>CM068831.1:78585901-79185901 GCA_028554795.2 Sinohyriopsis cumingii
TAAAACTGCACTTTAAGGTTGGTCACCACCAAACTTTTGAAATGACTTCTCTGAAAGAACTGGTAGAACTGGGGAAACAGTTTGGTTATGAGGGGGAGTCCCTTAGAAATTTCGTTCGTGAAGAACAAGCCCGGGAGAGGGACCAAAGATTAAAGGAGAGGGAATTAGAGAGGGAATTAGAAAGGGAAAAAAGGGAAACCCAGAAGGAAATGATAGAATTAGAGAAGGGTAAGATTTGAACTAGAGAAACAGGCTGAGAGGGAAAGGATAGAATGGGAAAGGGAAGCAGAGAGGGAGAAGTTAGAAGGGGAAGATAGAAATCGGCAGAGGGAACATCTAAGAAATTCTGAGCTATTGCAAGCTAAAAAAGAGGGGGAACATGATGTTAAACTGAGAGGTCCAAAATTGCCCCCATTTGAAGACGATAAAGATAATATGGATAGTTATCTAAATAGGTTCGAGAGGTATGCTACGGTACAAAAATGGAAGAAAGACGATTGGCGTCTCCATCTTAGCGCGTTATTGAAAGGTAAAGCGTTAGACGTGTATTCGCGTTTATCCACGGCCGATTCGCTCAATTACCCCGTGTTGAAAGAGGCACTTCTCAAGAAATATGAACTAACCGAGCAAGGGTTTCGCAAGAAGTTTAAGTATAGTAAACCAGAGAGAGGCGAAACATTCATACAGTTCGTCAGTAGGACTTGCAATTATTTGCAGCGATGGGTGGAATGTGGTAAAGTCGTCAAGACATTTGAGGGTTTTGTCGATTTCTTGCTTCGTGACCAATTGTTAACAACTTGTGGCAAGGAGTTATATTTATTCTTGAAGGAAAGATCCTTCAAAAATGTACATGAAATGGCCACACAGGCGGATTTGTTCGCCGAAGCTCGGGGAGGTTCGCAGAATGTCATCACGCGAGATGTCAAAGGTGGGAATCAGGTCAACGACAGAAAACCCAGGGAACCTGAAAAATCTGGTAGGAGTAACCAGGGGAAGCGGAGTGACATGCAATGTTTCATTTGCAAGGAAGTGGGTCATATCTCCCACTATTGTCCTAAGCGGAAGGGACCAGTCCAGAAAGTAACGGTAGCCATTAGAGGCAGAAGATCGGTAAATGGAAAACTTAATGTTTCCCAGCAAGTTAAGCGGAAAGCGGTGCGTGAACCGGTGGTGCGTTCAGAGACCAGTCGCGATGTGATCCAATCAATCGGCACGTGTATTTTTCCAGAGGCACGGGTGCCGACCGCAAACGGCACTGTTAACGGACAAGAAGTCACCGTTCTACGAGACACGGGATGCACTACTGTAGTCGTGAAACGGAGCTTAGTCCGCGATGATCAATTGCTTGGGTTTAAATCACCTTGCATGTTGCTTGACCAGACAATCGACCACGTCCCAGTTGCAAGGATAATGATAGATACACCTTTTTTGACCGGGACTGTGGAAGCTTTATGCGTAGCCAACCCGATCTATGAACTGACGATTGGCAACGTACCGGGTTCTAGACTTCCAACCATAGCAGATTTCCGATTCCCTATCATCCAGGCAGTGCAAACTAGGGCTCAGGTAAAGGAGGAAAATAAACCTTTGCGTAAGTTAAAAGTACCGGAAGCCATTACTGATATATCCCGCGAAGAATTCCAAAATGAGCAAAAACGTGACGCGTCTTTACGTGCAACCTCTGAGAAGGCATTAACGGGTACCGTGAGAAAGTGTAAGAACGGGGGTTCCTCTAAATTCCTTGTTCGAAAGGGTTTAATGTACAGGGAATACTCTACATCGGATAGGAAGTTCTTGCAATTAGTGGTTCCCCAGAAATTTAGGGCACATGTACTAAAGGTCGCGCACGAGTCGAGTATGGCAGGTCATTTAGGCGTAAAGAAAACAACGGATAGGGTATTAAGAGAATTTTATTGGCCTGGCGTCAATAGCGACATAGCGCGGTTCTGTCGCTCGTGCGACGTTTGCCAGAAGACGATCTCTAAGGGCAGGGTAACTAGAGTACCGTTAGGTCAGATGCCCTTGATAGATACTCCGTTCAAACGAGTAGCTATCGACATTGTAGGACCAATATTTCCGCATACAGATCGGAAAAACCGATACATCTTGACACTGGTAGATTACGCTACCAGATATCCAGAAGCCATAGCTTTGCCATCAATTGAAACCGAACGTGTAGCCGAAGCGCTCGTAGACATGTTCAGCAGGGTCGGAGTGCCCGAAGAGGTTCTTACGGATTGTGGAGCGCAATTCACCTCAGATCTTATGGCAGAAATTAGTAGGTTGTTGTCCCTTAAACAGTTACGCACAACACCTTACCATCCTATGTGCAATGGATTGGTCGAGAAATTCAACGGCACATTGAAGCAAATGTTGCGGAGAATGTGTGCGGAAAGACCGAAGGATTGGGATAGATATATGAACGCCCTTTTGTTCGCATATCGTGAGGTTCCTCAGGAAAGCTTGGGTTTCTCCCCGTTTGAACTATTGTACGGTAGGACAGTTCGTGGTCCTATGCGCATACTTCGTGAACTGTGGACAGACGAGGTCGCGGACGAAGAAGTTAAGACCACATACCATTACGTAGTTGATTTGCGCGAAAGATTAGAAACTACTTGTCAAATGGCGCAAGACGAACTCGCGAAATCTAGTCGTAGGTACGCCAAGTACTACAACCGAGGAACTCGGAGTAAAAAATTTGACGTAGGCGATCAAGTGTTGGTGCTTCTCCCAACGAATAACAACAAGCTGCTAGTCCAATGGAAAGGGCCATATGAAGTCAGACAGGTGAAAGGCGAAATGGATTATATCATTGATATGGAGGGGAAGTCCAAGACATTTCATGCCAATATGCTTAAACTCTACGTAGCGAGACCTGGACAAACGATTGATAAAGGGATTTTGAATGTAGTATGCGTTGCGGTGATAGAGGATAGGTCTGGTGACGAAGCGGAATTCGTCTCCAGCACAGAAATACCCCTTGAATACCCCATGGACGTTGGTAAAGAAAGTATTGACCAGATAAATGTATGCCCTGAGTTATCGGAGGGTCAACGTACACAGATTATGGAGGTTTTGTCCAAATATCCAGATGTGTTCACGGACAGACCAGGCTGTACGGGTCTAATTCGACACGAGATCAAATTGAATACCACTGAGCCTATCAGGATTAAAGGATATCCGATACCCTTTAATGCACGGGAGACAATCAGCGAAGAAGTGATGAAAATGTTAGACCAGGGAGTGATCGAACCTTCAAACTCCCCATACTCGTCCCCCGTGGTGTTAGTCAGAAAGAAAGACGGGACCAACCGGTTTTGCATCGACTTTCGGCAATTAAACAGGATCACCGTATTTGATGCAGAACCAATGCCAGATATGGAAAGTGTATTTTCAAAATTGGCAGGTCATAAATACATTTCCAAATTAGATCTAAGCAGGGGATATTGGCAGATACCCATCGCCGATAATGCCCGCGAGTTAACGGCATTCGCGACTCCCAAAGGACTGTTTCAATTTAAAGTTATGCCTTTCGGTTTAGTCAACGCCGGTGCGTCGTGCGTTCGTCTCATGCGCAAATTATTAAACGGAACGGAAAACGTCGACAGCTTCGTAGACGACATCTTTGTTTACACGCATACATGGGATGAACATGTTAAGGTATTACGGGATCTGTTAGATAGACTTCACATTGCAAATCTTTCAGTTAGGCCTACTAAGTGTAGCATAGGGTATTCCAGTTTGGAATGTTTGGGACATCTGGTAAGTGGACTAGGCCAGTTGCAACCTCATCCAGATAAAATAGGAGCAATCAGGGATGCCCCTAGACCAGAGACAAAAAAACAAGTAAGGTCTTTCCTAGGTCTAATCGGGTTCTACAGGAAATTCGTCCCCAACTTTTCGGCTATTGCCAGCCCATTAACGGATTTGACTAGGAAGGGGCAACCGAATAAAGTTTCATGGGGTGTATGCCAGGAAAAAGCGTTTAACACTCTAAAACACAAACTGGTAAGTGCACCAATTTTAAAGTTGCCGGAAATAGATAAACCTTTTGTACTGAGGACTGATGCGTCCGATACGGGTCTTGGGGCTGTTTTGCTACAGGAGCAAGGGGGGATGAAATTGCCCATTGCTTATGCAAGTAGGAAATTGCTCCCTAGAGAGGAAAAGTACTCCGTGATTGAAAAGGAGTGCCTAGGTTTAGTATGGGGAATAGGAAAATTCCATACATATCTTTTTGGGAGGGAGTTTACCTTGCAAACGGACCATCAGCCGCTTTTATATTTGAATAAAGCAAAGGTCACCAATGCAAGATTGATGCATTGGGCGTTGTCTTTGCAACCATACAGTTTTCGAATCGAGGCAATTCGAGGGTCAGAAAATGTGGGAGCTGATTTTTTAAGTAGGGTGTAATTAGCAAATCATTTCGTTCAGTCTGAAAATTGGAAGTTTTAATAATGATTCATTGTTCACATTCCGTGATTGTTCTAAAAGTGATACCACTTTTTTTTAGGGGGGAGGTATTGTCACGGAATGGTGTAAATGTTGTTAATTAAATACATGTACTCGAGTTTCGTTTCTTTTTCTCTGTACAACGATACCCGAGGGTGATTATAATATGGTCTATGTATTTCGAAATCGTGAGTACGATTCGTCCTGTGCCACACGTGCAAGGTGCCTTTGATAAAGAATAACGAAAATTCTAAAGGTATAAATACGTTACTACATGTAAAGGACCTTTACAATACTAATGGTTTTGTCAGCAAGCGGCCTGCTAAAAGGAATCGCACAACTCCAGCTGTAGGGGTAGGTAATGTTTGGGGTTTTAAGCGATAACTAGTGTATTACCATATTTGCCTTTGCATGTTTGTTATAGTTTTCTTTACATACCATAATGCGTGCATTTTTTATTCTTGTTGCGATGTAGATTTATATTGGTAATGTAAAGCTAAATTTTTTTAAAAGAATTGTTTACTATTGTCTTATCAAGCAGGGTTAGGTTTACTATTGAACCTGTTTTGTAATTGCCATTATAATATAATCTTTTTAACTTACCATGTATAACGTCCTTACGTTATGTCTGTAACAAGTGTAGTACACTGTATCGGGTATATTTTCAGCTGAGTGAGTGAGTGAGTTTTTGATGGTAGGAATATCCGGGGTGTCCGGTGTTGTCAGGGGGTAGAAACGTCCGTGTGTCCGGAGCGTTTAAGGTGCCGGAGCGTCTACTGTCTAGCGTCCGGAGTGTCCAGAGGGACTAAGGTGACCCAGCTGTAGAGCCGTCAAAGGACCAGGGGGTCCGGAGGGTCTAGTATTTCAAGTATCCGGAGGGTCTAATATTTCAAGTGATCATAGTATTCCGAGGGTCCGGAGTCTATATTGGTTGTGAAATTGATTCGGAGGAGCTGTGGAGAGGATATGGTGCACGGGTGACGGAGTGCATCTCCACACGTGTATTTTTAGCTGTATGCTAATTTTGGGTTAGTAAGACCCAGTGTATTATTCAGGACTGGAAGGATAGATTGTATATCCGTTCTTGTTTAGTGATATATTTTCGCTACCTGAGCGAATACATTTTTTACTATGTGTAAACACTTACATTGTTTACTATTTGAGTGAACTATATTCATCTTTCCATTATTGAATCATTTGGCTTACATTGTTTACTATTTGAGTGAACTATATTCATCTTTTCATTATTGAATCATTTGTGAAATCATTTATCCTGTATTTTAGGGTTACTGAACTAAATTTATTTGTATATTTTTTCCATCTTTGAAACTGTGCGTTTTTTATGTTAAATAGATCCAATATTTGGATTATAAATACGCACACATCTTCATAATCCACTATTCATATAAATCGCCACATTAAATCATATATATGTGTCGTCATTACGTGTTCTGTTGTTAATCCGAAATATCCCACCCGGTTATCTTGTTACAAATGGTGTCAGAAGTGGGATCATTCCGGATATAACAGAGCACTGAAATTGTTTTACTATATTTGTATGCTTTTTGTGTGTTTCAGATGCGTTTGACAAAGCACCAAGGTTAGGTAGATACCTAATATTACTTTATTTTTTGTATTTAATATTTTTGTTGCATTTCGTGAAAGAAAATACGGTTTGTGGTAATTACGTGGTTTGTATAAAACTGCACTTTAAGGTTGGTCACCACCAAACTTTTGAAATGACTTCTCTGAAAGAACTGGTAGAACTGGGGAAACAGTTTGGTTATGAGGGGGAGTCCCTTAGAAATTTCGTTCGTGAAGAACAAGCCCGGGAGAGGGACCAAAGATTAAAGGAGAGGGAATTAGAGAGGGAATTAGAAAGGGAAAAAAGGGAAACCCAGAAGGAAATGATAGAATTAGAGAAGGGTAAGATTTGAACTAGAGAAACAGGCTGAGAGGGAAAGGATAGAATGGGAAAGGGAAGCAGAGAGGGAGAAGTTAGAAGGGGAAGATAGAAATCGGCAGAGGGAACATCTAAGAAATTCTGAGCTATTGCAAGCTAAAAAAGAGGGGGAACATGATGTTAAACTGAGAGGTCCAAAATTGCCCCCATTTGAAGACGATAAAGATAATATGGATAGTTATCTAAATAGGTTCGAGAGGTATGCTACGGTACAAAAATGGAAGAAAGACGATTGGCGTCTCCATCTTAGCGCGTTATTGAAAGGTAAAGCGTTAGACGTGTATTCGCGTTTATCCACGGCCGATTCGCTCAATTACCCCGTGTTGAAAGAGGCACTTCTCAAGAAATATGAACTAACCGAGCAAGGGTTTCGCAAGAAGTTTAAGTATAGTAAACCAGAGAGAGGCGAAACATTCATACAGTTCGTCAGTAGGACTTGCAATTATTTGCAGCGATGGGTGGAATGTGGTAAAGTCGTCAAGACATTTGAGGGTTTTGTCGATTTCTTGCTTCGTGACCAATTGTTAACAACTTGTGGCAAGGAGTTATATTTATTCTTGAAGGAAAGATCCTTCAAAAATGTACATGAAATGGCCACACAGGCGGATTTGTTCGCCGAAGCTCGGGGAGGTTCGCAGAATGTCATCACGCGAGATGTCAAAGGTGGGAATCAGGTCAACGACAGAAAACCCAGGGAACCTGAAAAATCTGGTAGGAGTAACCAGGGGAAGCGGAGTGACATGCAATGTTTCATTTGCAAGGAAGTGGGTCATATCTCCCACTATTGTCCTAAGCGGAAGGGACCAGTCCAGAAAGTAACGGTAGCCATTAGAGGCAGAAGATCGGTAAATGGAAAACTTAATGTTTCCCAGCAAGTTAAGCGGAAAGCGGTGCGTGAACCGGTGGTGCGTTCAGAGACCAGTCGCGATGTGATCCAATCAATCGGCACGTGTATTTTTCCAGAGGCACGGGTGCCGACCGCAAACGGCACTGTTAACGGACAAGAAGTCACCGTTCTACGAGACACGGGATGCACTACTGTAGTCGTGAAACGGAGCTTAGTCCGCGATGATCAATTGCTTGGGTTTAAATCACCTTGCATGTTGCTTGACCAGACAATCGACCACGTCCCAGTTGCAAGGATAATGATAGATACACCTTTTTTGACCGGGACTGTGGAAGCTTTATGCGTAGCCAACCCGATCTATGAACTGACGATTGGCAACGTACCGGGTTCTAGACTTCCAACCATAGCAGATTTCCGATTCCCTATCATCCAGGCAGTGCAAACTAGGGCTCAGGTAAAGGAGGAAAATAAACCTTTGCGTAAGTTAAAAGTACCGGAAGCCATTACTGATATATCCCGCGAAGAATTCCAAAATGAGCAAAAACGTGACGCGTCTTTACGTGCAACCTCTGAGAAGGCATTAACGGGTACCGTGAGAAAGTGTAAGAACGGGGGTTCCTCTAAATTCCTTGTTCGAAAGGGTTTAATGTACAGGGAATACTCTACATCGGATAGGAAGTTCTTGCAATTAGTGGTTCCCCAGAAATTTAGGGCACATGTACTAAAGGTCGCGCACGAGTCGAGTATGGCAGGTCATTTAGGCGTAAAGAAAACAACGGATAGGGTATTAAGAGAATTTTATTGGCCTGGCGTCAATAGCGACATAGCGCGGTTCTGTCGCTCGTGCGACGTTTGCCAGAAGACGATCTCTAAGGGCAGGGTAACTAGAGTACCGTTAGGTCAGATGCCCTTGATAGATACTCCGTTCAAACGAGTAGCTATCGACATTGTAGGACCAATATTTCCGCATACAGATCGGAAAAACCGATACATCTTGACACTGGTAGATTACGCTACCAGATATCCAGAAGCCATAGCTTTGCCATCAATTGAAACCGAACGTGTAGCCGAAGCGCTCGTAGACATGTTCAGCAGGGTCGGAGTGCCCGAAGAGGTTCTTACGGATTGTGGAGCGCAATTCACCTCAGATCTTATGGCAGAAATTAGTAGGTTGTTGTCCCTTAAACAGTTACGCACAACACCTTACCATCCTATGTGCAATGGATTGGTC
The DNA here is from genome assembly GCA_028554795.2 of Sinohyriopsis cumingii. Classification (NCBI taxonomy): domain Eukaryota; kingdom Metazoa; phylum Mollusca; class Bivalvia; order Unionida; family Unionidae; genus Sinohyriopsis; species Sinohyriopsis cumingii. The sequence continues at coordinate 78,594,395 of CM068831.1, forward strand.
GAGAAATTCAACGGCACATTGAAGCAAATGTTGCGGAGAATGTGTGCGGAAAGACCGAAGGATTGGGATAGATATATGAACGCCCTTTTGTTCGCATATCGTGAGGTTCCTCAGGAAAGCTTGGGTTTCTCCCCGTTTGAACTATTGTACGGTAGGACAGTTCGTGGTCCTATGCGCATACTTCGTGAACTGTGGACAGACGAGGTCGCGGACGAAGAAGTTAAGACCACATACCATTACGTAGTTGATTTGCGCGAAAGATTAGAAACTACTTGTCAAATGGCGCAAGACGAACTCGCGAAATCTAGTCGTAGGTACGCCAAGTACTACAACCGAGGAACTCGGAGTAAAAAATTTGACGTAGGCGATCAAGTGTTGGTGCTTCTCCCAACGAATAACAACAAGCTGCTAGTCCAATGGAAAGGGCCATATGAAGTCAGACAGGTGAAAGGCGAAATGGATTATATCATTGATATGGAGGGGAAGTCCAAGACATTTCATGCCAATATGCTTAAACTCTACGTAGCGAGACCTGGACAAACGATTGATAAAGGGATTTTGAATGTAGTATGCGTTGCGGTGATAGAGGATAGGTCTGGTGACGAAGCGGAATTCGTCTCCAGCACAGAAATACCCCTTGAATACCCCATGGACGTTGGTAAAGAAAGTATTGACCAGATAAATGTATGCCCTGAGTTATCGGAGGGTCAACGTACACAGATTATGGAGGTTTTGTCCAAATATCCAGATGTGTTCACGGACAGACCAGGCTGTACGGGTCTAATTCGACACGAGATCAAATTGAATACCACTGAGCCTATCAGGATTAAAGGATATCCGATACCCTTTAATGCACGGGAGACAATCAGCGAAGAAGTGATGAAAATGTTAGACCAGGGAGTGATCGAACCTTCAAACTCCCCATACTCGTCCCCCGTGGTGTTAGTCAGAAAGAAAGACGGGACCAACCGGTTTTGCATCGACTTTCGGCAATTAAACAGGATCACCGTATTTGATGCAGAACCAATGCCAGATATGGAAAGTGTATTTTCAAAATTGGCAGGTCATAAATACATTTCCAAATTAGATCTAAGCAGGGGATATTGGCAGATACCCATCGCCGATAATGCCCGCGAGTTAACGGCATTCGCGACTCCCAAAGGACTGTTTCAATTTAAAGTTATGCCTTTCGGTTTAGTCAACGCCGGTGCGTCGTGCGTTCGTCTCATGCGCAAATTATTAAACGGAACGGAAAACGTCGACAGCTTCGTAGACGACATCTTTGTTTACACGCATACATGGGATGAACATGTTAAGGTATTACGGGATCTGTTAGATAGACTTCACATTGCAAATCTTTCAGTTAGGCCTACTAAGTGTAGCATAGGGTATTCCAGTTTGGAATGTTTGGGACATCTGGTAAGTGGACTAGGCCAGTTGCAACCTCATCCAGATAAAATAGGAGCAATCAGGGATGCCCCTAGACCAGAGACAAAAAAACAAGTAAGGTCTTTCCTAGGTCTAATCGGGTTCTACAGGAAATTCGTCCCCAACTTTTCGGCTATTGCCAGCCCATTAACGGATTTGACTAGGAAGGGGCAACCGAATAAAGTTTCATGGGGTGTATGCCAGGAAAAAGCGTTTAACACTCTAAAACACAAACTGGTAAGTGCACCAATTTTAAAGTTGCCGGAAATAGATAAACCTTTTGTACTGAGGACTGATGCGTCCGATACGGGTCTTGGGGCTGTTTTGCTACAGGAGCAAGGGGGGATGAAATTGCCCATTGCTTATGCAAGTAGGAAATTGCTCCCTAGAGAGGAAAAGTACTCCGTGATTGAAAAGGAGTGCCTAGGTTTAGTATGGGGAATAGGAAAATTCCATACATATCTTTTTGGGAGGGAGTTTACCTTGCAAACGGACCATCAGCCGCTTTTATATTTGAATAAAGCAAAGGTCACCAATGCAAGATTGATGCATTGGGCGTTGTCTTTGCAACCATACAGTTTTCGAATCGAGGCAATTCGAGGGTCAGAAAATGTGGGAGCTGATTTTTTAAGTAGGGTGTAATTAGCAAATCATTTCGTTCAGTCTGAAAATTGGAAGTTTTAATAATGATTCATTGTTCACATTCCGTGATTGTTCTAAAAGTGATACCACTTTTTTTTAGGGGGGAGGTATTGTCACGGAATGGTGTAAATGTTGTTAATTAAATACATGTACTCGAGTTTCGTTTCTTTTTCTCTGTACAACGATACCCGAGGGTGATTATAATATGGTCTATGTATTTCGAAATCGTGAGTACGATTCGTCCTGTGCCACACGTGCAAGGTGCCTTTGATAAAGAATAACGAAAATTCTAAAGGTATAAATACGTTACTACATGTAAAGGACCTTTACAATACTAATGGTTTTGTCAGCAAGCGGCCTGCTAAAAGGAATCGCACAACTCCAGCTGTAGGGGTAGGTAATGTTTGGGGTTTTAAGCGATAACTAGTGTATTACCATATTTGCCTTTGCATGTTTGTTATAGTTTTCTTTACATACCATAATGCGTGCATTTTTTATTCTTGTTGCGATGTAGATTTATATTGGTAATGTAAAGCTAAATTTTTTTAAAAGAATTGTTTACTATTGTCTTATCAAGCAGGGTTAGGTTTACTATTGAACCTGTTTTGTAATTGCCATTATAATATAATCTTTTTAACTTACCATGTATAACGTCCTTACGTTATGTCTGTAACAAGTGTAGTACACTGTATCGGGTATATTTTCAGCTGAGTGAGTGAGTGAGTTTTTGATGGTAGGAATATCCGGGGTGTCCGGTGTTGTCAGGGGGTAGAAACGTCCGTGTGTCCGGAGCGTTTAAGGTGCCGGAGCGTCTACTGTCTAGCGTCCGGAGTGTCCAGAGGGACTAAGGTGACCCAGCTGTAGAGCCGTCAAAGGACCAGGGGGTCCGGAGGGTCTAGTATTTCAAGTATCCGGAGGGTCTAATATTTCAAGTGATCATAGTATTCCGAGGGTCCGGAGTCTATATTGGTTGTGAAATTGATTCGGAGGAGCTGTGGAGAGGATATGGTGCACGGGTGACGGAGTGCATCTCCACACGTGTATTTTTAGCTGTATGCTAATTTTGGGTTAGTAAGACCCAGTGTATTATTCAGGACTGGAAGGATAGATTGTATATCCGTTCTTGTTTAGTGATATATTTTCGCTACCTGAGCGAATACATTTTTTACTATGTGTAAACACTTACATTGTTTACTATTTGAGTGAACTATATTCATCTTTCCATTATTGAATCATTTGGCTTACATTGTTTACTATTTGAGTGAACTATATTCATCTTTTCATTATTGAATCATTTGTGAAATCATTTATCCTGTATTTTAGGGTTACTGAACTAAATTTATTTGTATATTTTTTCCATCTTTGAAACTGTGCGTTTTTTATGTTAAATAGATCCAATATTTGGATTATAAATACGCACACATCTTCATAATCCACTATTCATATAAATCGCCACATTAAATCATATATATGTGTCGTCATTACGTGTTCTGTTGTTAATCCGAAATATCCCACCCGGTTATCTTGTTACAAATGGTGTCAGAAGTGGGATCATTCCGGATATAACAGAGCACTGAAATTGTTTTACTATATTTGTATGCTTTTTGTGTGTTTCAGATGCGTTTGACAAAGCACCAAGGTTAGGTAGATACCTAATATTACTTTATTTTTTGTATTTAATATTTTTGTTGCATTTCGTGAAAGAAAATACGGTTTGTGGTAATTACGTGGTTTGTATAAAACTGCACTTTAAGGTTGGTCACCACCAAACTTTTGAAATGACTTCTCTGAAAGAACTGGTAGAACTGGGGAAACAGTTTGGTTATGAGGGGGAGTCCCTTAGAAATTTCGTTCGTGAAGAACAAGCCCGGGAGAGGGACCAAAGATTAAAGGAGAGGGAATTAGAGAGGGAATTAGAAAGGGAAAAAAGGGAAACCCAGAAGGAAATGATAGAATTAGAGAAGGGTAAGATTTGAACTAGAGAAACAGGCTGAGAGGGAAAGGATAGAATGGGAAAGGGAAGCAGAGAGGGAGAAGTTAGAAGGGGAAGATAGAAATCGGCAGAGGGAACATCTAAGAAATTCTGAGCTATTGCAAGCTAAAAAAGAGGGGGAACATGATGTTAAACTGAGAGGTCCAAAATTGCCCCCATTTGAAGACGATAAAGATAATATGGATAGTTATCTAAATAGGTTCGAGAGGTATGCTACGGTACAAAAATGGAAGAAAGACGATTGGCGTCTCCATCTTAGCGCGTTATTGAAAAGTAAAGCGTTAGACGTGTATTCGCGTTTATCCACGGCCGATTCGCTCAATTACCCCGTGTTGAAAGAGGCACTTCTCAAGAAATATGAACTAACCGAGCAAGGGTTTCGCAAGAAGTTTAAGTATAGTAAACCAGAGAGAGGCGAAACATTCATACAGTTCGTCAGTAGGACTTGCAATTATTTGCAGCGATGGGTGGAATGTGGTAAAGTCGTCAAGACATTTGAGGGTTTTGTCGATTTCTTGCTTCGTGACCAATTGTTAACAACTTGTGGCAAGGAGTTATATTTATTCTTGAAGGAAAGATCCTTCAAAAATGTACATGAAATGGCCACACAGGCGGATTTGTTCGCCGAAGCTCGGGGAGGTTCGCAGAATGTCATCACGCGAGATGTCAAAGGTGGGAATCAGGTCAACGACAGAAAACCCAGGGAACCTGAAAAATCTGGTAGGAGTAACCAGGGGAAGCGGAGTGACATGCAATGTTTCATTTGCAAGGAAGTGGGTCATATCTCCCACTATTGTCCTAAGCGGAAGGGACCAGTCCAGAAAGTAACGGTAGCCATTAGAGGCAGAAGATCGGTAAATGGAAAACTTAATGTTTCCCAGCAAGTTAAGCGGAAAGCGGTGCGTGAACCGGTGGTGCGTTCAGAGACCAGTCGCGATGTGATCCAATCAATCGGCACGTGTATTTTTCCAGAGGCACGGGTGCCGACCGCAAACGGCACTGTTAACGGACAAGAAGTCACCGTTCTACGAGACACGGGATGCACTACTGTAGTCGTGAAACGGAGCTTAGTCCGCGATGATCAATTGCTTGGGTTTAAATCACCTTGCATGTTGCTTGACCAGACAATCGACCACGTCCCAGTTGCAAGGATAATGATAGATACACCTTTTTTGACCGGGACTGTGGAAGCTTTATGCGTAGCCAACCCGATCTATGAACTGACGATTGGCAACGTACCGGGTTCTAGACTTCCAACCATAGCAGATTTCCGATTCCCTATCATCCAGGCAGTGCAAACTAGGGCTCAGGTAAAGGAGGAAAATAAACCTTTGCGTAAGTTAAAAGTACCGGAAGCCATTACTGATATATCCCGCGAAGAATTCCAAAATGAGCAAAAACGTGACGCGTCTTTACGTGCAACCTCTGAGAAGGCATTAACGGGTACCGTGAGAAAGTGTAAGAACGGGGGTTCCTCTAAATTCCTTGTTCGAAAGGGTTTAATGTACAGGGAATACTCTACATCGGATAGGAAGTTCTTGCAATTAGTGGTTCCCCAGAAATTTAGGGCACATGTACTAAAGGTCGCGCACGAGTCGAGTATGGCAGGTCATTTAGGCGTAAAGAAAACAACGGATAGGGTATTAAGAGAATTTTATTGGCCTGGCGTCAATAGCGACATAGCGCGGTTCTGTCGCTCGTGCGACGTTTGCCAGAAGACGATCTCTAAGGGCAGGGTAACTAGAGTACCGTTAGGTCAGATGCCCTTGATAGATACTCCGTTCAAACGAGTAGCTATCGACATTGTAGGACCAATATTTCCGCATACAGACCGGAAAAACCGATACATCTTGACACTGGTAGATTACGCTACCAGATATCCAGAAGCCATAGCTTTGCCATCAATTGAAACCGAACGTGTAGCCGAAGCGCTCGTAGACATGTTCAGCAGGGTCGGAGTGCCCGAAGAGGTTCTTACGGATTGTGGAGCGCAATTCACCTCAGATCTTATGGCAGAAATTAGTAGGTTGTTGTCCCTTAAACAGTTACGCACAACACCTTACCATCCTATGTGCAATGGATTGGTCGAGAAATTCAACGGCACATTGAAGCAAATGTTGCGGAGAATGTGTGCGGAAAGACCGAAGGATTGGGATAGATATATGAACGCCCTTTTGTTCGCATATCGTGAGGTTCCTCAGGAAAGCTTGGGTTTCTCCCCGTTTGAACTATTGTACGGTAGGACAGTTCGTGGTCCTATGCGCATACTTCGTGAACTGTGGACAGACGAGGTCGCGGACGAAGAAGTTAAGACCACATACCATTACGTAGTTGATTTGCGCGAAAGATTAGAAACTACTTGTCAAATGGCGCAAGACGAACTCGCGAAATCTAGTCGTAGGTACGCCAAGTACTACAACCGAGGAACTCGGAGTAAAAAATTTGACGTAGGCGATCAAGTGTTGGTGCTTCTCCCAACGAATAACAACAAGCTGCTAGTCCAATGGAAAGGGCCATATGAAGTCAGACAGGTGAAAGGCGAAATGGATTATATCATTGATATGGAGGGGAAGTCCAAGACATTTCATGCCAATATGCTTAAACTCTACGTAGCGAGACCTGGACAAACGATTGATAAAGGGATTTTGAATGTAGTATGCGTTGCGGTGATAGAGGATAGGTCTGGTGACGAAGCGGAATTCGTCTCCAGCACAGAAATACCCCTTGAATACCCCATGGACGTTGGTAAAGAAAGTATTGACCAGATAAATGTATGCCCTGAGTTATCGGAGGGTCAACGTACACAGATTATGGAGGTTTTGTCCAAATATCCAGATGTGTTCACGGACAGACCAGGCTGTACGGGTCTAATTCGACACGAGATCAAATTGAATACCACTGAGCCTATCAGGATTAAAGGATATCCGATACCCTTTAATGCACGGGAGACAATCAGCGAAGAAGTGATGAAAATGTTAGACCAGGGAGTGATCGAACCTTCAAACTCCCCATACTCGTCCCCCGTGGTGTTAGTCAGAAAGAAAGACGGGACCAACCGGTTTTGCATCGACTTTCGGCAATTAAACAGGATCACCGTATTTGATGCAGAACCAATGCCAGATATGGAAAGTGTATTTTCAAAATTGGCAGGTCATAAATACATTTCCAAATTAGATCTAAGCAGGGGATATTGGCAGATACCCATCGCCGATAATGCCCGCGAGTTAACGGCATTCGCGACTCCCAAAGGACTGTTTCAATTTAAAGTTATGCCTTTCGGTTTAGTCAACGCCGGTGCGTCGTGCGTTCGTCTCATGCGCAAATTATTAAACGGAACGGAAAACGTCGACAGCTTCGTAGACGACATCTTTGTTTACACGCATACATGGGATGAACATGTTAAGGTATTACGGGATCTGTTAGATAGACTTCACATTGCAAATCTTTCAGTTAGGCCTACTAAGTGTAGCATAGGGTATTCCAGTTTGGAATGTTTGGGACATCTGGTAAGTGGACTAGGCCAGTTGCAACCTCATCCAGATAAAATAGGAGCAATCAGGGATGCCCCTAGACCAGAGACAAAAAAACAAGTAAGGTCTTTCCTAGGTCTAATCGGGTTCTACAGGAAATTCGTCCCCAACTTTTCGGCTATTGCCAGCCCATTAACGGATTTGACTAGGAAGGGGCAACCGAATAAAGTTTCATGGGGTGTATGCCAGGAAAAAGCGTTTAACACTCTAAAACACAAACTGGTAAGTGCACCAATTTTAAAGTTGCCGGAAATAGATAAACCTTTTGTACTGAGGACTGATGCGTCCGATACGGGTCTTGGGGCTGTTTTGCTACAGGAGCAAGGGGGGATGAAATTGCCCATTGCTTATGCAAGTAGGAAATTGCTCCCTAGAGAGGAAAAGTACTCCGTGATTGAAAAGGAGTGCCTAGGTTTAGTATGGGGAATAGGAAAATTCCATACATATCTTTTTGGGAGGGAGTTTACCTTGCAAACGGACCATCAGCCGCTTTTATATTTGAATAAAGCAAAGGTCACCAATGCAAGATTGATGCATTGGGCGTTGTCTTTGCAACCATACAGTTTTCGAATCGAGGCAATTCGAGGGTCAGAAAATGTGGGAGCTGATTTTTTAAGTAGGGTGTAATTAGCAAATCATTTCGTTCAGTCTGAAAATTGGAAGTTTTAATAATGATTCATTGTTCACATTCCGCGATTGTTCTAAAAGTGATACCACTTTTTTTTAGGGGGGAGGTATTGTCACGGAATGGTGTAAATGTTGTTAATTAAATACATGTACTCGAGTTTCGTTTCTTTTTCTCTGTACAACGATACCCGAGGGTGATTATAATATGGTCTATGTATTTCGAAATCGTGAGTACGATTCGTCCTGTGCCACACGTGCAAGGTGCCTTTGATAAAGAATAACGAAAATTCTAAAGGTATAAATACGTTACTACATGTAAAGGACCTTTACAATACTAATGGTTTTGTCAGCAAGCGGCCTGCTAAAAGGAATCGCACAACTCCAGCTGTAGGGGTAGGTAATGTTTGGGGTTTTAAGCGATAACTAGTGTATTACCATATTTGCCTTTGCATGTTTGTTATAGTTTTCTTTACATACCATAATGCGTGCATTTTTTATTCTTGTTGCGATGTAGATTTATATTGGTAATGTAAAGCTAAATTTTTTTAAAAGAATTGTTTACTATTGTCTTATCAAGCAGGGTTAGGTTTACTATTGAACCTGTTTTGTAATTGCCATTATAATATAATCTTTTTAACTTACCATGTATAACGTCCTTACGTTATGTCTGTAACAAGTGTAGTACACTGTATCGGGTATATTTTCAGCTGAGTGAGTGAGTGAGTTTTTGATGGTAGGAATATCCGGGGTGTCCGGTGTTGTCAGGGGGTAGAAACGTCCGTGTGTCCGGAGCGTTTAAGGTGCCGGAGCGTCTACTGTCTAGCGTCCGGAGTGTCCAGAGGGACTAAGGTGACCCAGCTGTAGAGCCGTCAAAGGACCAGGGGGTCCGGAGGGTCTAGTATTTCAAGTATCCGGAGGGTCTAATATTTCAAGTGATCATAGTATTCCGAGGGTCCGGAGTCTATATTGGTTGTGAAATTGATTCGGAGGAGCTGTGGAGAGGATATGGTGCACGGGTGACGGAGTGCATCTCCACACGTGTATTTTTAGCTGTATGCTAATTTTGGGTTAGTAAGACCCAGTGTATTATTCAGGACTGGAAGGATAGATTGTATATCCGTTCTTGTTTAGTGATATATTTTCGCTACCTGAGCGAATACATTTTTTACTATGTGTAAACACTTACATTGTTTACTATTTGAGTGAACTATATTCATCTTTCCATTATTGAATCATTTGGCTTACATTGTTTACTATTTGAGTGAACTATATTCATCTTTTCATTATTGAATCATTTGTGAAATCATTTATCCTGTATTTTAGGGTTACTGAACTAAATTTATTTGTATATTTTTTCCATCTTTGAAACTGTGCGTTTTTTATGTTAAATAGATCCAATATTTGGATTATAAATACGCACACATCTTCATAATCCACTATTCATATAAATCGCCACATTAAATCATATATATGTGTCGTCATTACGTGTTCTGTTGTTAATCCGAAATATCCCACCCGGTTATCTTGTTACAAATGGTGTCAGAAGTGGGATCATTCCGGATATAACAGAGCACTGAAATTGTTTTACTATATTTGTATGCTTTTTGTGTGTTTCAGATGCGTTTGACAAAGCACCAAGGTTAGGTAGATACCTAATATTACTTTATTTTTTGTATTTAATATTTTTGTTGCATTTCGTGAAAGAAAATACGGTTTGTGGTAATTACGTGGTTTGTATAAAACTGCACTTTAAGGTTGGTCACCACCAAACTTTTGAAATGACTTCTCTGAAAGAACTGGTAGAACTGGGGAAACAGTTTGGTTATGAGGGGGAGTCCCTTAGAAATTTCGTTCGTGAAGAACAAGCCCGGGAGAGGGACCAAAGATTAAAGGAGAGGGAATTAGAGAGGGAATTAGAAAGGGAAAAAAGGGAAACCCAGAAGGAAATGATAGAATTAGAGAAGGGTAAGATTTGAACTAGAGAAACAGGCTGAGAGGGAAAGGATAGAATGGGAAAGGGAAGCAGAGAGGGAGAAGTTAGAAGGGGAAGATAGAAATCGGCAGAGGGAACATCTAAGAAATTCTGAGCTATTGCAAGCTAAAAAAGAGGGGGAACATGATGTTAAACTGAGAGGTCCAAAATTGCCCCCATTTGAAGACGATAAAGATAATATGGATAGTTATCTAAATAGGTTCGAGAGGTATGCTACGGTACAAAAATGGAAGAAAGACGATTGGCGTCTCCATCTTAGCGCGTTATTGAAAAGTAAAGCGTTAGACGTGTATTCGCGTTTATCCACGGCCGATTCGCTCAATTACCCCGTGTTGAAAGAGGCACTTCTCAAGAAATATGAACTAACCGAGCAAGGGTTTCGCAAGAAGTTTAAGTATAGTAAACCAGAGAGAGGCGAAACATTCATACAGTTCGTCAGTAGGACTTGCAATTATTTGCAGCGATGGGTGGAATGTGGTAAAGTCGTCAAGACATTTGAGGGTTTTGTCGATTTCTTGCTTCGTGACCAATTGTTAACAACTTGTGGCAAGGAGTTATATTTATTCTTGAAGGAAAGATCCTTCAAAAATGTACATGAAATGGCCACACAGGCGGATTTGTTCGCCGAAGCTCGGGGAGGTTCGCAGAATGTCATCACGCGAGATGTCAAAGGTGGGAATCAGGTCAACGACAGAAAACCCAGGGAACCTGAAAAATCTGGTAGGAGTAACCAGGGGAAGCGGAGTGACATGCAATGTTTCATTTGCAAGGAAGTGGGTCATATCTCCCACTATTGTCCTAAGCGGAAGGGACCAGTCCAGAAAGTAACGGTAGCCATTAGAGGCAGAAGATCGGTAAATGGAAAACTTAATGTTTCCCAGCAAGTTAAGCGGAAAGCGGTGCGTGAACCGGTGGTGCGTTCAGAGACCAGTCGCGATGTGATCCAATCAATCGGCACGTGTATTTTTCCAGAGGCACGGGTGCCGACCGCAAACGGCACTGTTAACGGACAAGAAGTCACCGTTCTACGAGACACGGGATGCACTACTGTAGTCGTGAAACGGAGCTTAGTCCGCGATGATCAATTGCTTGGGTTTAAATCACCTTGCATGTTGCTTGACCAGACAATCGACCACGTCCCAGTTGCAAGGATAATGATAGATACACCTTTTTTGACCGGGACTGTGGAAGCTTTATGCGTAGCCAACCCGATCTATGAACTGACGATTGGCAACGTACCGGGTTCTAGACTTCCAACCATAGCAGATTTCCGATTCCCTATCATCCAGGCAGTGCAAACTAGGGCTCAGGTAAAGGAGGAAAATAAACCTTTGCGTAAGTTAAAAGTACCGGAAGCCATTACTGATATATCCCGCGAAGAATTCCAAAATGAGCAAAAACGTGACGCGTCTTTACGTGCAACCTCTGAGAAGGCATTAACGGGTACCGTGAGAAAGTGTAAGAACGGGGGTTCCTCTAAATTCCTTGTTCGAAAGGGTTTAATGTACAGGGAATACTCTACATCGGATAGGAAGTTCTTGCAATTAGTGGTTCCCCAGAAATTTAGGGCACATGTACTAAAGGTCGCGCACGAGTCGAGTATGGCAGGTCATTTAGGCGTAAAGAAAACAACGGATAGGGTATTAAGAGAATTTTATTGGCCTGGCGTCAATAGCGACATAGCGCGGTTCTGTCGCTCGTGCGACGTTTGCCAGAAGACGATCTCTAAGGGCAGGGTAACTAGAGTACCGTTAGGTCAGATGCCCTTGATAGATACTCCGTTCAAACGAGTAGCTATCGACATTGTAGGACCAATATTTCCGCATACAGACCGGAAAAACCGATACATCTTGACACTGGTAGATTACGCTACCAGATATCCAGAAGCCATAGCTTTGCCATCAATTGAAACCGAACGTGTAGCCGAAGCGCTCGTAGACATGTTCAGCAGGGTCGGAGTGCCCGAAGAGGTTCTTACGGATTGTGGAGCGCAATTCACCTCAGATCTTATGGCAGAAATTAGTAGGTTGTTGTCCCTTAAACAGTTACGCACAACACCTTACCATCCTATGTGCAATGGATTGGTCGAGAAATTCAACGGCACATTGAAGCAAATGTTGCGGAGAATGTGTGCGGAAAGACCGAAGGATTGGGATAGATATATGAACGCCCTTTTGTTCGCATATCGTGAGGTTCCTCAGGAAAGCTTGGGTTTCTCCCCGTTTGAACTATTGTACGGTAGGACAGTTCGTGGTCCTATGCGCATACTTCGTGAACTGTGGACAGACGAGGTCGCGGACGAAGAAGTTAAGACCACATACCATTACGTAGTTGATTTGCGCGAAAGATTAGAAACTACTTGTCAAATGGCGCAAGACGAACTCGCGAAATCTAGTCGTAGGTACGCCAAGTACTACAACCGAGGAACTCGGAGTAAAAAATTTGACGTAGGCGATCAAGTGTTGGTGCTTCTCCCAACGAATAACAACAAGCTGCTAGTCCAATGGAAAGGGCCATATGAAGTCAGACAGGTGAAAGGCGAAATGGATTATATCATTGATATGGAGGGGAAGTCCAAGACATTTCATGCCAATATGCTTAAACTCTACGTAGCGAGACCTGGACAAACGATTGATAAAGGGATTTTGAATGTAGTATGCGTTGCGGTGATAGAGGATAGGTCTGGTGACGAAGCGGAATTCGTCTCCAGCACAGAAATACCCCTTGAATACCCCATGGACGTTGGTAAAGAAAGTATTGACCAGATAAATGTATGCCCTGAGTTATCGGAGGGTCAACGTACACAGATTATGGAGGTTTTGTCCAAATATCCAGATGTGTTCACGGACAGACCAGGCTGTACGGGTCTAATTCGACACGAGATCAAATTGAATACCACTGAGCCTATCAGGATTAAAGGATATCCGATACCCTTTAATGCACGGGAGACAATCAGCGAAGAAGTGATGAAAATGTTAGACCAGGGAGTGATCGAACCTTCAAACTCCCCATACTCGTCCCCCGTGGTGTTAGTCAGAAAGAAAGACGGGACCAACCGGTTTTGCATCGACTTTCGGCAATTAAACAGGATCACCGTATTTGATGCAGAACCAATGCCAGATATGGAAAGTGTATTTTCAAAATTGGCAGGTCATAAATACATTTCCAAATTAGATCTAAGCAGGGGATATTGGCAGATACCCATCGCCGATAATGCCCGCGAGTTAACGGCATTCGCGACTCCCAAAGGACTGTTTCAATTTAAAGTTATGCCTTTCGGTTTAGTCAACGCCGGTGCGTCGTGCGTTCGTCTCATGCGCAAATTATTAAACGGAACGGAAAACGTCGACAGCTTCGTAGACGACATCTTTGTTTACACGCATACATGGGATGAACATGTTAAGGTATTACGGGATCTGTTAGATAGACTTCACATTGCAAATCTTTCAGTTAGGCCTACTAAGTGTAGCATAGGGTATTCCAGTTTGGAATGTTTGGGACATCTGGTAAGTGGACTAGGCCAGTTGCAACCTCATCCAGATAAAATAGGAGCAATCAGGGATGCCCCTAGACCAGAGACAAAAAAACAAGTAAGGTCTTTCCTAGGTCTAATCGGGTTCTACAGGAAATTCGTCCCCAACTTTTCGGCTATTGCCAGCCCATTAACGGATTTGACTAGGAAGGGGCAACCGAATAAAGTTTCATGGGGTGTATGCCAGGAAAAAGCGTTTAACACTCTAAAACACAAACTGGTAAGTGCACCAATTTTAAAGTTGCCGGAAATAGATAAACCTTTTGTACTGAGGACTGATGCGTCCGATACGGGTCTTGGGGCTGTTTTGCTACAGGAGCAAGGGGGGATGAAATTGCCCATTGCTTATGCAAGTAGGAAATTGCTCCCTAGAGAGGAAAAGTACTCCGTGATTGAAAAGGAGTGCCTAGGTTTAGTATGGGGAATAGGAAAATTCCATACATATCTTTTTGGGAGGGAGTTTACCTTGCAAACGGACCATCAGCCGCTTTTATATTTGAATAAAGCAAAGGTCACCAATGCAAGATTGATGCATTGGGCGTTGTCTTTGCAACCATACAGTTTTCGAATCGAGGCAATTCGAGGGTCAGAAAATGTGGGAGCTGATTTTTTAAGTAGGGTGTAATTAGCAAATCATTTCGTTCAGTCTGAAAATTGGAAGTTTTAATAATGATTCATTGTTCACATTCCGTGATTGTTCTAAAAGTGATACCACTTTTTTTTAGGGGGGAGGTATTGTCACGGAATGGTGTAAATGTTGTTAATTAAATACATGTACTCGAGTTTCGTTTCTTTTTCTCTGTACAACGATACCCGAGGGTGATTATAATATGGTCTATGTATTTCGAAATCGTGAGTACGATTCGTCCTGTGCCACACGTGCAAGGTGCCTTTGATAAAGAATAACGAAAATTCTAAAGGTATAAATACGTTACTACATGTAAAGGACCTTTACAATACTAATGGTTTTGTCAGCAAGCGGCCTGCTAAAAGGAATCGCACAACTCCAGCTGTAGGGGTAGGTAATGTTTGGGGTTTTAAGCGATAACTAGTGTATTACCATATTTGCCTTTGCATGTTTGTTATAGTTTTCTTTACATACCATAATGCGTGCATTTTTTATTCTTGTTGCGATGTAGATTTATATTGGTAATGTAAAGCTAAATTTTTTTAAAAGAATTGTTTACTATTGTCTTATCAAGCAGGGTTAGGTTTACTATTGAACCTGTTTTGTAATTGCCATTATAATATAATCTTTTTAACTTACCATGTATAACGTCCTTACGTTATGTCTGTAACAAGTGTAGTACACTGTATCGGGTATATTTTCAGCTGAGTGAGTGAGTGAGTTTTTGATGGTAGGAATATCCGGGGTGTCCGGTGTTGTCAGGGGGTAGAAACGTCCGTGTGTCCGGAGCGTTTAAGGTGCCGGAGCGTCTACTGTCTAGCGTCCGGAGTGTCCAGAGGGACTAAGGTGACCCAGCTGTAGAGCCGTCAAAGGACCAGGGGGTCCGGAGGGTCTAGTATTTCAAGTATCCGGAGGGTCTAATATTTCAAGTGATCATAGTATTCCGAGGGTCCGGAGTCTATATTGGTTGTGAAATTGATTCGGAGGAGCTGTGGAGAGGATATGGTGCACGGGTGACGGAGTGCATCTCCACACGTGTATTTTTAGCTGTATGCTAATTTTGGGTTAGTAAGACCCAGTGTATTATTCAGGACTGGAAGGATAGATTGTATATCCGTTCTTGTTTAGTGATATATTTTCGCTACCTGAGCGAATACATTTTTTACTATGTGTAAACACTTACATTGTTTACTATTTGAGTGAACTATATTCATCTTTCCATTATTGAATCATTTGGCTTACATTGTTTACTATTTGAGTGAACTATATTCATCTTTTCATTATTGAATCATTTGTGAAATCATTTATCCTGTATTTTAGGGTTACTGAACTAAATTTATTTGTATATTTTTTCCATCTTTGAAACTGTGCGTTTTTTATGTTAAATAGATCCAATATTTGGATTATAAATACGCACACATCTTCATAATCCACTATTCATATAAATCGCCACATTAAATCATATATATGTGTCGTCATTACGTGTTCTGTTGTTAATCCGAAATATCCCACCCGGTTATCTTGTTACAAATGGTGTCAGAAGTGGGATCATTCCGGATATAACAGAGCACTGAAATTGTTTTACTATATTTGTATGCTTTTTGTGTGTTTCAGATGCGTTTGACAAAGCACCAAGGTTAGGTAGATACCTAATATTACTTTATTTTTTGTATTTAATATTTTTGTTGCATTTCGTGAAAGAAAATACGGTTTGTGGTAATTACGTGGTTTGTATAAAACTGCACTTTAAGGTTGGTCACCACCAAACTTTTGAAATGACTTCTCTGAAAGAACTGGTAGAACTGGGGAAACAGTTTGGTTATGAGGGGGAGTCCCTTAGAAATTTCGTTCGTGAAGAACAAGCCCGGGAGAGGGACCAAAGATTAAAGGAGAGGGAATTAGAGAGGGAATTAGAAAGGGAAAAAAGGGAAACCCAGAAGGAAATGATAGAATTAGAGAAGGGTAAGATTTGAACTAGAGAAACAGGCTGAGAGGGAAAGGATAGAATGGGAAAGGGAAGCAGAGAGGGAGAAGTTAGAAGGGGAAGATAGAAATCGGCAGAGGGAACATCTAAGAAATTCTGAGCTATTGCAAGCTAAAAAAGAGGGGGAACATGATGTTAAACTGAGAGGTCCAAAATTGCCCCCATTTGAAGACGATAAAGATAATATGGATAGTTATCTAAATAGGTTCGAGAGGTATGCTACGGTACAAAAATGGAAGAAAGACGATTGGCGTCTCCATCTTAGCGCGTTATTGAAAGGTAAAGCGTTAGACGTGTATTCGCGTTTATCCACGGCCGATTCGCTCAATTACCCCGTGTTGAAAGAGGCACTTCTCAAGAAATATGAACTAACCGAGCAAGGGTTTCGCAAGAAGTTTAAGTATAGTAAACCAGAGAGAGGCGAAACATTCATACAGTTCGTCAGTAGGACTTGCAATTATTTGCAGCGATGGGTGGAATGTGGTAAAGTCGTCAAGACATTTGAGGGTTTTGTCGATTTCTTGCTTCGTGACCAATTGTTAACAACTTGTGGCAAGGAGTTATATTTATTCTTGAAGGAAAGATCCTTCAAAAATGTACATGAAATGGCCACACAGGCGGATTTGTTCGCCGAAGCTCGGGGAGGTTCGCAGAATGTCATCACGCGAGATGTCAAAGGTGGGAATCAGGTCAACGACAGAAAACCCAGGGAACCTGAAAAATCTGGTAGGAGTAACCAGGGGAAGCGGAGTGACATGCAATGTTTCATTTGCAAGGAAGTGGGTCATATCTCCCACTATTGTCCTAAGCGGAAGGGACCAGTCCAGAAAGTAACGGTAGCCATTAGAGGCAGAAGATCGGTAAATGGAAAACTTAATGTTTCCCAGCAAGTTAAGCGGAAAGCGGTGCGTGAACCGGTGGTGCGTTCAGAGACCAGTCGCGATGTGATCCAATCAATCGGCACGTGTATTTTTCCAGAGGCACGGGTGCCGACCGCAAACGGCACTGTTAACGGACAAGAAGTCACCGTTCTACGAGACACGGGATGCATTACTGTAGTCGTGAAACGGAGCTTAGTCCGCGATGATCAATTGCTTGGGTTTAAATCACCTTGCATGTTGCTTGACCAGACAATCGACCACGTCCCAGTTGCAAGGATAATGATAGATACACCTTTTTTGACCGGGACTGTGGAAGCTTTATGCGTAGCCAACCCGATCTATGAACTGACGATTGGCAACGTACCGGGTTCTAGACTTCCAACCATAGCAGATTTCCGATTCCCTATCATCCAGGCAGTGCAAACTAGGGCTCAGGTAAAGGAGGAAAATAAACCTTTGCGTAAGTTAAAAGTACCGGAAGCCATTACTGATATATCCCGCGAAGAATTCCAAAATGAGCAAAAACGTGACGCGTCTTTACGTGCAACCTCTGAGAAGGCATTAACGGGTACCGTGAGAAAGTGTAAGAACGGGGGTTCCTCTAAATTCCTTGTTCGAAAGGGTTTAATGTACAGGGAATACTCTACATCGGATAGGAAGTTCTTGCAATTAGTGGTTCCCCAGAAATTTAGGGCACATGTACTAAAGGTCGCGCACGAGTCGAGTATGGCAGGTCATTTAGGCGTAAAGAAAACAACGGATAGGGTATTAAGAGAATTTTATTGGCCTGGCGTCAATAGCGACATAGCGCGGTTCTGTCGCTCGTGCGACGTTTGCCAGAAGACGATCTCTAAGGGCAGGGTAACTAGAGTACCGTTAGGTCAGATGCCCTTGATAGATACTCCGTTCAAACGAGTAGCTATCGACATTGTAGGACCAATATTTCCGCATACAGATCGGAAAAACCGATACATCTTGACACTGGTAGATTACGCTACCAGATATCCAGAAGCCATAGCTTTGCCATCAATTGAAACCGAACGTGTAGCCGAAGCGCTCGTAGACATGTTCAGCAGGGTCGGAGTGCCCGAAGAGGTTCTTACGGATTGTGGAGCGCAATTCACCTCAGATCTTATGGCAGAAATTAGTAGGTTGTTGTCCCTTAAACAGTTACGCACAACACCTTACCATCCTATGTGCAATGGATTGGTCGAGAAATTCAACGGCACATTGAAGCAAATGTTGCGGAGAATGTGTGCGGAAAGACCGAAGGATTGGGATAGATATATGAACGCCCTTTTGTTCGCATATCGTGAGGTTCCTCAGGAAAGCTTGGGTTTCTCCCCGTTTGAACTATTGTACGGTAGGACAGTTCGTGGTCCTATGCGCATACTTCGTGAACTGTGGACAGACGAGGTCGCGGACGAAGAAGTTAAGACCACATACCATTACGTAGTTGATTTGCGCGAAAGATTAGAAACTACTTGTCAAATGGCGCAAGACGAACTCGCGAAATCTAGTCGTAGGTACGCCAAGTACTACAACCGAGGAACTCGGAGTAAAAAATTTGACGTAGGCGATCAAGTGTTGGTGCTTCTCCCAACGAATAACAACAAGCTGCTAGTCCAATGGAAAGGGCCATATGAAGTCAGACAGGTGAAAGGCGAAATGGATTATATCATTGATATGGAGGGGAAGTCCAAGACATTTCATGCCAATATGCTTAAACTCTACGTAGCGAGACCTGGACAAACGATTGATAAAGGGATTTTGAATGTAGTATGCGTTGCGGTGATAGAGGATAGGTCTGGTGACGAAGCGGAATTCGTCTCCAGCACAGAAATACCCCTTGAATACCCCATGGACGTTGGTAAAGAAAGTATTGACCAGATAAATGTATGCCCTGAGTTATCGGAGGGTCAACGTACACAGATTATGGAGGTTTTGTCCAAATATCCAGATGTGTTCACGGACAGACCAGGCTGTACGGGTCTAATTCGACACGAGATCAAATTGAATACCACTGAGCCTATCAGGATTAAAGGATATCCGATACCCTTTAATGCACGGGAGACAATCAGCGAAGAAGTGATGAAAATGTTAGACCAGGGAGTGATCGAACCTTCAAACTCCCCATACTCGTCCCCCGTGGTGTTAGTCAGAAAGAAAGACGGGACCAACCGGTTTTGCATCGACTTTCGGCAATTAAACAGGATCACCGTATTTGATGCAGAACCAATGCCAGATATGGAAAGTGTATTTTCAAAATTGGCAGGTCATAAATACATTTCCAAATTAGATCTAAGCAGGGGATATTGGCAGATACCCATCGCCGATAATGCCCGCGAGTTAACGGCATTCGCGACTCCCAAAGGACTGTTTCAATTTAAAGTTATGCCTTTCGGTTTAGTCAACGCCGGTGCGTCGTGCGTTCGTCTCATGCGCAAATTATTAAACGGAACGGAAAACGTCGACAGCTTCGTAGACGACATCTTTGTTTACACGCATACATGGGATGAACATGTTAAGGTATTACGGGATCTGTTAGATAGACTTCACATTGCAAATCTTTCAGTTAGGCCTACTAAGTGTAGCATAGGGTATTCCAGTTTGGAATGTTTGGGACATCTGGTAAGTGGACTAGGCCAGTTGCAACCTCATCCAGATAAAATAGGAGCAATCAGGGATGCCCCTAGACCAGAGACAAAAAAACAAGTAAGGTCTTTCCTAGGTCTAATCGGGTTCTACAGGAAATTCGTCCCCAACTTTTCGGCTATTGCCAGCCCATTAACGGATTTGACTAGGAAGGGGCAACCGAATAAAGTTTCATGGGGTGTATGCCAGGAAAAAGCGTTTAACACTCTAAAACACAAACTGGTAAGTGCACCAATTTTAAAGTTGCCGGAAATAGATAAACCTTTTGTACTGAGGACTGATGCGTCCGATACGGGTCTTGGGGCTGTTTTGCTACAGGAGCAAGGGGGGATGAAATTGCCCATTGCTTATGCAAGTAGGAAATTGCTCCCTAGAGAGGAAAAGTACTCCGTGATTGAAAAGGAGTGCCTAGGTTTAGTATGGGGAATAGGAAAATTCCATACATATCTTTTTGGGAGGGAGTTTACCTTGCAAACGGACCATCAGCCGCTTTTATATTTGAATAAAGCAAAGGTCACCAATGCAAGATTGATGCATTGGGCGTTGTCTTTGCAACCATACAGTTTTCGAATCGAGGCAATTCGAGGGTCAGAAAATGTGGGAGCTGATTTTTTAAGTAGGGTGTAATTAGCAAATCATTTCGTTCAGTCTGAAAATTGGAAGTTTTAATAATGATTCATTGTTCACATTCCGTGATTGTTCTAAAAGTGATACCACTTTTTTTTAGGGGGGAGGTATTGTCACGGAATGGTGTAAATGTTGTTAATTAAATACATGTACTCGAGTTTCGTTTCTTTTTCTCTGTACAACGATACCCGAGGGTGATTATAATATGGTCTATGTATTTCGAAATCGTGAGTACGATTCGTCCTGTGCCACACGTGCAAGGTGCCTTTGATAAAGAATAACGAAAATTCTAAAGGTATAAATACGTTACTACATGTAAAGGACCTTTACAATACTAATGGTTTTGTCAGCAAGCGGCCTGCTAAAAGGAATCGCACAACTCCAGCTGTAGGGGTAGGTAATGTTTGGGGTTTTAAGCGATAACTAGTGTATTACCATATTTGCCTTTGCATGTTTGTTATAGTTTTCTTTACATACCATAATGCGTGCATTTTTTATTCTTGTTGCGATGTAGATTTATATTGGTAATGTAAAGCTAAATTTTTTTAAAAGAATTGTTTACTATTGTCTTATCAAGCAGGGTTAGGTTTACTATTGAACCTGTTTTGTAATTGCCATTATAATATAATCTTTTTAACTTACCATGTATAACGTCCTTACGTTATGTCTGTAACAAGTGTAGTACACTGTATCGGGTATATTTTCAGCTGAGTGAGTGAGTGAGTTTTTGATGGTAGGAATATCCGGGGTGTCCGGTGTTGTCAGGGGGTAGAAACGTCCGTGTGTCCGGAGCGTTTAAGGTGCCGGAGCGTCTACTGTCTAGCGTCCGGAGTGTCCAGAGGGACTAAGGTGACCCAGCTGTAGAGCCGTCAAAGGACCAGGGGGTCCGGAGGGTCTAGTATTTCAAGTATCCGGAGGGTCTAATATTTCAAGTGATCATAGTATTCCGAGGGTCCGGAGTCTATATTGGTTGTGAAATTGATTCGGAGGAGCTGTGGAGAGGATATGGTGCACGGGTGACGGAGTGCATCTCCACACGTGTATTTTTAGCTGTATGCTAATTTTGGGTTAGTAAGACCCAGTGTATTATTCAGGACTGGAAGGATAGATTGTATATCCGTTCTTGTTTAGTGATATATTTTCGCTACCTGAGCGAATACATTTTTTACTATGTGTAAACACTTACATTGTTTACTATTTGAGTGAACTATATTCATCTTTCCATTATTGAATCATTTGGCTTACATTGTTTACTATTTGAGTGAACTATATTCATCTTTTCATTATTGAATCATTTGTGAAATCATTTATCCTGTATTTTAGGGTTACTGAACTAAATTTATTTGTATATTTTTTCCATCTTTGAAACTGTGCGTTTTTTATGTTAAATAGATCCAATATTTGGATTATAAATACGCACACATCTTCATAATCCACTATTCATATAAATCGCCACATTAAATCATATATATGTGTCGTCATTACGTGTTCTGTTGTTAATCCGAAATATCCCACCCGGTTATCTTGTTACAAATGGTGTCAGAAGTGGGATCATTCCGGATATAACAGAGCACTGAAATTGTTTTACTATATTTGTATGCTTTTTGTGTGTTTCAGATGCGTTTGACAAAGCACCAAGGTTAGGTAGATACCTAATATTACTTTATTTTTTGTATTTAATATTTTTGTTGCATTTCGTGAAAGAAAATACGGTTTGTGGTAATTACGTGGTTTGTATAAAACTGCACTTTAAGGTTGGTCACCACCAAACTTTTGAAATGACTTCTCTGAAAGAACTGGTAGAACTGGGGAAACAGTTTGGTTATGAGGGGGAGTCCCTTAGAAATTTCGTTCGTGAAGAACAAGCCCGGGAGAGGGACCAAAGATTAAAGGAGAGGGAATTAGAGAGGGAATTAGAAAGGGAAAAAAGGGAAACCCAGAAGGAAATGATAGAATTAGAGAAGGGTAAGATTTGAACTAGAGAAACAGGCTGAGAGGGAAAGGATAGAATGGGAAAGGGAAGCAGAGAGGGAGAAGTTAGAAGGGGAAGATAGAAATCGGCAGAGGGAACATCTAAGAAATTCTGAGCTATTGCAAGCTAAAAAAGAGGGGGAACATGATGTTAAACTGAGAGGTCCAAAATTGCCCCCATTTGAAGACGATAAAGATAATATGGATAGTTATCTAAATAGGTTCGAGAGGTATGCTACGGTACAAAAATGGAAGAAAGACGATTGGCGTCTCCATCTTAGCGCGTTATTGAAAAGTAAAGCGTTAGACGTGTATTCGCGTTTATCCACGGCCGATTCGCTCAATTACCCCGTGTTGAAAGAGGCACTTCTCAAGAAATATGAACTAACCGAGCAAGGGTTTCGCAAGAAGTTTAAGTATAGTAAACCAGAGAGAGGCGAAACATTCATACAGTTCGTCAGTAGGACTTGCAATTATTTGCAGCGATGGGTGGAATGTGGTAAAGTCGTCAAGACATTTGAGGGTTTTGTCGATTTCTTGCTTCGTGACCAATTGTTAACAACTTGTGGCAAGGAGTTATATTTATTCTTGAAGGAAAGATCCTTCAAAAATGTACATGAAATGGCCACACAGGCGGATTTGTTCGCCGAAGCTCGGGGAGGTTCGCAGAATGTCATCACGCGAGATGTCAAAGGTGGGAATCAGGTCAACGACAGAAAACCCAGGGAACCTGAAAAATCTGGTAGGAGTAACCAGGGGAAGCGGAGTGACATGCAATGTTTCATTTGCAAGGAAGTGGGTCATATCTCCCACTATTGTCCTAAGCGGAAGGGACCAGTCCAGAAAGTAACGGTAGCCATTAGAGGCAGAAGATCGGTAAATGGAAAACTTAATGTTTCCCAGCAAGTTAAGCGGAAAGCGGTGCGTGAACCGGTGGTGCGTTCAGAGACCAGTCGCGATGTGATCCAATCAATCGGCACGTGTATTTTTCCAGAGGCACGGGTGCCGACCGCAAACGGCACTGTTAACGGACAAGAAGTCACCGTTCTACGAGACACGGGATGCACTACTGTAGTCGTGAAACGGAGCTTAGTCCGCGATGATCAATTGCTTGGGTTTAAATCACCTTGCATGTTGCTTGACCAGACAATCGACCACGTCCCAGTTGCAAGGATAATGATAGATACACCTTTTTTGACCGGGACTGTGGAAGCTTTATGCGTAGCCAACCCGATCTATGAACTGACGATTGGCAACGTACCGGGTTCTAGACTTCCAACCATAGCAGATTTCCGATTCCCTATCATCCAGGCAGTGCAAACTAGGGCTCAGGTAAAGGAGGAAAATAAACCTTTGCGTAAGTTAAAAGTACCGGAAGCCATTACTGATATATCCCGCGAAGAATTCCAAAATGAGCAAAAACGTGACGCGTCTTTACGTGCAACCTCTGAGAAGGCATTAACGGGTACCGTGAGAAAGTGTAAGAACGGGGGTTCCTCTAAATTCCTTGTTCGAAAGGGTTTAATGTACAGGGAATACTCTACATCGGATAGGAAGTTCTTGCAATTAGTGGTTCCCCAGAAATTTAGGGCACATGTACTAAAGGTCGCGCACGAGTCGAGTATGGCAGGTCATTTAGGCGTAAAGAAAACAACGGATAGGGTATTAAGAGAATTTTATTGGCCTGGCGTCAATAGCGACATAGCGCGGTTCTGTCGCTCGTGCGACGTTTGCCAGAAGACGATCTCTAAGGGCAGGGTAACTAGAGTACCGTTAGGTCAGATGCCCTTGATAGATACTCCGTTCAAACGAGTAGCTATCGACATTGTAGGACCAATATTTCCGCATACAGATCGGAAAAACCGATACATCTTGACACTGGTAGATTACGCTACCAGATATCCAGAAGCCATAGCTTTGCCATCAATTGAAACCGAACGTGTAGCCGAAGCGCTCGTAGACATGTTCAGCAGGGTCGGAGTGCCCGAAGAGGTTCTTACGGATTGTGGAGCGCAATTCACCTCAGATCTTATGGCAGAAATTAGTAGGTTGTTGTCCCTTAAACAGTTACGCACAACACCTTACCATCCTATGTGCAATGGATTGGTCGAGAAATTCAACGGCACATTGAAGCAAATGTTGCGGAGAATGTGTGCGGAAAGACCGAAGGATTGGGATAGATATATGAACGCCCTTTTGTTCGCATATCGTGAGGTTCCTCAGGAAAGCTTGGGTTTCTCCCCGTTTGAACTATTGTACGGTAGGACAGTTCGTGGTCCTATGCGCATACTTCGTGAACTGTGGACAGACGAGGTCGCGGACGAAGAAGTTAAGACCACATACCATTACGTAGTTGATTTGCGCGAAAGATTAGAAACTACTTGTCAAATGGCGCAAGACGAACTCGCGAAATCTAGTCGTAGGTACGCCAAGTACTACAACCGAGGAACTCGGAGTAAAAAATTTGACGTAGGCGATCAAGTGTTGGTGCTTCTCCCAACGAATAACAACAAGCTGCTAGTCCAATGGAAAGGGCCATATGAAGTCAGACAGGTGAAAGGCGAAATGGATTATATCATTGATATGGAGGGGAAGTCCAAGACATTTCATGCCAATATGCTTAAACTCTACGTAGCGAGACCTGGACAAACGATTGATAAAGGGATTTTGAATGTAGTATGCGTTGCGGTGATAGAGGATAGGTCTGGTGACGAAGCGGAATTCGTCTCCAGCACAGAAATACCCCTTGAATACCCCATGGACGTTGGTAAAGAAAGTATTGACCAGATAAATGTATGCCCTGAGTTATCGGAGGGTCAACGTACACAGATTATGGAGGTTTTGTCCAAATATCCAGATGTGTTCACGGACAGACCAGGCTGTACGGGTCTAATTCGACACGAGATCAAATTGAATACCACTGAGCCTATCAGGATTAAAGGATATCCGATACCCTTTAATGCACGGGAGACAATCAGCGAAGAAGTGATGAAAATGTTAGACCAGGGAGTGATCGAACCTTCAAACTCCCCATACTCGTCCCCCGTGGTGTTAGTCAGAAAGAAAGACGGGACCAACCGGTTTTGCATCGACTTTCGGCAATTAAACAGGATCACCGTATTTGATGCAGAACCAATGCCAGATATGGAAAGTGTATTTTCAAAATTGGCAGGTCATAAATACATTTCCAAATTAGATCTAAGCAGGGGATATTGGCAGATACCCATCGCCGATAATGCCCGCGAGTTAACGGCATTCGCGACTCCCAAAGGACTGTTTCAATTTAAAGTTATGCCTTTCGGTTTAGTCAACGCCGGTGCGTCGTGCGTTCGTCTCATGCGCAAATTATTAAACGGAACGGAAAACGTCGACAGCTTCGTAGACGACATCTTTGTTTACACGCATACATGGGATGAACATGTTAAGGTATTACGGGATCTGTTAGATAGACTTCACATTGCAAATCTTTCAGTTAGGCCTACTAAGTGTAGCATAGGGTATTCCAGTTTGGAATGTTTGGGACATCTGGTAAGTGGACTAGGCCAGTTGCAACCTCATCCAGATAAAATAGGAGCAATCAGGGATGCCCCTAGACCAGAGACAAAAAAACAAGTAAGGTCTTTCCTAGGTCTAATCGGGTTCTACAGGAAATTCGTCCCCAACTTTTCGGCTATTGCCAGCCCATTAACGGATTTGACTAGGAAGGGGCAACCGAATAAAGTTTCATGGGGTGTATGCCAGGAAAAAGCGTTTAACACTCTAAAACACAAACTGGTAAGTGCACCAATTTTAAAGTTGCCGGAAATAGATAAACCTTTTGTACTGAGGACTGATGCGTCCGATACGGGTCTTGGGGCTGTTTTGCTACAGGAGCAAGGGGGGATGAAATTGCCCATTGCTTATGCAAGTAGGAAATTGCTCCCTAGAGAGGAAAAGTACTCCGTGATTGAAAAGGAGTGCCTAGGTTTAGTATGGGGAATAGGAAAATTCCATACATATCTTTTTGGGAGGGAGTTTACCTTGCAAACGGACCATCAGCCGCTTTTATATTTGAATAAAGCAAAGGTCACCAATGCAAGATTGATGCATTGGGCGTTGTCTTTGCAACCATACAGTTTTCGAATCGAGGCAATTCGAGGGTCAGAAAATGTGGGAGCTGATTTTTTAAGTAGGGTGTAATTAGCAAATCATTTCGTTCAGTCTGAAAATTGGAAGTTTTAATAATGATTCATTGTTCACATTCCGTGATTGTTCTAAAAGTGATACCACTTTTTTTTAGGGGGGAGGTATTGTCACGGAATGGTGTAAATGTTGTTAATTAAATACATGTACTCGAGTTTCGTTTCTTTTTCTCTGTACAACGATACCCGAGGGTGATTATAATATGGTCTATGTATTTCGAAATCGTGAGTACGATTCGTCCTGTGCCACACGTGCAAGGTGCCTTTGATAAAGAATAACAAAAATTCTAAAGGTATAAATACGTTACTACATGTAAAGGACCTTTACAATACTAATGGTTTTGTCAGCAAGCGGCCTGCTAAAAGGAATCGCACAACTCCAGCTGTAGGGGTAGGTAATGTTTGG
This sequence comes from Sinohyriopsis cumingii, assembly GCA_028554795.2. NCBI lineage: Eukaryota > Metazoa > Mollusca > Bivalvia > Unionida > Unionidae > Sinohyriopsis > Sinohyriopsis cumingii. The sequence continues at coordinate 78,621,473 of CM068831.1, forward strand.
GGTTTTAAGCGATAACTAGTGTATTACCATATTTGCCTTTGCATGTTTGTTATAGTTTTCTTTACATACCATAATGCGTGCATTTTTTATTCTTGTTGCGATGTAGATTTATATTGGTAATGTAAAGCTAAATTTTTTTAAAAGAATTGTTTACTATTGTCTTATCAAGCAGGGTTAGGTTTACTATTGAACCTGTTTTGTAATTGCCATTATAATATAATCTTTTTAACTTACCATGTATAACGTCCTTACGTTATGTCTGTAACAAGTGTAGTACACTGTATCGGGTATATTTTCAGCTGAGTGAGTGAGTTTTTGATGGTAGGAATATCCGGGGTGTCCGGTGTTGTCAGGGGGTAGAAACGTCCGTGTGTCCGGAGCGTTTAAGGTGCCGGAGCGTCTACTGTCTAGCGTCCGGAGTGTCCAGAGGGACTAAGGTGACCCAGCTGTAGAGCCGTCAAAGGACCAGGGGGTCCGGAGGGTCTAGTATTTCAAGTATCCGGAGGGTCTAATATTTCAAGTGATCATAGTATTCCGAGGGTCCGGAGTCTATATTGGTTGTGAAATTGATTCGGAGGAGCTGTGGAGAGGATATGGTGCACGGGTGACGGAGTGCATCTCCACACGTGTATTTTTAGCTGTATGCTAATTTTGGGTTAGTAAGACCCAGTGTATTATTCAGGACTGGAAGGATAGATTGTATATCCGTTCTTGTTTAGTGATATATTTGCGCTACCTGAGCGAATACATTTTTTACTATGTGTAAACACTTACATTGTTTACTATTTGAGTGAACTATATTCATCTTTTCATTATTGAATCATTTGTGAAATCATTTATCCTGTATTTTAGGGTTACTGAACTAAATTTATTTGTATATTTTTTCCATCTTTGAAACTGTGCGTTTTTTATGTTAAATAGATCCAATATTTGGATTATAAATACGCACACATCTTCATAATCCACTATTCATATAAATCGCCACATTAAATCATATATATGTGTCGTCATTACGTGTTCTGTTGTTAATCCGAAATATCCCACCCGGTTATCTTGTTACAACAAACTTAACGCAATAAAGATATGCAACAATTTTGCAAATAATGATATTAGAGTTGGTTGCAACAATAATATTTTTAAAAAGCTGGGAAAGGTTTGAGGAGGAGGGAATTTTTTAAGGGACGGTTGCTACGTGTTAAAATGTTTAATTGGCATATTATAAATGTGTACATGCCAGCTAATAGAAATAAGAAACTAATTTTAAAGAAAACTTATATACCTACCTACAACAATATTCGATGGAAAAACTAATCATAGGGGGAGATTTCAACTGGGTAACTATAAATTAAACCAGTCTAGCAGGATTGATAAATTTTACAGAAATTTTTATGATCCATTAATATATATTAATACTGCAATAACCAACCAAAAGCTATCAGACCATTTCATACTCACTATTGACCTAAAAATGAAAAAAATAGAAAAATGTGGGCCAGGACTATGGAATCTAAATAATAAGATTTTAAATGACAAAGAATATGTCGAAATAATAATTAAAAAAAGAAATTGAAACCGTCAAAAATGAAGAAAATATTAATATAATAATTGATTGGGATGTTTTAAAAAACAAAATAAAAGGAATAAATATTCAGTACTCAAATAGAGGGCGGAAAAGCCCCAGAAAAAAAAGACAAACACGAACTCAAATTAGAACTAAGCAAAACAACAAACGACGATGGAGAGAGAAAAAAAAAACGATTGACAGACAAAATTAAAATCGTTGAAGAAGACGAAAATCAGGGGAGAATAATAAGGGCGGGAACATTTACAGAGATCTACAACGAGGCAAAAAACGTATGTAAGCGAGAAGAATTTAGAAAAGGGGCTGATACAATTTTAAACAATATCAAAATAAACAATGTAACCCATACTGTAAAAGAAGATATCCTAAATAATATTTCCAAATATTATAAAGAACTATACACCACACACCACACAGAACATATACTTCAGCACAATCGACAGCTACTTAAAAAATGTCGACTGAGATGACATCAGCAGTACATAGAGACCAATATGATGATGTCATCTCAGATGAAGAAATCACAAAAAGTATATCAACACTCACAAAAGTCACCAGGGAAAGATGGACTCATCGTGGAATTCTACCAAAAGTTCCACGGTGAACTGACGCCGATCTTAAACGCTTTGTATAATAATATAGTTTTAAGTAAAAATAAAATGACTAAATCTATGAGGGAGTTATCACAATTATATACAAAGGGAAAGGGAATAGAGACGAGATTAAAAACTGGAGGCCTATATCACTTTTAAACACGGACTATAAGATTTTAAGTAGGATTTTAACAAATACAGTAAAGGGTAGGATAAACAAGATAATTAATGTAAATCAAACTTGTGGGGGAGGGATATACAAAACAATATTTTAAACATTAAAACTATAATTAACTACATAAATGAAACTGGTATGATGAGTGCTATGGTACTCTTCGACCAGGAGAAAGCTTTCGACTGATTTGAACAAAACTGTATAAAGAATGTTTTTAAAAAATTTGGTTTCGGACCCAATTTCCAAAATGGACCAAAATCCTACACACTGGGATAATTAAACGGGAAATGCACGAAAGAATTTGAAATACAACGATCAGTGATACAAGGATGTCCACTATCAATGCTAGAATACGTAATGGCAATATAAATCCTACGTCACACGATAAGAAACAACCCAGATATACAAGCAGGGGCGTATTAACCATTAAGCAGACTAAGCACGTGCATAGGACACCAGGGCCAAAGGGGGCACCACAAAGTTGAGAAAAGGGTGAAAAGAAAGAAAGAAAAAAGAATGAAGATTTGTAAAAAAAACTGATACAACTAGTGCAAATTGATCATGATGTTCTGTTTCTTGATCATGGTACACCCTAGGGTTATCTTCTCAGGTGTACGTGGAAAAGAGGGGGGCACCAAGATTTGTCAGTGCTTAGGGCACCAGTGAGCCTTAATCCGCCCCTGATTATACAAGGCATACAAATACCAAACCTAAAAAAGAATTAAAAAATGCTCTAACATACATATGATTGCAACATCTTTATAAGAGAGGGGAAATGCTATAAGCGTCGGGTTCCAAAATAAACCACAACAAGCACGAAATCTTAAAAATAGTTAACTGGAGGGGCAACCACCCTGGATTATCGCCCCCCCCCCCCCACACACACACACACTTACTGAGAGACACTGTAAAGGCTCAGGGGTTTACTTTGGTAATAAAAAAAAGAAGCTGTAGAAAATTATGAAGATATTATCAATAAAATAAGAGAAAATGTGAAAATCTGGCCATGGCGCCATTACCTATCATGGAGCGGGCCCAAGTGGCCAAGACTTATTTATACTCAAATATTAACTACATAATTAAATCCATAGATATGGATAATACAATTTTAAACAAAACAGACAACGAAATAATAGATTATATATGGAATCATAAAATGCATCATGTAAAAAAAGAGACATTATATAGGGCCAAAAGTAGAGGGGCGTGGGGTTGCCGAGCCCTCTACTACTATAATTAACTAACATAATCAATAGATTAAAAAAAAAATGCACTCAGACCCGGCTACAGCGTGAGAAGCACAGTACATCTACTGGTTCGGCTTCACCTTGAGAAACCGACCAGAGATATACAAAAATAACAAATTAATATAAAAAAATCGAAGTGCCACGCAAACATATGAGAACTAATTTTAAAATATAGAGACAAAACAGATTTATGCAAAATCTAATAAGTAAAAGTCACGCTTGGGTTAGGGAGGAGGTAACCAAAAATATAAAATGTAGAGTAGAGCAGGACAACTGAGGGGGTAAATTGGACGAAAAATTGGGGAAAATAAGATCTGTCAAAACACAAAGTATAATTTTTAAATACCTGCACAACACCTGGCTAGCAGGCGAAGAAACAATCAAACATCGTATGCTGAGGATAATGCCGAAATGCCCTTTATGTAAAACAGCGAACTTCACCAAACTACATACGATTGTCCAATGTGATAAAACTAAACATAATAGGATAAAGTTAATAATGAAAATTTGCAAAAAATATAAGTATAACAAAAATAACATTTTATTCATAGATTTAGACTACGAAAACAAAATCGTTCTAAAATGTATAGACTATATAGTAACTACGATGATATCCTGTGGACAGGTGATAAAGATTTTTAAATAAGATACGTGGTAAAAATAAGAATATTAACCACAACAAGAACTCAATACGTCTTACGACGAATAGATATTTACCGTCAGGTTGATATAACGCAATTGATGTTGGAATTGGGGGAGAGAGGGGGAGGGAGGAATAGGTATTACAGACCGAAGGGTCGCGTAGCGCAATTGCGAGCTGATGCCATACCCATACCCCCTCCTCGCACCCCACAACAGCCATATTTCAAAGAAAATTTCAAATTCTATTTCAAATATTTCAAAGAAACCCATATAAGTTTTTTTTTTTTTTAAAAGAGAAAAGGGAAGAAAGGAAGAAAGAAAAAAATAAAAGAATTTTGTAATTTAATTTTTTTTCTTCTTTCTCTGAAAGAAAATTCTAAAGACATATATAGGAAGGGATACAGGGAAAATATAAGGGGGAAGTAAATGGCGATGACATCATGGGGCTAAGTCACAGGGCTTAGTGAAGTGCACATGCCCATCATGAGTCTTTGAAAACACCCAATGTAGAACATAAACAGACAAAATAAAGACACAAATACATACTGTATAACACTTAGTTTAAAACCCTACTAACTTCTCCCGCACTGCATGGTTGACCACTATAGAATAATGTGGTCTCATAAATACGTTTGGATCTTTCAATAAAGCATAATCAGATAAACTAAATAAAGGAGGCCTAACGCGACCCAGGAAAAACACATAGAGAATAAAGAAGCGTGAACCTTGGATCGAGCGTAACCTACCTATCAACATCTTTAAAGACTATTATGAGGAACGACACATATTATCACTCGAATAATAAAATAGGAAATTATTTTTTTTAAACAAAATCTAAATAGTACACCATTCCATCGTCAAAATTAGAAAACCATAAAACAAATTAAAAGATACAATATAACATCATAAAGGAAGAAATACAACTGGGAAAGATATTTGATCTATACTTGCTGTCTCAAACATAAAGAAAATATAGCACACACACAATATAACACCATTACATATAGCAAACACTGAGACCTAGGCGACATATAGCAAAGGTTACAAAACATTTCAAGGGAAGGAACTTCGAGCAAGGTGAGGGAAACCAGACTCGGACGAACAACCCTTTAGATAACACTATGGAAACATAAATACCCCATCAAAAATTCTAAAAACTAAATTTTTTATATAAAATTTTGTTTTAATAAAACGTAGAACACATCTGAGTGGGAAATACACAAATATAAAATACTTTTTATTTTTTTTGGGAAATGGGGGCATCTGTCCGGTGCCCCCACCCCACTCCCAAAAAAGTGTGTGTGTGTGTGTGTGTGTTATTATACCCATTACATTACTTGCAAAATATATATGGTGCTGACATTTTCGGCAAGAGGGAGACCTACCGATATTCTGCATATAATTATTTTAATGTTTTTCAGAGCGAGAGTATTGGGGCCTGATCTGTTCAGTATATTTCTCAACTGATACAGCAGGTATAATCAGAGGCGTAGCTGGGGGGGGGGGGGGGGGGAAGGGGAGTACATATGTCCCCGGGCGCCAAGGTACAGGGGCGCCAAAATGAGGCTTACAACGTTACATTATAATAAGTAAACAAGGGTAATATTCAAAAATATGATTAAACGGGGAGGGGGCTGGGGCGCCAATTTTATAGTTCGTCCCCGGGCGCAAAATATCATGGCTACGCCTCTGGGTATAATAGAGACCCCCCCCCCCCCGAGTTTGCCACAGAGCGCTCGTGTAATATACGGTTTAATACAAAATACATGATTGTGGGCAGGAATATACAAATTTTGGTTGATATACATGATCGTTGGTATCTATTCAAACGAGGGCCATGAAATACATTAGCAAATTCCTACAGTATTTTAAGGCAGGCGATTACGAATTATTTAAACCACGTTTTTCATCTGTCACAGATTTTATAATCATTTTGAAGTGGCTGCTTTATCTCGAGGAAAACGAGCGGTAAGTGTTATACAAAACAAAATCTTAATAGCAATTTGATCACTTTTGCGTCATTTGACAGTAAGAATAGTAATAAATAGAGGATAATTTCTTTTCCTACGTTAGGCCTAATACCTGGTATGTTTTTTAGTGTGGTACACACACAAAAAACAACCCCAAAACAACACTAACAACATTTTAAAAAACCCACAAAAACGAGTGCCGTGCCGAAGCCACGGGCTAAAATGCTTTATTATTATTTTTTTTTATTTATAGCATCAATCACAAATTGAAATATATACAGTATTAGCGTTGGAAAAGAAAGTTTTCTTTTTGTTATATTTTTTTTTCTCACCCTAGCGAAACACTTTCTGCAAATGACCTTAATAAAGAAAAATAATAAATTAACCTAAACCACTTTGAATGTCGACCGTATCTTTTATTTACACGGCATCATGCGCGGAAGAAAATACCAACTGAACCGGGATTTCAGACAGCAGATGAATTGAAGTTGATTCATTGAACATCATTAGCAATTGTACAATCAAACAGATGCAACAATGAAAAGTGGAACTATGAAAAATCGAGAATGTTAGATTTGCGAAGGATTTATTCCGAATCATTGTCTGCTAATAGAGAATTCATGTCAGTTGCTGTGTCGGCGATGCCCACACAGCGCGCCGTCCAAATGTGAAGTTGCGTTTTGCTGACAGACATAACACTGTGCCATAATTTATCTGATGGCATGTAAAGAAGCTGCTTAAATTATAGTATTTAAAAGTTTCTTCATTTTGTAAGAGCTCAAGAAATTAATTCTGGTTTGAAAGACAAGATGACGGTAAAACTCAGAAGACGTAGCTGTACAGTACCGTTGGTGTTGGAGACATCATAATAAAGGTAACTGCGTTAACTTCGCTTTTTGTTTGGTAATTTGTTGGATATTATCTTTTGCTGATCTTCTTTGAGCTTGGAGTAAATTTTACATTCTGAACATTTTTATTTGCACTTATCTGCTTAATATGTATTGCTGGGATATCATATAGAATATGAAGTCAGTATAATGGTACTATATTTTACATATTTGAATGATAAAAGACTGGTAAATGATATAATGATAAACTACAAAATAAATAATTTGCCCATTATCCCAAATATGTTAATTAAAACAAACATTGAATGTAAATTCAGATATAATGAGCAGTTGTAAGAAGTAAGAAATAACATTTTATCCATTGAACCTGTTATGTGTTATCATCATCAGTTTTAAAATAAACACATGGTGACAAGTTTGCTTAAATTCTAAAATTAACACACACACACACACACACACACACACACATGGTATTTTAATCTAATACAGAAATGGTGACATTGATATATGCAGACCAATAGTTTTTTTTCTTCTACAGATATAAATTAAAAAGCCTAATTCTGAGAGTTTCACCTACAACATTCATGATGGGAAAGGGCCACTAATTAAGAGCTGACATATGTGGAAGAAAAATACCATCCATGTTGAAAAGGGCTAGAGGTAATGTGAGAAAACATAATTTATCAATCTTATTTAACATTATTGTTGATATTTTATCTCAACTGGTCAAAAGGCTAAGTGGGTTTATGTAATGGTCCAGAGTGTGTTATTTATTTCACATCCCCTTCTGTCTTTCAACAGTAAGAAATTAGCTACTTTGGAGTCCATAGTTCTGATCAATTTGTTTATATAAAACTTGGTTTTGGGCTTAAATCAACATCTTGGATAAATCTAATAATGAGCAAAATCCAAGTATATACATGTGATCATGTATAAGATTAGTTGAGTTTTTTAACCAGCCTAAAAGCCATACTTCCACAATATAGGCTAAAATCATTAAGTTGTCCTTGAAGTTTGATGAGTGTTAACCATTAATAATAATAAGGTGATCTTTCATCTGAGTATGTTACCACCGCATGCAATATTTATACATGTAGTGCAGTTTTTACTAAACTTAGAATACATGCTTATATAAATGAGATCTAGATTGAAGAAGTGAAGATGCATACAAATACATGAGGTTATAACCACTACTGCTGATTCAAGTTTGATCATGCTTGGCCATTGGGCTTATATAGTCAAGTTTCACAATGATGCTTATTATGAGTGTGATAAAGGTATGGTAGTGAAGTGACCTTGCATCTGATTGGCAGAGTTTCTTATGATTTGCACAACAGTGTTTATGATCCAATTCAGATCTGACTTGTTTAATTATTTGCTTGTATGTCTGAGGCTATAAGCAAAATCTATGCATATAATGTGGTGGTTCTACATCTCACTAGCCATTCTTGCTACTGCTCTTAAAACTATTTCTCATTAATTTTATCAGACTTGGTGAATAGATTTATCTCATCAAGATATAGCAAAAGAGCAATTTTGTAAAAAAATATTCATTCATATTAAACTCAAATTCTGCATCTGATTGGTTGACCTTGCAAATACTATAAGGGCTCTATTTCTGACAAAAAGATTATTTTGATCTAATGTAGCAGAAATGCTTATATGATCAAAACATTGAACATATTTGATGACAAATAAGAAATAGTTTTTCATGCAAATTTGATAAACATTGATAAATCGGTTCATATCATTAAAAGCTTGGAAGAGTTTGATTACATGCGAGACCATCACATATTAATCATTCTTTATTTAGAGAATTATTTTTGTCAGGATTTAGTAAAATATGTAAAATCAATATGGACTGGTTTTGTTATGTACAGCAACACTAGTTGTTTACTGAGTACTGAGGGAATTGGAGTAAGGCAAGGGTACATTGCAGTAGGTAACCTGGTTGACTTGATAACAGGATTTTAACACAAACATTTTTATCAGGAGTCTAGCATACTAACCATTGATTCACTGCAGATCCTGCCCCCATTAGTTACCTTTTAATACATAAAGCATTTGGGTTTTTTATGTCATAAATCCCATAGGGATTAAAATTAACATCATAGGTCTCACTGGATAGTTTCGTATTTTGACATCCCTCTAATTTTTAAGGTAGAAGGCATGAACCTAATTATCACAAGCCTAGCATTTATAAATTGACACATAAGCTAAATCTATAATGTGGTTCAGATTTACTTTGAGTTAGGCATGGAAATAGGTTGGCTTGTTGGTGACTGCCTGTCACAGTTAGATGAGCATTGGAGATCATATGCGTAACTTAGTCTGCAAATGAGCTGCCGACTTTTATTTGTGTCTGCTACAGAGGTAAATATAAAAAAATCTTGATGGTAGAGGGGTGATGAAAAGGATGCTAATTTGTTATAGTACTAGTGAACTTTATTCATGCATAAGGCACATACTGACTCTTTTAGTTGCCTTGTCACAGAAAAATATTGAAAATAGCTATTTCTAGTAAAAAATGAATGTAAAATGTACCTGCATCCTTTGACCCTACCAGAACCAAACTAAAAGCTCAAATTTGTGCAGCTGCTTTTGCTCATCACAAACATAATTGGGAGTATAACTGCTAACCCTACCCTCTAGCACACATTTAAGATCTTTAGAGTTTTTAAATACAGCCTTCTAATTATACAAGTTTCATTACATTGGTCAATAATTAGTCACATGTGATGACACTTGTAACTAATCAAACCACAGCAACTGAGAGCAGACTAAGCACTGATATTTATATGGTACAGTGGCAATATACAGTCTGTCTGCCGCAACACATGAAACAAACTGGACAAATCTGAAAGCCTTGAATTTGACTTTATTTATCTGTATGGTAGAACAGAACCTGAGTTGAAAAGCTTTTAAAGAAAGACCTTGATATCAAACCTAATAATAACTGCAGGAGTTATATTATGGATAATTAACCATTCTCTCAGTTTCAAACTGGGCATTCCATCCCATGGGGTTCTAAATGTAAACCAAGTGTAACTGATATCCTAATGAACTGTAAAGACCATAGCAGCACAACAGCAGGGGACCAGATATGTCCAGATCCAGAAATCATAGACCAGTTTCAAACTGATGATGAACCACATAAAAATTACACATCTGCTAGAACTTATGTTATGAAGATAACTTAAATTGCATTATTATTAATCCTCCTCCTCACATTCATCATAATTGAGATGCATCATATATGTTTTATTGTAAAATAGTTTATGCAACATAATTCAGTGAAGACCTTTGCTGCCAATTTACCAGTGAACCATTTGTTTCAATGAACATATTTTATGTTGTAACAAGGAGCATCATTTAAACATTATGATACACTTATCATACCTGTATATGAAATCTTAATACTAACACTTATACTTGCAATACTACTACTAATAAAAACACCTGCATTGATAATTTGATTATGTTCAATTGGACTTGTATCTAAATGATCACCAGCTGTATGAAAAGACATATTTTAATATATAGATATTGGATGGAATACTAGTTACCACAATTGAATAGTCATATGATAAATGATATATTATTTTAAACAATTTATATTTGCAGTGAAACATACTTTTACATTATTTTCCCTTAAATTTCATTTATAGAGCAGTATACTCTGCATTCATTAAATTACTGAAATGGTTAATAATACAACAACAAATACTGCAACTTCCAGAATCACAAAAATCAAAAGATATAAACAAAAACTTCCCTACATGTATCAACAGTTGTCACTTAATAGACAGAACTATGAAGATTTAGAATAGGATGTTAACAAATTAGGTATTCAAGTTAAAAAGAAAAAAATACCAAGTAAGCTTACTACCAAAAAATCAAACAATAACAGTGAATTTTAGTACATTCCCAGGAAACAGAATATATGATTTTTCTTAACTTGATCTGATACATCTTAAATCTATAGAAAATGATTCATATTGTATGACTAAAATATTATGTAAACAAAAATTCCATCACTTTTTTCAGATGCAACATGCATACCCCAACCCATCCTTCTTGATCATAAAGTATACCAGCATTCCACTATAAGATGGGGAGCTGTAGTGGCTCAGTGGTTAGCTTTCTGGACCTGTGAAATAAGGTAGGTTCAAATTCTACCATCAGACCAACCTGGGTTAGCTACCATGGTGTGTCCTTGGGCAAGGCACTATACTTAAAGTGCCTTGGCACTAAATAACTTACTTGTGTTGGTTTACCATAAAAGGCCAAACCAAACACAAAAAACAACAACTTTAAAATATGAGTTTTGTCAATACTAAGTAAATGAAAATCATACTGAAGAAATGTTTTTGTTAATACAGTTTAATGGATCTAAAAAATCTCTTTCTTCTGCAGGAGTTTAAAATGTTAAATTAAAAAGGTCATGGTACACATTGCTTTGTTCGTACACATCAGGCTCCGTAACCCATATCCAACTAAAAATTTTAGTAGAGTCTGAATAAAACATATTTTAATCTGGATGATAATATTCTTTCTCCATTCATATATTACACCACCAAGATTGATCCAAATAAGATTACATTTTACTATAACACTGAGGATGAGTATGCCTCTTAACAACTGACAAATGTGGAGAGAATGGAGTTAAACTGAACTTTGATTTCTTTTCAACCATAGCACAAGATGATCATTTATTATGAAAAAACCTGAATAAAGTTGGAGTTCATAACCATGACAGTCTTGATACAATATAAGTTCAATATATTATTGTTGTCTTGAGGTATAGTTCTGTATATTACAATCTCACACAAGATCAGGGTATATTTTAGTACCATACAGTTAATTCGGGATTGTATTAATACCTATTCTGGTGAATGAACATTAAATAAGATTTACTATTTTGGAACCAGTTGCAATAAAGTTTACTAAACAAGAGAAAATATGACTTTACTATAATATCTAAAATGTAAAATCTGCAAACAGAATACTTGCTTGACTTTACACTTCAACTATATCATAATATTTATTTGAAATGAATTTATACAAATGGCATTAAATTGGGTTTCAGGCTGGTAATGACAATGGTAGTAGTGAATAGGGACGGTCTAGGGACTAGGGAACTTCCATGTTAAAAAGGGTATATCCACTCTGGGGACTATGTAATTTAACATGGGAGAAAAAAAAATATCCATTCTAGGGACAAGGGGAATTTAACATGGGAGAAAGAAAAAAAACTATTCACTCTAGGGACAAGGGAAATTGAACATGGGGAATAAATCGTGGGACTGTCTTGGGACTAGGGGAAATGGAACAGGGTCGGGACCCTATTTTAATAAGGTCCCGACCTGATGGGTCTATGAAAATGGAACAGGCGAAAATTGAAACAGGGAGGGGTCTCTATTTTTTTATTATTTTTTTAAACAAAAAAATAAAAAAAGGGGTAGGCATTTGAAAGTCAAGATCTTTTCGAGAGATAGGAATGGCCCTGAAAAGGGCCTTTGGTTTTATGTTAATATACCCTTAACATAAAGGGCATCTGTGACATCTTCTTCTTGACCTTAGGCTGCGTCTGACTGCAGGACCATAGATTAAGACTCTTTTGAGGCATCCTTGATGCTCCACATAAGATTCTTCGCATCCACAGGCTGGTGTCTGTCCTGTGGATAACTGTCCAGTTGGATCGGACATACATTGATATGTCCATCCGGAACATCATCGAAGACACAAGCGTTGAAGATTGTACGTCGGTCCACATGTTGGGGTGCTGAGTAACAGGTGAAGGAATGCAGTGAACTGTACTTATTTATAGGGGGAGGAAGGATTGAAACGGATTGAGTTTGTTGACCAATCCAAACACGCGTTACAAAATTCAGTCAGCCCACGTCCAATCCGAAGAGAGCAGTCTGTGACCTCACATAGTCTATATAGATTCGCTAGCGCCTGCGCGCAGTCAATCTAAGCGACAGTTTTTCAACATGACGGAAACTCAGAAAACGATCAGTTGGGGTGCACTGATGGTGGAGACTACCCAAGGGAACCCAGACTTACTTTCAGAAGAGGTGAATTGGGATTTTGTGGATTTTTTTACCTTGCAAGAATTTGTTCCTGAACCTTCGTCACCTTCTCCTTCATTACCGCACATGGAAAATTTTAGACAGAGACAGAAAGAAGAATTGGAGAAATTTATACAACAGCAAAAGGAAGCGGAACAAGCTTTTCTCCTACAGCAACAGCAGCAAGAAGAAGAGGTAAGAAAGAAACAAGAAGAAGAAGAAGCAGCAGCAAAGAAACAAGGGTGTCAAAATCAAACGGTCACGGTACTGTTAGACATTTTAGCGGAGTTAAGAAGTCTGAAACAAATGTATCAGACTTCTTTATTACGGCCGAAGAGAATACGACCTTCCCAAGCTAAACACTCCAACCCTGTGACTACGCCTACTGCACCACCCTTAGTGATTTCAACGAAATCATCATCAATAGTACGCAGTCCAGAAGTAGGCCTTGGCCATGGCAAAGGCTTAAGACAGTTAAAGTTGATTGTTTAAACTCACCCCTTACACCAAAAAAGGCCCTTTTCAGGGTCATCCACGTCTCTCGAAAAGAGATAGACTTTCAATTGCCAATAACTAAAAAAAACCATTTTACCCAATAGTACCTGTCTGTGTATGAGTGTGCGTGAGTGTAGGTTCTTATTTTAAAATCAAAACCCAAAGACACTTACCTTTTATAATTAATTTATTCTTTTATAAATATTTACAATTCACAATTCACAACAGAGCACTTTAAAAAGTTCATAGACTTATTCTGTCTCATTGTTCACTCTCTGTTTTTTTAATTTCTTCACCGTCATAGTCTTTTCCTCCTCTTCCTCCTCACTTTCTTCCCTTCTTTTCTTCTCCTGTTTCTTTTTCTTCACCTGTCTGTTTTCTTCCTCTTTGTCTTCCTCTTCCTCTGAAGAATCCCTCTCTTCTTCTGACTCCTCTTGTTTCTTTTTTGGGCAGTCTGGTGACCAATGTCCTTTTTCTTGACAATAATAACAGGTATCTTGACTTTTGTCTCTTCTAACCCCTTTTTCTTCTTTTTTGACGGTCTGGACACTCTGAAGACCAATGCCCTTTCTTCTGACAGATATAGCAAGTATCTTGACTTTTATCTTGAAAGGAAGGAGAGTAGTCCCTCGGCTGGTCTGAAGAGAATTTTCTAATGACCCCTCGCAAAGTTCTGATGAAACGTTCGATCTTGGTAGTCTCTTCCATCGTTGTGCTCAGTTTGAGAGTGAAATGAATAGTGAAAGGACAAGACACATACCCTTTATATACGCTGGTCTGCTATGACTATAAATTAGTCCATGGTGTTTAAACTTTAGTCATTTGACTTTCTGCTATCGAGATGAAATGATCCAATTCATTTGAGAAGAAAGAAGAAGAAAGTAAGAGGCAGAAACGTGATCTATCGCCTCGTACCAGGGCTGAAGTCTTGGCACAAATTCATGCCAGTGATTTTGAAGAGGACATGAGTGAACCAGAATCCAAACCCTCTAAACAAAGTTTACCACCCTTAGTCAACCCTAAAAGTACTATGACATTCGAGAGACGGAAAAGCGTCCCTCTAGAAAATTTAGAACTACGGCTTACAAATACACAGTGAAGTTTAAAGATTTCAAGTCTGAAGTACTGTTAGAGAAAGCAGAAGGGTTCATCACCGACATGTGGGATTCTTTGCTCACCACACTCAAGCGACAATGTCAACCCAAAGAAGATGATCGCTTGAGACTTTCCATACAACATGACGGCTTGAAATCCCCTGTTTCGATCGAGTTTAGCAGCCCTGCAGAATTGACCACTTCCAAAGTCATGGACAAGATTCAACACGTGCAACAATCTAATGACCAGTTTGACATCACCGATGGAAAAGCCACACTGGACATGACCCACGTCTCTCCTCCTCAAGGGACCGGACAATGCAGAAAGACCTTATTGGTCAGCAACCTTCGCATTACCAAAACAAGTCTTGTCCAAATTAACAATTTTCAAGACCACATGTGTTTAGCCCGAGCCATCGTGGTGGGATGAACCTATGCCGACAAGAACGACACGGTAGAATGGAAAAGAGCCTGGGAGAACATTCGAAAATCGAACCGAGCCAAACAACGAAATGAAGCAGAACTTCTGTTACAACAAGCATGCCTGTCCAAAGACACATCCTATGGCATTCCTGAGATGCAAAAATTGCAAGATGCCCTAGCTCCACGATGCACCTTGAAAGTGCACCCTCAAGAAGTGCGCGGGTCTCTGTTGTTTCGAGGGAAAGACTTTAAGGATGGAAAATACATTCACCTCTATCATCACGATGACCATTTCGATACCATTACCACTATCACTGGATTCCTGGGATACAAATATTACTGTGAGAAATGTGACTTATGATGGTTATAATAATCGAGAGCAACACAAACATTGTGGATCGAAATGCTCAGGATGTTTGGCCTCTCAACCCTGTCTGAGCGAAGGGCAAGAACCAATGCATTGTCCTGCTTGTCTGCGCACATTTGTCAGCCCTGCCTGTTACCAACAACATCTGAAGATGCAAGGTTCACAGAAGAAATGTGCTTGTCAACTCCTGAGATTGTGCCCAATGTGTGGACAAGGTCTATGTATCAACAGTACCAAGGCACACGTATGTTCAGGAAAGAAAAAATGTCACATTTGTCACTGCATCGTGGACTTGGAACACCAATGCTACATGCAAAAATACCAATCCCAACCAGAGAAAGAGGATGGTCACAAGAAGAAGAAAGGCAACTTCATCTTTTTCGATTTCGAATGCATGCAAGAGACCGGTATTCACATTCCTAATTTCTGCGTGGCTCAGCGAGCGTGCGAGAAGTGATTCAAGAACCTATCTTGAATTATTGCCCTCACTGCAGTAAGATTCCTGGAGGGCGTGAAAAAATCTTTCAAGGACCGAACACACTAGCCGATTTCACACAATGGGTCTTAGACCCCATCGACAAGACGTGGAGCCAAGAGGACATCGAACATTATTATGGAGAATGTCATCACCATGCCACGGTGATGGCTCACAATTTCTCTGGATACGATGGACAGTTTCTTTTGAGATGCTATACGGAACGTGGCATCGAGCGTCCTAAAATCACTTTGAACGGAGCCAAAATCATTTTCATGCAAGTGGGACAAGTGCAGTTTAAAGATTCGATGAGCTACTTAGCCATGCCTTTGAGTCGAATGCCTAAAATGTTTGGAATGACAGAAATGGCTAAAGGGTACTTTCCACACTTTTTCAGTACAGAAGCCAATCAACACGCCGTTCTACCCCATTTGCCTCAGGCTCACTATTACGACCCTGACAACATGCGTACCGAACGAGAAACTTTCTACGCTTGGTACCAGGTTCACGCCTCCGACCCTTTCGACTTTCAGGAAGAAATGCTAAAGTATCGTCGTTCCGACGTGGACATTTTACGGCGATGCTGTGGAAAATTTCGAGAACTGTTCATGGAACACGGAGGGGTTGATCATTTAAAAGAGGCTTGCACCATTGCCAAAGCGTGTTCCTTAGTTTACCGACAACGATTCATGCTTGAAAACACTGTGGCTGTCATCAGTCCTCAAACGACCAACTATGTCAAACGTCAATACTCGGTCAAAGCCCCATGCTGGTTGCATTACTTGTGCGACAAGGAAGACAAATGGATTCAGCATGCCCGCAACAGACAGGGCGAAAAGATCATCGGAATGCATTCGGTCGATGGCTGGGACTTAGAAAACCCCAAGATCATGTACGAGTTTAACGGTTGCTTATTTCACGTATGTCCCGTCTGTTACCCTGACCGCGGCACTAAAAATCAGTTCTTACAACGAACCATGGAAGACTTGTACCAGGCCATTTGTCAGCGACGCCTAAAGTTAGAACAGGAAGGATACCAAGTGGTGGAAATGTGGGAACACAAATACAATCACCGTTTGAACACCGATCCCGAGTTTAAACGCCTCATGGAAAGTTACCAGTTCATGGACCCCCTGAACCCAAGTGATAGTTTGTACGGAGGAAGGACCAATGCCACCTGTTTGCTGTACCAAGCTGACGAAGAGAAAGGAGAAGAAATCAAATAATTGGACGTGTGTTCACTGTATCCCTACGTGTGCAAATATTGTTGCTTTCCTGCAGGGCACCCACAATTGTTCACCGAACACATCGACCTAAAAAACATTCGACAATACGAAGGCTTGATCAAGTGCAAAGTTTTGCCTCCCACGAACCTATACCATCCCGTCTTACCTCGCCATTGCCAAGGCAAACTTATGTTTCCTTTGTGCCGTACTTGTGCTGAAACGTGCAACCAAGATCAACCTTGTCATCACACCCAGGAAGAACGGGCCTTGACGGGGACATGGGTCAGCGTAGAATTGTTCAAAGCTCTGAACATGGGATACCAACTGTTAGAAGTGTACGAAATTTGCCACTTTCCCAAGACACAATAATTCCACAAGGGTGACCCCACGCAGAAAGGCATTTTCGCAGACTACGTGGATGCCTTTTTGAAACTGAGCAAGAAGCCAGTGGCTATCTGTCCTGGTGTCACACTCCCGAAGACCAAAAGACATTCAGAGAGAAATTCTGGGCACAAGAAGGCATTACTTTAGATCACATTGAGAAAAACGAAGGCAGGCGATCGTTTGCCAAAGTGATGTTAAATTGCTTGTGGGGTAAAATGGCACAATGACCGTGTTTACCCAAGACGGAGTATTTGACCGAACCTTCCCGCTACTTTCAGATGATTCACGACAAAGCCAAATTCATGAAACACATGGACGTCATTCGTGAGGATTTGATCTTGGTGAATTACGAAGAAGATCTGAACTTTGTAGAAGATGACCCCTTTGGAAATGTCATCATTGCAGCTTACATGACAGCTCATGCTCGCTTAAAATTGTACGAAGCTTTAGAACTGTTAGGGGAACGTGTCTTGTACTTTGACATGGACAGTTGCATTTATATCGATCACCCGAGTCAACATCACCCTGACATCGAAGGAGACGGTTTAGGAGCCTGGACAGACGAGCACCCCGATGACAAGATTCTAAGTTTCGTCAGTGGCGGCCCCAAAAATTACGGCTACGAATACTGGGACAAACAAGGAGAAGTGCACACGAAGTGTAAAGTGAAAGGACTTACTCTGAATTATCGTACCAGTCGAGTGGTCAACTTTGGCGTATTAAAAGAAGCCTTGCAGTCTAGAGAAAGTGACCACCTATCAACCCAACAAGATTGTACGTTTACCCACACACCACATTGTCAGTCGACCCTTGGAAAAAGTCTATCAAATCGTGTAGCAGAAGCGAGTGCGGCTTCCCACCCACTTTACTTTGCCGTATGGACATGTCGGTATAAAACATTGGTTGTAAGAGGATAGCCACCCACCAGAAGGATGACTTCGCCACAGCAAGAATCGAGTGAGAAATCCAGTGAGAACTCCAAGTTCAAACCCTACCATTTTCCAGTCTTCTTACCTGACTATTGTGATTGTGCCCGTCGATTGGACACGTTTCAAAAATGACCTACGGATAGGGAAGGATTACCTTCTTCGTATGTTTTAGCTAGAACAGGATTTGTCTACTTCGGACCTGAGTCAGGATTTGGATACGAAGTACAGTGTTTCGCTTGCGGACTGAAGTTACGAATGGATCTATGTATCTACAAAGATTCAGCTCTTCTGGAACATACTCGATGGTCTCCGCACTGCCCTTACCTTTCAATGGCCTTTCCATCCATTAAACTACGGTACAATTATGACGGTACCTTAGAGACGGTACCTTCCAAAACTAGACGTAAACACATTGCATCCTATTTCATTGTTGTTTCTTTTCCACATAATAGCTTATTTTTTATAAAATGTTAAACTTTACTAATCTTTTTTCAAGATCACTTTAGTTTGCAAAAATATATCTTGTCATTTATTGGCATTCTACATTGAATTTTGTAAACTAGCTATAAACCTGACCTAATTACTCAACTTAACTGCTGACAGAAACAGTCTACAGTAAATGTATTTCATTTCTATAGCTCGATGGATAAACATTACATCTTTTAAAGCTGTGCACAGAATAGGCCGACATATCACGAGTCAGGAAAACATGGGGGTGGTATCCCCTGTGTCCAAAATTGATATCATTTTGAATAGAATATTCTAGTGACATTTGCCTCTTTTCAAATGGTAAGCATTGCTTTTTTTATTTTCGTCAATCTGTCAAATTCGGTATGCATTTTGCTTTAATATTTGAGATAGAAACCTTAGGTGCATAGAAATGTCAGACAGCATTGTACATCATGGATGGTGTCCAACATACTTTTATGATCATAAAACAAAATCCCATTTTTTAGTTATGGCCACTGATTTAAAAAATATTCATCCAAGCTAAATATAATAATAATAATAATGAGGGCTTTGTATAGCGCCTAATCTTTAGAAGCTCTAAGTGCTTTGCAACATTAGACAACATAAAAACATACACAATGATATGATTACAAAAACAAACACCATGAAATTAGAAAACATAAAAAACATGCTGAGAATATTTAAGGTAGTTAACATTATTAAGTCATTAAGTTTGTTTTTGTAGTCAGAATAAGTAGTTTTGAGAGCACTCTTGAATGGGATCACTGCATCTTTGTGTCTAAGTTCAGTGGGCAATTCATTCCATGTTGCTGGGCCCTGGTATGCAAAAGAATGCTATCCATGTGACTTTGTTTTCATAGTGAGAATAATGAGTATATGATTGTCGGAAGAGGAGTGTAAGTATCTTGCTTGTGTGTACACATAGCTGAGGTCGGATAGGTATGTTGGACTAGAGTCTGTCAGTGAAACGTAGCACAGAGAACTAATGTTGTGTTTGATTCTGGATCGAATGGATAGCCAGTGTTGGGTACAGAGCAGCGGGGAGGTGTGCTCTGATTGTGGTACTCTAAGTATGATCCAAGCAGCTGTGTTTTGAACTTTTTGAAGTCTCTGCAGTAGATATTAAGATGAACCAGACAGAATTGAGTTACCATAGTCCAGTCTTGAAAGTAGTAATGAACACACAAGTGTTTTAGTGGCATCAACTGAAAGATATCTGAGAATGGAGCTGATGCGTCTCAGCTCAAGATATGCAGCCTTGCATATGTTCATGACATGTTGGTGCAATGTGAGAGTACTGTCCAGAGTAACACCTAGGTTTTGTACTGATTGTGTGAATTTAATGTTGGTGTTGCTGATATTTATTGTGTGAGGTAAAGGATGTGAATGAGAAAGTCTTTGTGTTGTAATCAGAATGGCCTCAGTTTTATCATCATTAATCTGCAGCTTGTTACAAGTCATCCATGATTTCACATCAGAAATGCACATCTCTACACCTTGGATGGTAGCATCAACTTCAGTTGGGTGGCTAGATTTGTATATTTGGGTGTCATCAGTGTACAATTGGTGAGACACTGGATGATGATCTATGACACTTGAGAGCAGCTGAGTGTATAGAGTGTAGAGAACAGGTCCAAGAACAGACCCCTGTGCAACACCACAACATAGATCAACTGGGCTGGAGTGTAATCTATTTGCAGACACAATTTGTGTCCTGTGGCAAGGGCGATATGCAGATTGTACATTGCTAAAAAGACTGTTTGAATTCAGACAAGATGCAAGCTGGGATTGAACAACCTTTTGTAAGATTTTTTATATGAATTGGAGATTAGAAACCGGGCAGTAGTTCTTTAAATCCTTATGGTGTAGTGTTAGTTTCTTCAGCAGAGGTTTTACAATGGGAGTTTTGAAAAATGATGGAAATTATGCTGATGAGAGAGAGGTATTAATAACATCAGTTAGTGAAGGCAATACTGGATCTAAGCACTCAAGCAGCAGTAATGTTGGAATTGGATCAAGTTCACATGACTTTGGTGCACTCTAGGATGATTATTTAAAGATGAAAATCTCAAGTGGAAACCTTTCTGGTCAGCCATCTCATCCAAAACCTCCTGAAATGGAGAGTATTTTGCAGACTCTAAGATTTCCTCTTATCCTGCTGGTATGTTCTATTTAGTTTATCTGGTCTCTTTTTATTTTTTATCAATTGCTTTTATACCATGCCACAATTGGAAATTCTTTATCAAAAGTATGTATAAATTTCATCATTTTTCTGTCTGTTTAATAAGATGTGTTTAAGAGTACTTACTTACTCATGATGCTGTATATATGAGATTAGATGTTTTGTTAAAAAAGAATGCATTTTGTGATATATTGTATCACTGCTTTATATACAGTGGTCATTGCAACCAGTATGCATTTTGTTTACATGCCAAAAAATCCAGTCTGATTTCTTTGTTTCTTTTTTACTGCAATTAAGGAGTAGTGATAATCTTTATACTCTTAGCTGCATCCAGAAGGACAACACCATCACCATCCCCATCCACTCTGGAGTGGAGAATATAAAGATTTCTCTCTGCCAGTTCCTCTGCAAGTAGTAAGTATTGAGGATGGAAAAAAAATGTACATTATAGAATAATGAAACAAATACTACAGGTGTTGACTTTTATATAATCTCTTATTTCATTTACAGCTTTCTAAATACGAGTAGGTCAATTATACACTGTATTTATGAATTTAATTCTCATCTAAGGTAGTAGAACTGTTTTATGTTTGACATAATGTTGGGTAATTTGTGGCCATAAACTAAAAACACATTTTGTAGCATTTAAAAATGCTTATGTTCAATGCACGTAAAACTCATTGGTTTGTTGTCACTTCAGTTGATAATAGTCTTGTCATCTTGTAGACATTTTGAATGTTAGTGTTCAATGCTAAGGTCATATACATTGATTCAACATCAAAATTTGTTTGCAAAATGGAAGATTATGACATGAAAGCACAAGCTCTTGTAGCTTAGATACTGTTATTTCAGAACATTGTGAGATGTTAATTAATTAAATTATAGGTCATAAAACATACTGTTCAAGACTTATTTGTGCAAATAAACAATGAATTGTTTTTCATTGATGTGTCGACTGTTCATCATTCCATTGATTTTTTTTATTTTTCTTTCTGATGTATACCATTGTCTTGTGTAAGTCAGACGCCTAAACCATCTACATTGAATGCAGACTTTACAGACACCAGCAGTGAAACAACATATCCAGGGAATAAAAAAATAAAGGATTATAGGGAAAAGTTTTCATATAAACTGTACAAAAACCATGTATTTCATTCCATAAATATATTTCATTGTTAAACCCATGTTCACTGTACAGATCTTTTTAAGGAGTTTATAATAATGATCTTGATCTTTCAAAACTAATTTCATCACAAATCTGTTACAGATTTCCAGTTCAATGTACTTATGAAACTGGACACAAATATTGAGAATTTGTTGGAGCAGCTGGCCCTCCAAGTTCATACACAAGGCCCAGACACAGAATATAGAGAAGAAATTCTTGCAATGCCATGTGATTCAGTGGAGGAACTAGAGGGCCTTTGCCAGAGGTTGGAGGAGAATCCCAAACTCTCCAAGAAGATGGTAAATTGGGGCTTTATTTTCTATTTAAAAAAACTGTTATAACCTTTATTTGCTGTTGTGAACCTCAATATGCATTATGCAAGTTCTGCAGTGCCTGTATAATTATTTTTGGGGGTGGGGTGAACATGTAGTGGTCGGCTGTTTTGTCTTACGGATGTAGGCCAAAACATGTTTAGAGATGAACATGTAACAGGTATTTTACTACATATACACTATTACATATTATGTGGCTACTTTAATTCAATCCTTGAGTGAATGTCATTTATGAAGTTAATAGATTCACGGTGGTTAATTTGGTTTATAATTGCTATTAGTACATTGTGTTGCATAGTTAATGTTATCAAATTTTTTTCAAGTTAGAGAAATTAAATTTGCTTGCAAAACCATGGCAAAAAATAACTATATACAAGCATATTTTGTCACATCGATCATGAAATACTACTACTAATAATAATATCAAAATCAAAAAATAGTAATATTATTATTATTATTATTTTCAGATATGCTACTTGAGCTCCCTTGGCAGGTTTACAGTTGGGGATAGTGTCTGCAGGATGATGAAAAAGCTTAAAACAAAAAGACTGGCCAGAGTATAGTCCAAAGGGACGTAAAGGGAAAAAAGCATTTCAAGAGCTTGTGATATGTCAGGTTTTGATAAGTAAGTATGGCTTGATTTAAATTGTGTTTTTCATGTGACTTGCCAGAGATTTTTAAATGAATTGATAAAGTAACTTGAGACCACATTTCAAAGTACATGTTTTAAAAATATTCCATTGATTATTGCTGGCATTTAGAAAAATGCAATGCATCCTTTGTTGTGAAACTTATTTTAAAACATTGTATTACTCTTGCAGAAGCCTGCTTGAAAACTAATGGCAAAGCAAAGGCAAATGGAATGGAAGAGACCATATCAGAGACCCTCAAATATGCACCCAACCAACGCAGAATGATAAAAAACAAGGTAATCCAAATGACTCTTATTTCATCAATATTGGATTCAGTTTCGTCTTTTAAAGCATAGTATTTGCAAAGCGGATGCATTTCTAAACTGATAACAAAATCAGCTTATCCTATTGCCCAGGACTATCAGAGCTAGAGTCCAGCTAACTACAATATGCATATATCTTGTCTGATCGGACAAGTGCCTCCATTTGGAATTTTTATTCACATGAAATATTTGGATGAAATAAATTCATCTTTGTGCAAATTGATTGCACCATCCACTTGCCAGAAATGACAAGTAAGTGCAAAGTTATCTTGTATCATGGCTTAACGATAGTAAGGGAAGCACAAGTGCAGTGAAGAAAATTTCATACATTTTTATAATGCTGATTAACATGACTTCTGCATATGTAACTAGTGCTGAGATGATATGACTTTATTTAAGCATTACAATTTTGTTTTAATTTGCAGGTGCCTGAGCAGAAGAAGTAATAGATAAACTTTACAGTGGAGTTGGAGACTGATTCTGATTCATAATCTTAATTAAATCTAGAAAATAAACATTAAACTCATATTAAAATATCTGTTGTATTGTTTCCTTCTTTCATTTTTCTCTTAAAAACAAATGTCTGAACCTTTAGTCTGTAAATTCAGTGGATTCCTTATCAGCCCATCTACTTTTACTTTACACCATGCTACTTTAAAAAAAAATGAATTATCCCCATTGGGGTAGGTCCCCCCAACCCCCCACCCTACTTTGTCAACTTACCTGCCACATTTAAATCTAATGGAAGGCCCTGCTGTAAAGCCTGTTAGTAAAACTACCCAACAAGAGGATTTCATACATTTGCAACTCCTAGATGGATGGTAATGTTTTCATTTTTGTAATGTAGATTTGGACATTCTTGCCACCAGTATGGAATATGTGTTTCAGAAACACAAGCAGCTTTCATCAGATTTGCATATAGGTTTTATATGTTGTGAGTATGTTGTAGGAAGTTTTTTTAAATAACATCATATGAGATGATGCCAGTGGAAATGGCAGAAAAGTGTCTGTATTGTTCACCAACTACACCTTGTTCTTACAAAATGTGGCTGTTACACATTCCCATGATGATGTCACTGACAGCCATCAGTGAGGAATGCCCCAACAAGCATAATACAAATTGCTTCCATTGTAATTGTTACAATTCCATTCTGACCACTCCGGTGTCCTAGTGGTTAGAGCGTCCGCCTCAGAAGCGGGAGGTCATGGGTTCAAACCCCAGCCAAGTCATGCCAAAGACTTACAAAAATGGTATTAACAGCTACCTCGCTAGACGCTCAGCATTAAGAGGTTAATGTTAGGACTGATTGGCCTGGTGTCAGGATAATGTGACTGGGTGCAACATCATGCCACATGTTTGCAGCATGATGCCCCAGTGCTATACATCACTATAAACGGCCACACTGCTGACATTGTAGCAATATGACTGAAAAATTATTCAAGCTACGTTAAAAATCCAATCACACACACACAATTCCATTCTACGATCCAGAACCAACACTAATTCCGTACTACAGTTCTTGCATTTCAATCCAATTTTGCTTTTGAAATGTAGTGCCACTCAATTCATAATGAACCCATTCATTTCAAGCACTCGCAAATACTTATTATTCCTGTCTACAACTGAAAAATATCTATATAAAAAAACGTGTAACTGTGTTTTATGCAAGGGCATGGAGATGCACAAAAACTTGCACCTGAAGCTTGAATAAAACCCCGACTGTGGATAAGACTTTACCCATCGATTACCCCAGCTTGGGGATAAATTCCGACCGTGGCGATTTATTATATATCCTATGACTGCTCCAGCTTGAGGGCAAAATCCAAGCACATCCCTAAAAAGATAACAAGTATAGTGGCTCTTTACCTTCTGTAAATGCCACTTGAGCTTCCTGATGCTGTTGTATCTGCCATTTGACAGAATCGCGAATGTGGATATATTTCTTAATTGCCTCTAGTTGTTGAGCTAGTTTAGCTGTATGAAATTCCTTTGTGCAGACTCACTCATTATTAATATTACAACAGTGATTTAATTACACATCACCTGTCAGCACACCGATGATAAGTCAGTTATTTTATAACACACCAACAAGCTTGCCCCTTGCACCCCCCCCCTTTTTTTATTTGGGCACCTGTGGACATGAATCTGCAAGGCTCAAATTGTCATTTCTAATATAAGATCTCAACATTTTTAAGGCCTTAATTTTAAAGACATCCTTAAAACCCCCAAAAAGTTATCAACTGGATCACCAGCCTTCGTTTAGAGTAACAGCAAGTATATATATATATATATATTTAGGTCTAAGGAAACACAATAAAAATGTTTGATTTAACAATGACATATTTGCCTCAAGTCTGTGATCCTGAAGTGAATATTAACTGTCCATTTATTTTCTTGGCTTTTCTTTACTAGGAAATTGATTATAGAGATTTCTGCAATGGTGAAGGCAATGTAAAAAATGGTTACTATAACATACTTTTTACGCCATGTTTGAAAAAATAAATCCAATGGAAAGGTTATAGTCTGAAAATCTTCATTAAATTAAGTTAATATAGGGGAAAAAACTTTAAGAGTTCATAAATATTTTTCAGTGCTGAATAAAGATATAACATAACACTTTCTGCTGTGATTTTAATAGTTTCTGAGAGCATGAAAAATTTCTAGAACTATAATGTATAAATATTTTCAAAAGATTATATTAATATGAGGGAAAAATCTGTTATGAAATAAACCGACAAGATCTTGTATGAATTCATGTTATCTTTAAATATGATATTTGTGTGAAAATATCTAGAAGAAAAAACAAGATGGTGCCACTCACACATACAATGTGGTTGCCACAGTAGCCATATTAAGAAACTTTTTATCGCTACTTCTGAATGGATAATTGTGTCAGCGTGTCAACATGTGTACAAAATACTTATGTTGATGTCTAGCAGGTCCTGAATGAGAATTATGGTGCTGTACAGACATCCTATAAGGCCACCAATGTGGCCATCCTGAAAATCTTGGTATAACTACTTCTCCTGAATGAATCGTCATATCAGTGAAAGACTTCTTATGTCTAGTTGGACGTAAATGAAAATAGTGCCAATCTAACCTCCAATATGGCTGTTTTAATGGGCATCTGGAAAACCCCTTCCTTGCTACTTCTCCTAGATGGCTGGTCATTTTGACATTGTGCTTTCACTAGATGACCTATTTGATGTCTGGTTGGCCGTAAATGGAACTATGCATATGGTTTTGATGTCTAGTTGGTCCTAAATGTGGTTTTTGCTGCTCATAAACTTCTAATGGTATTATAGTTGGTTCCTTAATGAAACTGCTGTACAAAATTAAAAGGCCTTCTCACTTTCTATCAAGTTGGATACAATTATCTTTACCAGCTAGGATTTCTTGAACCTCTTTTTTATACATCAACCCTTCGCATATGTAGTTAGCTAAAACAGTATTTTGAACAATTAATTGCCCTCTTGCAAATACAATCCCAATTGCATGCTTTTACCAGTGTGAGAGCTCCTTATATAAGTAGCTAAGTATTTAGTAACTGAATTTCCACATCCACATGCATCAACTCAGAATTAAAAGTTGCAAAACATATACAAATTTGAAAATCTTGAGACATGTGTCACTTTGCATGGTGGGTGTTATGATTTAAATGCAACAAGGAAATTGAATTAGGGTTAATTTCTTTAAGCTGTATTCAATCATGGGGCCCTGGATTATAGAATGGTCTAGGCATACACATCACTAATCAACTCTCTCTAGTCCAACCAATGTGTGTATATGAGAAAGCTTGCCAGTAGCGTTATGTGTGTTGATTTCTTCCAATAAATATGTTGGCTGCCATGTAAAGTCTATGATGTCCTGAAAAATGGTGTTAAGCTCCATACAAGCAAGCTAAACAATCAATGATATAATGGAACAGTAGACACCATTTTAGCTAAATATGCCAAGAATTGATTTAGAGACTTGGTTAGTGATGATGACTTAAAATTGGCAAGGGATTAAAAAGATAAAAGAAATGACCTTTCATGGCACTGTAATATAACAAATGAGGAAAAACAAAAGTTTATTGCATTTGAACCTTTTGTTTTTTCACAGTTTCAATTTAAGTCATAAGGCCCCTTATTTTGCCTTACCAAACATATAGCAAGTTATTACCTCAAGCCCTAGCACTAATAATGCCTCACAAGTAAGCAGTCTTTTATGAAGTCTCAGGTCTGAGTATATGTCTAGCAATACTTATGTCCAGTTTGTTTATAAAATTCTTTCTCACATGGTACAGTTTTCAGAGAGACACGATAAATTCAACAAGTGTGGTAATGAAGGGACAGGCATTCTTTATTTATGCACACATCCCAAAGGGACATTGCTATGTTTGAATCGACACTGAACTGAAGAATGGAGCATCAGCTGCATCAATTAAAATATTGTGGCCCACACAAAATACTGCAAGGACTATAATCAATTTATGAGTGCAATGGGCATGAATTACTGTAGCAGACTGGAGGAAGTAATCCGAATTTATTAATATCTTGAAGCTAAATATAGTAAAGTTTTCATCTATAATCTGTGGAATCGTTTTTGCACACAGTTTGCAGGATTTGTCTTTGGGTCATCGTTTTTCTTTTTCTTCATCTTTCTAGCTTATGGTATCTTGATAAGTCTTATGGTGCCGTCCAACTGCACTTGATGATTACCACAGCCAGTGACATTGTATCAAATCTTCTGGGATCAGATGATTCAATGCAAATTCCACATAACCTGTCACCATCCTCATGTTTGCCATCTGACTTACTAAGTTATTTTGCCTAAATAATAATAAAAACAATCTGGTCTGATGTATTGATAGCGTTCTGAATGACCATAATATATTCTCTGTATCTACCCTAGAAAATCCTGAGTGGATCGCTGTTTGGTTTTAATAAACCAAAGTAATCCAATGAAAGGCATTTTACAGACACAAGTGTCTGTTTCCTGTATGCAGTGATTAAATGATAGTATTATGTCTTTATTTTTTTTAAAACTGATGATACATATGATCACCTTCAATGTGCAATATTAGTTATGTTAATTAACGAGTGGGCAATATTTGAATTTCAAGGATAAAAGTGTATGCCATGATCACTTTAGTAGGATGATTTGTCAAGTGAGGTTATCTTTTCTGTTTGAATAAATATTGTTAACTAAACTATTTTCGCAAGTTATGACATAAGAATGATTCAAAGAAAGAAAATTCATTAAATTGAACATATAAAATGTAATACTGCAACAGAGTCTAGATGAACTATTTCTTCAGAGACACAATCCAGACTCTGTGGCAGCAAAATTATCAAATAGGACACAACTAAGAGACAATCACATTTTCAGTCACAATGGTTTGACAATTATCAATGGCTTGAATTCATTGACTGTGAAGGCAAAGTGATTTGCAGTTACTGCAAAAAAAGTTCCCAAACTGTCACAGATTTTAAATTCTACCAGTGGACTTGTAAGTGTAACTGACAAATTCAGGATTTAATCAAGCAAGTCTCATGATAGTATTATACCTAATAAAGCAAAATGTAGCACAGTATATTCATGACACTTAGGCCAGCATGTACAAAATATTCCTCAAGTTACAGTTGCTAGCACTCCACTAAGAAATGTCATTTTATAATAAATAAAAATGTAATGGAAAAAAAATCGATAAAGTGATTGCACTCTTTAACATAGCCTACTACCTAACTCAATAATGAAAATGATTTGGTTCATTATATCTTTGTGTTTTATGGAATAAATGCATACATCTGATTGAATTTTAGGCAAGAGACTGAACTTTTGGGTTAAGTTAAAATGTATGTGGAACAAATGCATTTTCTAAAACTACTTGTATCAGTGTGCATTGTGACTTTTCTTTAAGATAACTCTAAATGGTACTGGGTATATATCATTTTCTTCAACTGCACACTGTTGTCTTCCATTTGATTTGATGACTTACAGCTATACCGTCTACACAGTAGGCCTCAACGTCAGGAAAAATTCTGTATACTTCAGTTACAGCTGAAATAAGTTTTGCATTAGTACCTGAATCAGACAAAAAAGGTTGTGTTCTGGTGTGTGAATAGAAATGGCTAAAAGTAATATAGACAAAAGCCATAAGAGTACACAAGTTACATATGAAAACCACCAATTCACTTGCATGTGTGGCATACAAGTTCAAAGATTTGCTTCATGTTTATTTGTGTACACACATTGTTCAACTCATGATATATTTTAAGAGCTATTTCACTATTGTATGCATAATTCATTTACAAATGTGATTAGTGGGCCACACCGAAGGCCATACTATTAGTTCACTTGGCAATATGGTAACGTCAGCTGAAAAGCATAATCATCCATTAAAAGAGCATTATGATATGAACATTAGGTATTTAGGACATATAGATTTTTCTTTTCCAAATGGAGTCCAAGTAATTATTGCCCAATCCAGGTATAATTTTGTACACAAGTAAAGAACAAAATAAGATAAATCTTCATTTATTTGCAATTGACAATACACTTCTTAATGAATATACACTTTTGCATTTATTTTGTATCACTTGAATAAACAATATTTCTTTCAGTTCATTTTAAACTTTTATTTTATATCACTTGAGTAAACAATATCTCTTTCGTTTCATTTAACACTTAGAAACAGGTTCTTCCAGTTACAATAATCAACTCTGGAAACAATAAACAAACTGGAACTTTTGACCTAATTATATTACATTTACTAGGGTTAAAACAATAAATTCCTTAACATAATAAATTAACAGTTCCAGTTAATCAAATACAAAATCATCTTTTATACAGGGTGTGAACTGTTAATATTTACAGGATAAAGCTTATAGTTTCCAAATTGATTGAAGCTTACATGTTGCAGTTGCTGGCACATATCTATTTCCAGCATGGTTTGCATACATTCCACCTTTAATAATTTTGTTACTTCCCTACCCCACCCCGTTCAGTAACAAGTATCAAAAATCAGGCTCATTCTAAGGCAAAGTCTGTAACTTGTGTACCACAGTCATCAGAGAGACAAAGATGCAAAACTTTATGATGCCTGTCAAAGGAAGAAAACAGTTTGTTGTTTACCCAAGTTTTGAACCAGTTAACTTGAATTCTCAGACCATCAATTGCTACAGCCCCACTAATTACAATTGTTAGGGAATAATGAGAACTCACCTTCAGTTATCTGTGTATATATATAATTTTAATAACCAAGAATACCGGATGTCTGGGAACATTATAGCATTCAATGGTAACGTCAGAACTGAGATGAGAGAATTAAACAAGCATAGTACATGACATAATATATCCATAAACTATTGACTGGGAAAAATACTACAGAACACCATTTCTGCTGGCAGTAAGATGTTGAACCTATATGTCATAAATATCAGTTGGACATCTAGGACCAGTAATATTCATAATGGGTAGTACCCCCCCACCCCCCCCCCCCCCAAGTGAGAAGGGCCTGATTTGTAATCTAAGCCACCCAACCTATCACAGCCTTTATAGTACTTGAAACAAATATTGAGTAATAGTAAAAAAAACTCTGAAAGTTATTAAAACCAATTTGTTATATTTCCATAACTCTGCATAGTTAACTGTGCAAGCAGACTTAAACATATCAGTGTATGACAGTTAAATTGAGCTATAGCATCGATTAACAGAAGCTACGAATTCATCAACAAGCAGTGAACAATCATCTTCACAATAAATGTCAAACATTAGCATCCATAAGCTGTCAAGACAAGTTGTTACACTGGATATATAATCATCCATTTATTTCAAACAAGCTGTGAAAAACGAACCTCACGTCCGCTATATGTACGCTGGCCATTGCAAAGGATGCTTTAATAGATTAATGTTTATCGTCGTGTCTTGACAACCATTTTGCGCGCGCACAACGGAAAGTCATGCTATATATTTGTTACTTGTGAACGTATTCGTGGGCAGTACGCTATATATTGTTCCCGTGGCCGTATTCACGGGCAGAATGCTATATGTTTGTTCTTCGTGAACGTATTTTTGGGCAGTTACTTTGTCATCTTCAACCTAAAGGTCAAAACTGCCCATGAAATTTATATATCTGCCCACGAACCGAAAACATGAATAGGACTATAACATAAGTGTATATACTTATTTTCAACATATACATAATTACTATGTAAGAAATACAACCTATGTATATGTATTTTGATTTGAAATGTAAACTATATCATCTATATCATGTCCTTCCCGTAAACCCACTTTCGGGATGACTGCCCACAACGCACCTAAAACGTGTATATATATATATATATATATATATATATATATATATATATATATATATATATATATATATATATATATATCACATATATATATGTGATATAGCAGCAGCGAAACATGGACCACCTATGCAAGACACGAGAGGAAACTCAACAGCTTCCACCTGAGATGTCTTCGGCGCATTCTGCACATCCAGTGGCAGGACAAAGTACCCAACACAGAGGTTCTAGAACGCGCCAACATGAACAGCATGTTCTCCATACTCGGCGAGAGGCGCCTTCGCTGGCTCGGCCATGTCAAGAGCATGGACCCAGGTCGCATTCCCAAGGACCTGTTATATGGGGAGTTAGCAGAAGGTGCACGACCAACTGGAAGACCACATCTGCGCTACAAAGATGTTTGCAAGAAGGATATGAAGACAGCAAACATCAATGTCAACGACTGGGAGAGCTGTGCAAACAACCGTTCCAGCTGGCGTCTAGCTGTCAGTCAGGGAGTTCAAAACGCAGAGGAAAAGAGAAGAATAAAGCAAGCTGAAAAGAGAGCTAAAAAGAAGGATAAGCAAAAGCGTACTTTGGAGCTATGCCATCGTCTCCCGTAGACGGACGGATGCCAAGGTTTTATATATATATATATATATAATATATATATATATATATATATATATATATATATATATATATATATATAGATTGATCGTTCTCTAAAATATATGGTAGGAGTAGGACATACATGTTCAATATCATGCAGGGTAGACATATACCAAGTCTGAGTTGTAGACACTTTCAAGTATACCATTCTGATACATCAAACCTATTATCATATCGCCACATCCCAATTTATTGGCACATCAGCACATTCAAATCATTTGGAACGCCTCTACAATTCATTCGGAATACTCAATGCTTTATGACTTGTTATAGAACTGTTAGGATTTAATTCGCAATAATGTTAGAACTTTCTCAAGTTTCACTTTGTATTCTAGGGAAAGAATTTATTCGTAGAATTTTGCAACAAACATTTGGTCTTAACTCCATTTTGTTATTTAGTTTAAGACCATTGAGTCGTAACAATGATTATTGTCAACAGCCATTAGAAAATGTACATCTGGCAATAAAAAACAATGATTAAAGAATGTTCCAAAACAGAAACTAATGTTTCCTACACCGTGATCATTGACATGAAGTACTGTCTACCAGCTTCCTGAAAACTGACATGTTTTAAAAAATAATGGTAGGTTTGTCATTAATAATAACTAAGCTTAATACGAATCTGTGTTCTCCCAGAATTCATCTGAACATGGGGAAAGTTACGAGGTGTTTCCTTTAACAAAACTATCTGAAAAATGAAACGCGAACTTATTGATGCAACTCAAGTTTCCCTGGATGATACACAATAACCCAAAATTCAACTCACACATTGTTAACTGTCCTTTGTAAGATCTATCTTCATTTTGATCAGTGAAGTAACTGGAACCCGGACACTATTTCAATAAAGGAACGTGGTATTTGTTAACACTTTGGTGCACCTGTCTTTCACCAGTATGTGCGTCAGTGTTAGCACAACGATATTGACGTAGTTTTTAAAACAGGTTGGTAGCCCGCATGGCCTTGGAAGAACCTCAACCGCCTTTCAAATACACGGGCTTGATTCTTGTTATCAGACCATTAATATTTGCAAGAATATTGTTGCGAAGATATTCTTTCCGTCCATGATAATACGCATAGTTCTATGAAGACCGCATGTCCCTACCAACTTTAACGCAGTAAGGATGTCAAAATGCGATCAGAACAATTTTATGTGTAAAACGAATCCGTGGCAACTCTAAATGAAGCGGTGGGAAACCTTGTTAATTACTGACAACAGAATGACGCTTACCTATACAAATAATGTGGACCTCAAATGCGTGAATTCAAGAGCTTCACCGTCACCTTAGCTGGGAGCATTGAAATAACGATCAAACTTTACCTGGATGACAGGATGTACCTTTGTAGAACTCTACACCGTATGAATATCGTCCAAACTGGTCAGGTAAAACGCTGGTAACGATCAATTAATCGACACGCGAGTTAATTTGAGTGTGGGATTACCAAATCTCTCGAAGTGCGGCATGCATTCACCTTGCCAAGATGACTAGTAGGGTAACATGTAACCATGTTGATGGAAATTATCTCGTTTACGTTTTACAAGATCTTTTAGAGACCTCCATGCATGATCATATACTACACATGATCGCAAGTCATGATCGATTAAAACTCTTTCGAGAAGGAGGCCATTGTTATATGTGGGAAATGTGACACGACAAAAGACTGTCGTTGACAAATTATCAACCATACCGTCGATTTCATCGGTGTACTTAACACGCGATATCGCGCAGATGTTCATGAAAGTATTTGATCTGACAACAGTACTCCGCGGTTGCAAAAACTGGTCAAACGCGTCCGAATGTTCATAGCTGATGGATAGCTAAACCGATCCATTGTCGTGTTTAAGATTACCTGCTCTGGCGAGAAAAATGTCACCACAGAATAATTTGACTGCACGCCTGCCAAGAAATTGCAATTTAGGCAGACACGTGTGTGCGTTATGCTACATTACACTACCATGTTTGTATCTGCAAGATACATGCAACCATTCCACATGTATCGTTTCGATAACCATCGGACACATTTGATTTTGAGTTCTAGCGTTTGTACGCCAACGCCAATTGTGCCTCAATGAGGTATTGTATCACGTATAATCAGTGTCATCTACGAGCATTAATAAATGCTCAATAACGCGTTCGGCTACAGGATTTAAAGCACCGGTACGCATTGGCGCTAACGCCCTTCTAAAGTGCTCATTCATGACACAAATACCAAACACGACAGGTTCGTAGCAAAGTTTATAGATACCAGCAAATACAGATAGTTATTACGAGTGTGGTAACACATCATTTTGTCTTGCATAGTCCAGTTACCAGTATCACGGTGCTTTCTCATAAACTGAAATGTTCTAAGATATTTAGCATCATGCAGATGATGGGTAATCTCACGTGCAAGTATGTCCTTAATCTGGGCATCATACACGATGTTTCCATCGGTAAGCTATTGTATGGTGTTATACTTTGGTGCGGACGTTTATGAACATCTTTACGTTCATCCTGCCACGTCGAATACACGTATACACCCCTTTCAGAAATAAACTCTTGGCATCTCTCATAATATCACAAGCGTCATCAAACTCATTTCTTGTAAACCCTACTCCAAGAGGAACTTTTTACTCAAGATTTAAATGTGGTCCAGTGTCGAGCGTTATTTCGGCCAAACGATAAGTTCATCGGATTCTGCAGATCTTATTGAACGCATGTGATCAATTTGTTTGATTCACTGTTCTAGCTGCCAGTTTGATTCCGGCGAATGACTGATTGATTGATTGATTGATTTTTAACGGCGCATCAGCACTGTTAGGCTATTTAGCGCCAGACAAAGTGTTATTTGTATAATCTTTTAAAACTTATAAAAGGTCCTATATCGACCAGCAATATAAAAGAACAAATGGATGAAAATAAAAACAGTAAGATGGTAACGGTGCAAAATAAAGCTTCCCTATCAACGGGAGATGTAAATGTTGTATGTTAATGGAAAAAGATGAAAAGATATTAAAATGGGACGGTATATATATTGCATAAAACTGCACAAGGTGATAGCATAAAAGTCAGAGTTTAGAGTAAATATTTACGGCTTTCAAGAACTCGATAATACGAGTGATGTTTATAGTATCAAAAAGTTCTTTCATGTTATGCACAATGTAATAACGATCGCGCGTAGGTTGTAGGTTAAAGCACTCTAGCATAAAGTGCTTGACAGTGAATGGTTCATTGCAAGAAACGCACTCTGGTGGGTCTTCACCTTTTAGCGTGTGGGTGTGGGTGATATAAGTATGACCAATTCGGATTCTTGCAATGACTATCTCCTCCCTACAAATGGTTCTGTAGGAAGGAGTCCATTCTCCTAGAGTTGGTTGATTGATTGATTGATTTTTTCACGGCGCATCAGCACTGTTAGGCTTTTTAGCGCCAAACAAAATGTTATTTGTATATTTTTAAAATATTATAAAAGGTCCTATGTCGATCAGCGATATAAAAGAAGAAATGGTTGAAATTATAAACGATAAGATGGTAACGGTGCAAATTAAAGCTTCCCGATCAACGGGAGATGAAAATGTTCTATGTTAATGAAAAAGGATGGAAAGGTATTAAAATGGGACGGTATATATATTACATAAAACTCCACAAGGTGATAGCATACAAGTCAGAGTTTAGAGTAAATATTTACGGCTTTCAGGAACTCTATAATACGAGTGATGTTTATAATATCAAAAAGTTCTTTCATGTCATGCGCAATGTAATAACGATCGCGCGTAGGTTGCAGGTCAAAGCACTCTATCATAAAGTGCTTGACAGTGAATGGTTCATTGCAAGAAAAGCACTCTGGTAGGTCTTCACCTTTTAGTATGTGGGAGTGGGTGATGTAAGTATGACCAATTCGGATTCTTGCAATGACTACCTCCTCCCTACGCATGGTTCTGTAGGAAGGAGTCCATTCTCCTAGAGTTGGCTTCATTGCATGAAGTTTGTTATTCACGGCATCATTCCATGATGCCTGCCACTTCTGACGAAAGAACTTTCTGATACAAGGTTTAAAATCAGTATACGGTATTTTAAAGTCAGATGGTTCTTGAGTAAGGGCCATTTTAGCAGCGCGATCTGCTTTTTCATTACCTTTAATACCAATGTGGCTAGGTAAGCAACAGTATATTATATTGTGGGAGACACTCAGCTCTATATTTTTAAGAGCATGTTTTTTAATAATGGGTTCTCCAGTTTTCTATTATGTAGAGACTGGAGTACTGAGAGCGAGTCGGAGAAGATGATACTGTTTAAAATATGTTTCTTTTCTATATGTTGCAGAGCAAGGTCTATTGCTCTGATTTCGGCTGTAAAAATTGATGCACCATTTGGTAAGCGAACTTGCGTTGTATGATTTCCACAAACAAGGGCTGCAGCAGCCTTTTCCTCATCCTTTGATCCATCAGTGTAAATTCTGGTCTAGTTTTTAAATTCGGTGAGGAGTTTATTGTAAGAGTTGTGGAAGATAGAAGTGTTTGTTTCGGATTGTTTTCCATCGTGTAGCGTAAAACGTACTTTTGGTTGTTTAATTAGCCAGGGTGGTGTTTCGGAGATGGACGTTTTCTGAATTTTAGAAAGATCTATATTTGTAGTGTCAAGGCTGGATGATATTCTAATGCCAAAGGAAGGTATGGCGTTTGGTTTATTTTCGTATAAAGTTTTGTATTTGGGTTGAAAAACAGCCGAAAAAGCAGGATTCAGAGGGTTTGATTTTAATTTGAGTGTATATTGTGCGGAAAGCATATCTCTACGATGCGATAACGGTGGTTCGTTCACTTCAACTAGCAGGATTTCACACGGGAATGTTTTAAATGCTCCCAGAGCCAGACTTATTCCCTGATGATGAATTGGATCAAGCATTTTAAGATACAATTTTCTGGCTAAACCATACACAACGCAACCATAGTCCAGTTTGGAGCGAATAAACATTCTGTATAAATTTCGGATAACTTTTCTTTCAGCACCCCAGTCAGTGTGCGCTACTCCTTTAAGTAGGTTAAGTGCTTTTAAGCATTTAGATTTTAAGTTCTTTAGGTGTGGAATAAAGGTCAGTTTACTGTCAAATATTATACCTAAAAATTGTGTTTCCTCAACAACTGGAATAGGTGTTCCATCCAGCGTGAGGTTCGGTTCATCGTGCTGTCTTCGTAACTGAGAGAAACGCATGCATACCGTTTTCGATTTCGATAATTTGAAACCCTTTGCATTGGCCCAATTTTGAATTTTGTTGATATTTTGTTGCAGTTGTCTTTCAATTGTATGCATGTGCTTTGATCCATAACATATGAGAAAATCATCAACGTATAACGAGCAATCCACACCAGGAGCCAAACATTTGGTGATGTTATTGATTTTGATGTTAAAGAGCGTCACAGATAAAATACTGCCTTGGGGCATACCCATCTCTTGCTCGTGCAGATCTGAGAGGGTAGAGCCCACTCGTACTTTGAATTCTCTATCGGAGAGAAAGTTTAATATGAAATAGGGCAGACGGCCTTTTAGACCTAGATCGTTCAGGTCATTTAGTATCCCGTACTTCCATGTCGTGTCATAGGCCTTTCCTAAATCAAAGAAAACCGCTACTAAATGTTCTTTCTTTATAAATGTATCGCGAATAAATGTTTCCAGTCTAACCAGATTATCACTGGGTCTCCGGCCATATCGAAAGCCACTTTGGAAAGGAGATATTAAATTGTTAGTTTCCAAGTACCAGACAAGCCGAGAATTGATCATTCATTCCATTGTTTTGCACACACAGCTTGTGAGTGCAATAGGTCGATAGCTGTTGGGGTCTTCGCTATCTTTACCGGGTTTGGGAACTGGCATTACTGTTGCCTCTTTCCAGATTTCTGGTACATTACCAGTAATCCATAAATCATTGAAGAGTTTCAAAAGAGATGTTAATGATGATTCTGGAAGGTGTTTCAAAAACTGGTAATGTATTTCGTCAGGCCCAGCGGATGTATC
This sequence comes from Sinohyriopsis cumingii, assembly GCA_028554795.2. NCBI lineage: Eukaryota > Metazoa > Mollusca > Bivalvia > Unionida > Unionidae > Sinohyriopsis > Sinohyriopsis cumingii. The sequence continues at coordinate 78,660,044 of CM068831.1, forward strand.
ATGGGCCTTATCTAAAGCCTCTCTAAGCTCCGATAGTGAGAACAATTGATTATAACTTTCCGAGTTGTTGGATGTGAATTTTAAACGTGACTTTTCTTTTTGAGTTTTAAGTTTTCGGAAGGCTTCTGAATAATTAGATGATGAGGAATTTTTTTGAGAAACTGTCAGCAAAGTATTTGCAATGTCACGTTTTGAACTAAGATTGTTAATGTTCAGTGTCAGATGTCGGAGAGGGTTTTGTTTTCTCCTTCCGTTTATTTTGCGTATAGTGTCCCAAACTTTCTTAACAGAAGAACGAGAGTTTAAAGAAGAAACATGTTTCTTCCATGATGCTCTTTTACTTTCTTTGATTGTGCGGCGAGCTTTGGCCCGGACAATGCGATATATATTTCAGTTTTCGGACGTCGGATGATTATTAAATTTGTTTAATGCTTCTCGGCGTAGTCTAATGGCTTCCTTACATTCCTTAGTGACCCAAGGCTTTTGGGTTCTTTTACAATACGGCGAGGACTTGGGAATGGATTCTTCTGCAATCTCTATTAAAATAGATTTAAAATGCTGAATAGGGTCATTTACATTGAAAACTGTATCCTCATTCAGCCTAGTTTTACAGAGTGTTTCAAATTTAGTCCAGTCAGCCTTCTTTATATTCCATTGTGGAAATACGTCATCAGTTGTAGAATTAATATTTTCAAGGAATATTGGAAAGTGGTCACTGCTGTGAAGGTCATCAGCGACCTTCCATCCGTAGTCCAAAAGCACCGATGGGGAACAAATTGTCAAATCGATGCACGTGTATGTACCCCTTCCTGGGTGTAAATATGTCGGTGTTTTGGTGTTATATAGACACAGATCGTGTCTACAAATAAAGTTTTCAACTTTGTGACCTCTGTCACTTATATGATTCGATCCCCATAAAATGTTATGGGCATTAAAGTCCCCGAGTAAAACAAATGGCGCGGGAAGCTGTTGAACAAGGTCGTCTAATTCGTTTGGTACTAGGTTAGTGTTTGGTGGTAAGTAAATAGAGCAAAATGTAATGTAAACATTTTGAAATTAGATGTTAAACAGGGAGTAGTTTTTAAGTGTGATGTGATCCGTATTCTTCAAGGAAGTTTCCTGAAGTCATAGTACTGCAGGACTATGTTTGTTTGAAAGCAGAATAATACAATGGTAGCTGGCTTTAAGTCCTCCATATTTCCATTGTACAACGGTGTTCATTATATTTTTAAGTTGGAGATTGTGGAGCTAGGTTAGATCTTTTGCGGAGTCCATCTGTGGGGCTATTTCTCTGGAGGAAGTAAATAAGTGAATGTTGAGTTGGTAGGTCTGGAACTACCTTGAGAGGTACCTTGAGGATAATGAGCAGTTTCATCTGCCTTTATATCATCAAAGTCTCCAATTTTGTTTTGCAGCTTTATAGGTTCATCTGACCTCTTTTGCTGCCTGTTTTTTGCGTTTATTTTTGTCTTTTTGAAGACTTAGGTATGGGGGTGGTTGTTGAAAGTTGTCTGTGTGGAGATTGGCATTTGTTGTGGCTTGTAGTGTGGAATGTTAGTAGCTGCTGTTGAATCTGGTTGATCAGTTTGAGTTTGTCCATCCTTGGTTGTCTTTGGACTGGTTTTTACAAACGCTAAGAAGGTTGGGCCATGTAGATGGGTTCGAGATTCGACCATCTTTCTGGCCTGTGGGAAGGGAATGTTTGACGTATATTTTACCCTCTGGATCTCCTCTAATTTCCAGGTCTCGCAGTCTTTTGAATTAGCATGGTGATCTTTGCCACAATTTACACAATGGGGAGTCGCGTCGTAGTCTGCTTCTCGATGGCTGATTTCTCCACATCGACACTTGACACAACGTAGAGGATTTGGAATAAACACTTCAACTTTCACCTACAAAAAGCCAACTTTTACTACCTTAGGTAGTGTTGGTTTATTAACGGTAAGTATGATGGTGTTCGTGTCCTGCAATTGTGTACCACGTTTGACACGAATTCTGCAAATTGCAGTAACACCTTTATTCCTCATTCCCTCGACGATTTTGGTGTTGCTTACCCCTGCGAGGTCTCGTCAGCGAATGACACCTTTGGATGAGTTGAGGGTCGAATGAGCGAAAGTGGTCACCGGAACATCATAAAAAGTCTCAACTTTCCTGATGTTCTCAGTCTGCATCTTTCGTTCACATTCAACGAGCAATCTACCCGACTTGAGTTTTTCATACTTTTAAGAGTGCCGGCTAGGACAAGTATAGTATTTCGACTATAAATGGTGATAAACCAGAGATTGGTTTTGTAGGATCTTTTGACAGAATAGCCATGAAGAGTGAGAATGATTCCACGCCACATGGTTCTTCATCTGAGTCCGTTAAAGGTTTACGACGTTTCAGTTGATGTTTATTTTTGTTGTCCTTAATGTCTTGTTTTATAATCATCACCCATGTTCACCCACCCGCCACAGAGTCCAACGGGAGGACATACGGGGGAGACTTTAGTTTTTCTAGGTCTGGTGCTGCCTTGAACGCATGGAGCAGTTTCTTCTGCATCCATGGTCTCCTGGTAATCTCATACCCCTTCCGTTTTTATATCTTTTTCCTGGAGCTTTCTGTAATACCATTCCAGCGGCGGTTCCAGCAGCACGAGTGCAGCTGCTTTTGCTACAGCTGGGGCTTCAGCGGCTGTTAACACTGGGTATAGTTCCAGGAAGTGGTAACATACCACCAACTTTAACTATATCTTTAATAGCGCTCGGAAAAAGGTGAAGTTGAACTCCGGATTTTTATTGCAATGCCAGCTTAAAATGTTTAAGTTGAGTCTTGGTTAATGATAACTTGTTTGGACCACCACCAGAAATTTGATAAGTTTTAGTGATATTTTGTTCCGCATTTACCTGCAAGTTTTGATTGAAATTGTTTCACCTTACCCTAGGTCTGAGTGAAATTAACATGACTATACACTTTTATAATATGATAAGTGATTTAATTACATTTTTCTACTGGTGCGTAAATAACTCGCATACTTCCACCAGCACATTCAAATAACATTGCTTTATCTGAAAGAATAGTTGCAATTGCTCTGTAACCATCAGCGGGTACGTCGTTTACGCGAGCTCGGAAGTGCATATCAACAACAGTTTGTCGTGCTAAGTCAAGATGATCCAGAGAAAAGTAATAAATTGGATGTAATTTTGTAAAATCTAATTGTGATATTGTAAAGCAATATCTATATTTTGATCACGTCCCATAAATGTCATGAAGCGATGATATGCACGTGCTACATGATTAGTGGCATAATATAACAATCAATCCTGAGCTGGCTCTTGTTGGCCATTTATTTTCAAAGAAACCTCGGTTACCCTGTGTTGGTCTCATATCATATGGCTACGTTCTTGTGAGTTTAATTGATTATTATTGTGCAAAGCAATACAAATATGACGCGGTGCAGAAACACCCTGTTGTGATGATACATGCCATGTAAATACACCTCGAACGTTGCTTTGAACGCTATATGTGGTCACCGTTATCTATGATAACAATTATTTACCGCCTTGAAAGTAGTTTTTGTTCTTCAGCTACTGACTGTTGGAGCCAATACCGGCATACAAAATGAGAGTTTTACTATATTTACTTTACCATCATCAGCAACATCAGCGCCATGCCAGACTGCGTCGTTGTCATTGCTTTAAGTACAACTGTATGCTTAGCCCCCCAAAAAACCTTTCTAACATTTCTACACAATCAAAAAATATGTGACAGTGGAATCGCACATGAAAATCTTCTACGTACTCCTAACAATATTGATACACGTGTTGCAAATCCTAAGTTGAAATGTGCATTAACACTTCCTATAATATCAAAATTAGCGGCTCGTCTAGCTTCATATTCAAATCATCTGTTTGCAAATTAACTGCAATAAATTCAGTAAATGCTTCAGCGGGTAAGAAAAATTGTACATGTATTCTGAACTTTTAAGTAGATTCCACGCTGATTTGGTTGTCTTGCTTAATAAGAATAAAATTGATAATCACGTATCGATTCGTCTTTGAGAATCGGTGCGTCCATGTCGAATGCGCGATCATATACGTTTAGACATTTTTATTATAATTGTTATCGTCTAACACGAACACCACTTTCTGATATTAAATTTCCAGTTATATTTCTTTCTGCTTCAACAGCCAACTCTAATAGTTTTGATTTGTGGCTGTATTTATTATTTTACTGACATTTGCAGGCATAACTTCCGTGCTAGGTAATTTTACAGGTTGTGGTTTTATTCGTACTAATCGAGCTAGTCTATCCTTGATTGTCGAGAACGCTTTACCTACAAGATTACCACTATTATTACCTTTATCACGAACAGCCTCAATAGCCTTCATTCCTAGTTATTTTGCATTCGTTATTTCTTTTGGGGCTATCCTTTTAAATAGACCTTCAACAACTTCAACAAGTCTATCTCCGTAAATTGCTTTGTAAGTTGGTAATCGCGAGTTCCCTACCCTGGCCATTACAGGTCCACGTTGTGCCTTGAGTAATTGATTGATTGATTGATTTTATTTTTAACGGCGCATCAGCACTGTAAGGTTATTTAGCGCCAAACAAAATGTTATATGTATAATCTTTTAAAAATTATGATAAGTCTCATAGGAGACTGTGGTTTTTGTTCTGGCCGAGCAATTCGTGACCCAGGAGACTGTGGTCGCTTTTATTGTCGTTATATTAATTGCTGCAGTGGAGGAAGTCGAAAAGAAGGTTCGAGCTGGGGAGGTTCTTGCTCATGAGATTCTAACTTTCGTTTCGTTGACCCACTTGTCTTTCTTGGTAATTTTTCTCCTCGTTCTTCAACACTTTCAGGAATTTCGATTTATTTGTTCAACGTAACCGATATATATTGGAACAGACATATATATTTTACCACGATTTCGGTTTTTACAATACAACCAATTATACCATGATACATGATTTAAACCTTCAACATATTTGGGATTTAAAAAATCGTATATTTGAGAAAAACTTGCATAAGCAAATGCACCTAAATCACGCATATTAGTCTTTTTTATTACTTGTACAGCTTGTAATGTTTTCCTTAAAACCAACTTCTTTCCTTCCTTTCTTTATTTTATCCTTGTTGCTTCTATTTCTTCTTCATCACCACCTTTATCAGCAGGAAGAGGATGAGCAGCAGCTATTCTAGCTGCACGATCTCCTAAAATCCTTTTTGTTTGTTTGCTATCTTTTGGATTTGCTCAGCAGTTTTTTTTTCTCATGCAATAAGAGTTTCTGTAGCTTCTGCAACTCTGTCAGTGATCTTTCTGATAGGTTTAAAGAAATTTTATGTACCTTTTGCATATTCTACTTGTGATTCTTGACGTTCTTGAAGGTTTTGTCTAGAAGCATCACGAAGAGGCAAAAACATTTTGATCGCTTCTAATCTTTCTCTAGCTAATCTAGCTATACAAGATTCCGTACCCGGTGTCATTATTGATATAATAATAATCTAATTATAGCAGCATTGGAGGCGCGACCTCAGTGAGACGTCCGGTGGGTAAACAAAAAACAAAATACAAATTTCGACACGAATATTGTAACCCAATTAGAGAAACTCTCGGTCAAGTTAGAGATTTTGGTTTAGCGTTATTGCCCTTATATGTTTTATTTTTTTCGTATGAGGTTATAGTTATCAAAGTTGCTTTTCAGCAAAAGGTCTGTTCGCCTCCTCTGCTGCTATATTTCTAATCTGAGAGCTCTCATCTCGCGCCATACTTTTTATGGGAAAATTTAAAGTAGGAAAGCTGTACGACGACTCATGCTTCATCACAGGTAGGTCAAACTGTGTGTTTGAAAAGGTCATATAAACATTAGACATTGAGTGGATAGATAGTTTCCCACTTCGAGATGAAATCAAAGACAAATCCTTAAAGCACGACGTACAAACAAAATTCTTTTTAAACACACCTCGGAAAATATCAGAATAAGTTTATCTAAATAATTCTTACTTCCACGCTACAATTCGTTACGGATTTGCAACTGTTTAATCGAACTCACCGTAGCATGTATTGGGTTCTATTTCTGCACTTCGTGTGTTTACATTCAGTGAATGTACATAATTTCAAAACTTGAAGCAACACTGCCACGCGGCAGATCATAGCCGGAGATTTTTAAATTTCTTTAGAAATGGATCAATGCCGCAAGATAATAAGTCTATAAACGTTAAACATAAAAAAACAGCAATGAAATACTATACGTGCATTGTACTGTCTATTTGCATAAAATGCTCTCTCTCTCTCTCTTCTCTCTCTCTCTCACTCCACCACCCACCTACCCTCCAATACGATAGGAAAAAAAATGTACTCTACGAAGCTTGGTCTAACCTTATATACCGCCTGAACACGTTAAGCTACAAATGTTTAGTCAGGTCAAGAAACTTATTTAGTATTGCATACTGAACATTATTATCTTGTAACTTTTGCCTTTTTGAAATAGATTCATTAAAAGATTTAATTAAAGCTATAGCAGAGGAGACAGCATGCAAATCCCGTTAGCTGACAAGCAACAAGTATGCAATAATTTTGTCTTAAAAGGGCTGTGTGAAATAGATTTATTCAAACGCTGCTTCATACGAAAAGTCATGTTCTCTTGATATCCAGATTGGAGTAGGTAAATCTAGGAGATCTCATTTCTGCATATACAGTGATATAATCAGTGTGGCCGGTGGCTAATATATCTTCTGAATGAGTGCTCAAGAACACAATATCACGAGTGTACTAATACAATCACCACTCAATAAAGGTAAAAGAAGACAAAGAATAAAGAGAGGTAGAAAACATTATGTAAATATAAATTCCTCAAATGAATAAGTGATAACCTGATGATAAAATCCCTAAAAAGACATACGATAAATACCAATCTACGTTAATGGATTACAATTTGTTTTAATATGGAAAATAGGCATTATGAATACAACAACAGATATGTTCAGAAAAAAATAATATTGTGTCATGGGTTACATATAGTGCTGAAAAGATAATAATGTGTCATGGGTTACATTTAGCTCTGGAAAATAATAAAGTATCATGGATTACAAAATTCTGGAAGATAATATAGCATGGGACAATTATAGTTCTGAAAAGATAATGTGTCATGGGTTACATATAGTAAAACCTTATTAAGTTCTCTAATTTGAAAGATAAACAATTATTGATACGTAAAGAAAGAGTATCTTTGTTTAGCTAGACAATGCCAAACGACTACTAATTTATAGGACGTATATTGTGAGAAATACTGGCATGAGGATACTTGGATATAAAATCAGTTAAATAGAAGCAGTGAATTTATATCAATTCATCCTTCATTTCTCTTGGATGAACTATAAGTACAATAGCCTTCTGTAGGAAATCAAAACACAGCAGCTCTAAAATGGAAAGCATCTCTAGACACTTAAAGAAAGCATTCGTTGAAAACACAACACCAGGTTTAAAATTCAAATTAATGCATATGCGAGAGAAACATTCCGCTTTACTTAGCTCCTATCAAACTTAGATAAAATAGGTTATGTGGGAATATAGTAAATTTAAGTATTATAATATGGAAATAAAAAGAAACTTTGAATACAGTTTTCTACGCAATGTATGCCAAAACAATTTAAATTTTATTTTGTGCTATATAAAACTATGCATTTAAAGTTCGTCCTGAAACTATTCTAAAAATGGATAGGTTTAACTTTTATAAAACATGTTTATGTGGGAAATCTCATCTAAGCAAATGTATTTGTAAAACATTCTAAATATATTGACCATTGCAGAATATGAAACTTTCTCGTTAATTTGAACATGTCATTAATTCAGTAATCTTCACAATGTGGATACAAGTGATGCATCATCTTCTTTTCGATATAACATTTCAGTGTGGCACATACCATATGAACATTTGTTTATATTATCTACAGCTTCCTCACTTTCATATCGGCATACACCACGGACGTGTAATATCCGGCAAATGTAAGCCAATTTACTCCTTGCCCATATGCGGTGGATCCATATATACCATTCAAATTTGACTGATGACATGCTTTGTACCACCAACCACCTTTGAATTCTTGAGCGCAATTTGGTCCGTAGGAGTCGTTGTCTCGATCCTTGGTTGTAAACTTAGCCCCTGATTGATAAGTAAAGGAATCCCCTGCAGTTCCGCTATATCCTCCTGCCGTGAGGATGTATCCGCTATTTTCATCGCCTACTTTGAAAGAACTGTACGTGGCGTAGGTCTTGTTTGCGTCCGAAACAGATAAATCTACACGTAATTGGTAGTTGCCTTGAGCTGTGAGAGCGTGAATATTATCATTTCCAACCCAGAAGTTTCCATTCAAGTTACCAAAACCCTGCTTGTAATCAGACCAGTCGCGATAAAAATCCACGTCCCCGCTGACTCTTCTTTGAATGACAGTCCAACCACCACCGGCCGTATTCATGTCACACAGTACATAGATTCCTTGAGGAAGCCCGTCCGGATAAATGACATACACTCCGGTTCTAGCGTAGCCTCTTTGGTACAACTCCTGACAGTCTCGTGGTCTTCCAGATAGAGATCCTCCACAGCTGAGATAGTAGTTGGGACATGGAGGTCGTACGCCATCACCCCATGTTGGCTGGCTATTACAGTTGCACGTGCATTGACAAGAACCCGGATTACTACTGCCCATACCCTCTTGCCTAAGCTGAATCTGGTCACGCTGATCCACTTGTTCCGGATGGTTCTGAAATAGGTCTGAGAGTTCGGCAAGAATGTCTTCTTTGTGATGCAATTTTGTATTTTCAATAGCCGATGTCCAGGCTAAAAGCGAAGCCACGAATATGAAACTGACTGCATAACCTGCCATGACGGAGTGAATTTAATGAGCAGAATTATTCTCCAATGATCTTGCTTATATACCCTGCATAAAATACAGACTGACGATCATAAGTGAAAATAACTGAACTATGAAATTAACACCAACGGTTATTGGCTGGAAATGTCGTTAGTTTTCAAGCCAGCATACACTTAAACACTGATATTCATTTTTAGTAGCGTCATCAATAATTGGGATATAAAGCAGTATATTCCCGGATAGACTTATAGGTTTCTGTGATATAAACCTTTTACACATTTTCTTTCGTGTAAAGTGGTGTTACTGCCTTGAATCTTTTGATCTAATGGAAATTATAACAGCTATGCTTTCAGCTTTGCAAGAATGTGGTCTTAAACTAGGTGAAAGAAATCAGCGAAGGCAAGACGTTTATTAAAATAAACAAGTCACAAAAGTATGAAGTCCTCTGATTAATTTTCAATACTGAATATGCTGATGTAGCAGTAGTCTTGAACAGGCTGATGTATAGCCTTGAAACAATCACAATGATATAATCTAGAATGTCTTTAAGTGAATTAAAAGTAATCCCAAAGTAGTGTTTTAATCCCAAATATGAATGATCAATTCTGTTAAATACATTTTATATAAACAAATTCACGCAAAGGTTTCCTTTTATCTTCTAAATTACATCTTACAAGGCTACAAAACATCAGTGAAGTTTAGTTCTGTAACATACATATAATGGGACGCATTCAGCTCACCTTTCTGCTTAAGACAGATGAAAATTATTTCAGATTATAAAAGCTGTTTAAATTAAATATTTAATTTCCAATTTTTACAAATGCGTATAAATCACGAGTATTTTTCATGCATGTTTTTTTTTTTTAATTCTCTCATGGTTGAATAGATTATCTCACAGCTATTAAATTGCATTTCCACCCTATGACCTTTTCCGTCAGACCTGTCTTTATTGCACATTTCCATTAACTAGAAATCTTGTCATACGTGTATACTTTATAAAGCATTATATATACCGTATGTCAACGTGAGCAAACATTCATAACAATTGGAACAATACTAGTATAGTAGGATGGTTGATTATCCAAGTGACCTGTGTTAAGAAAACCTATATATTTACACCGGTCTCAAATCATTAATTATGAATATAAACATTGGCGTGAGCATATCAGAGGGAGGAGGGACCATGACTTGGAGCTTGGGGTCTTAGTGATAATCTTGGTGGGCAACACATTACAATTCTAACATGTGCCACACAATGAGATTTCTTCAAAAGAAAGATGAACCAGATTTTAGATTGTAAAAGATAACAATTCTAATATATTTAATAACAATCTTCTGCATATTTATGAGCTCGATTTCACAATCAACGATTTTTGTTAATGCATTTCTTTCCTGAATCTATCCCAGTTTAAAAGGTTAATATTAATTTAAAGCGAACTTACTATCTCCTTTCGCAGTCACCGACATTATAATGGTTTCTTCTTTCATACTATTCGAGGTGAAAATATAACTGACAGAGTTATATTAATGAGCATTTTAACCCTAGGACCCGTTTTCCATTAATAATTATTTTGCGTCTATCGGAATTCTCTTTATACATGCATCCATTGTAAAACTATATGCATTTTGAATGCCTGTGTGAATACAATCTACCACGAACAGGGCAGAATATGAAGCGTAATTCTCCTAGTCACCTGTAATATTAGATCTCCATATGGTCTTAAAGTAATCATGCTGAAGGTAAACATCTGAGGAGACAGGTGTGTGCATGAGAGAGAGATTTACTGTTTGATTGAGTTTTAACGGCGCATCAGCACTGTTAGGCTATTTAGTGCCAAACAAATTTTATATGTATAACCTTTTTTAAATTATACAAAGTCTCATATCGACCAGCGATTTCAAAACCAAATAGTTGAAATTAAAACGATGAGACGGTAATAGTGAAAATTAAATCTTCCGAATCAACGGGGGATCTAAATGATGTATGTTAATGAAGAATGATGGAAAGGTTTAAAAAAGGGACGGTAATATATATTGCATAAAATAGCACAAGGTGATAACATAAAGGTTAGAGTTTAGAGTAAATATTCACTGCTTTAAGGAACTCTAATACGAGTAATGTTTATAGAAACACAAACGTCCGTCATGTCATTGACATTTTAATACTGATCGCGTGTGTGTTGCAGCTCAAAACACTCAATCATGAAGTGCTTAACAGTGAAAGGTTCTTTGCAAAAAACGCACTCTGGTGGGTCTTCACCTTTTAGTATGTGGGAGTGGGTGATATAAGTATGACCAATTCGGATTCTTGCAATGACTCTCTCCTTCCTACGAATGGTTCTATATTATATTGTGGGAGACACTCAGCTCGGTATTTTTGAAGAGTATGTTTTTCAATAATGGGTTCTCCAGTTCTCTATTGTGTAGTCACTGGAGTACTGATAGCGAGTCGGAGAAGATAATACTGTTTAAAATATGTTTCTTTTCTATATGTTGCAGAGCAAGGTCTATTGCTCTGATTTCGGCTGTAAAAATTGATGCTCCATTTGGTAAACGAACTTGCGTTGTGTGATTTCCACAAACGAAGGCTGCAGCAGCCTTTTCCTTATCCTTTGATCCATCAGTGTAAATTCTGGTATAGTTTTTAAATTCGGTGAGGAGTTCATGGTAAGAGTTGTGGAAGACGGAAAGGTTTCTTTCGCATTTTTTTCCATCGTGTAGCGTTAAACGTACTTTTGTTTGTTTAATTAGCCAGGGTGGTGTTTCGGAGATGGACGTTTTCTGAATTTTAGAAAGATATATATTTGTAGTGTCAAGGCTGGATGATATTCTAATGCCAAAGGAAGGTATGGCGTTTGGTTTATTTTCGTATAAAGTTTTGTATTTGGGTTGAAAAACAGCCGAAAAAGCAGGATTCAGAGGGTTTGATTTTAATTTCAGAGCATACTGTGCGGAAAGCATTTCTCTACGATGCGATAACGGTGGTTCATTCGCCTCAGCTAGAAGGCTTTTACACGGGGATGTTTTAAATGCTCCCAGAGAAAGTCTTATTCCCTGATGATGAATTGGATCAAGCATTTTAAGATACGATTTTCTGGCTGAACCATACACAACGCAACCATAGTCCACTTTGGAGCGAATAAACGTTCTGTATAAATTTAGGATGACCTTTCTTTCAGCACCCCAGTCAGTGTGCGCTACTACTTTAAGTAGGTTAAGTGCTTTTAAGCATTTAGATTTTAAGTTCTTTAGGTGTGGAATAAAGGCCAGTTTTCTGTCAAAGATTATACCTAAAAATTTGGTTTCCTCAACAACTGGAATAGGTGTTCCATCCAGCGTGAGGTTCGGTTCATCGTGATGTTTTCGTGACTGACAGAATGCATGCATACCGTTTTTGATTTCGAGAATTTGAAACCGTTTGCGTTGGCCCAATTTTGAATTTTGTTTATATTTTGCTCCAGTAGTGTTTCACTTGTATGCATGTGCTTTGACCGATAACATATTAGAAAATCATCAACGTATAACGAGCAATCCACACCAGGAGTTAAACACTTGGTGATGCTATTAATTTTGATGTTAAAGAGCGTCACAGATAAAATACTGCCTTGGGGCACACCCATCTCTTGTTCGTGCATAACTGAGAGGGTAGAGCCTACTCGTACTTTGAATTCTCTGTCGGAGAGAAAGTTGGATATGAAAGAGGGCAGACGTCCTTTTAGACCTAGATCGCTCAGGTCATTTAGTATCCCGTACTTCCATGTCGTGTCATAGGCCTTTTCTAAATCAAAGGAAACCGCTACTAAATGTTCTTCCTTAATAAATGCATCGCGAATAAATGTTTCCAGTCTAACCAGATGATCATTGGTGCTACGGCCATATCGAAAGCCACTTTGGAAAGGAGATATTAAATTGTTAGTTTCCAGGTACCATACAAGCCGAGAATTGATCATTCGTTCCATTGTTTTGCACATGCAGCTAGTAAGTGCAATAGGTCGATAGTTGGTAGGATCTTCGCTATCTTTACCGGGTTTGGGAACTGGTATTACTGTTGCTTCTTTCCATATTTTAGGTAGGTTACCAGTAATCCATAAATCATTGAAGAGTTTTAAAAGAGATGTTAAAGATGATTCTGGAAGATGTTTTAAAAACTGGTAATGTATTTTGTCAGGCCCAGCGGAAGTATCATGGGCCTTGTATAAAGCCTCCATAAGTTCTGATAGTGAAAACAGCTGGTTGTAACTTTCCGAGTTGTTGGATGTGAATTTTAAACGTGACTTTTCTTTTTGAGTTTTCAATTTTTGGAAGGCTTCGGAATAATTAGATGATGACGAATTTTTAGAGAATGTATCAGCAAGAACATTTGCTATGTCACGTTTTGAGCTAAGATTGTTATTGTTCACTTTTAGATGTCGGAAAGAATTGTGTTTTATCTTTCCGTTTATTTTTCGGATCGTGTCCCAAACATTCTTAATTGAGGAACGAGAGTTTAAAGAGGAAACATATTTCATCCATGATGCTCGTTTACTTTCTTTGATTGTGCGGCGAGCTTTGGCCCGGAGAATACGATATTTACTTAAATTCTCGGGCGTCGGATGATTGTTAAATTTTTTCAAGGCTTCTCGGCGTTGCCGTATGGCTTCCTTACATTCCTTAGTGAGCCAAGGTTTTAGGGTTCTTTAACAGTTTGCTGAGGACTTGGGGATAGATTCTTCTGCAATGTCGGTTAAAATAGATGTAAAATGCTGAATGGGGTCGTTAACATTGAAAACTGTATCCTCATTCAGCCTGGTTTTACAGAGTGTTTCGAATTTGGCCCAGTCGGCCTTCTTTAAATTCCATTGTGGAATTACTTCATCAATTGTAGAGTTATGATTTACAAGGGAGATTGGGAAATGATCGCTGCTGTGAAGGTCATCAGCGACCTTCCATTCATAGTCCAAAAGCAGCGAAGGAGAACAAATTGTCAAATCGATGCATGTGTATGTACCCGTGCCTGGGTGTAAATATGTAGGTGTTTTGGTATTATATAGACACAGATCGTGTCTAGAAATAAAGTCTTCAACTTTGTGACCTCTGTCACTTACATGATTCGATCCCCATAAAATGTTATGGGCATTAAAATCCCCGAGTAAAACAAAGGGTGCGGGAAGCTGTTGAACAAGATTATCGAGTTCGTTTGGTACTAGGTTAGTGTTTGGTGGTAAATAAATAGAGCAAAATGTAATCACTCGATGTAGAGTGACGCTTACAGCAATGGCTTGTAAATTGGTGTTTAAAGGAATGAAACTATGAAGAGCTCTGTTGTTCACATTAACAGAAACTCCTCCTGATGCCCTATCAACATTTGGAGAGCAGGTGTTAAACAGGGAGTAGTTTTTAAATGTGATGATGTCCGTATCTTTCAAGAAGGTTTCTTGAAGGTATAGTACCGCAGGATCATGTTCGTTTAAAAGCAGGAGAAGATCATTGTAATTTGCTTTAAGTCCTCGACAATTCCATTGTATGATAGTGTTTTTCATTATAAATTTAAATTAAAGATTGTGGAGCTAGGTTAGACCTTTCGCAGAGGGAATTTGTTTTGTTATTTCTCTGGAGGAAGTACGGGGGTGAATTTTTTGTTTGTAGGTCTGGAGTTCCCTTGAGCGCATGGAGCAGATTCTTCTGCATCCATGCTCTCGATGTCTCCAAACCTGTTATAAAGTTTGATGGGGTCATCTGACCCCTTTTGTTGCCTGTTTCCATGAGATTTATTTTTGTTTTTTGGTGATTTAGTTTGTTGGGTATTGCTGAATGTAGTTTGTGTAGATGCCGTGTTTCTCTGTGATTGGTAATGAGGGGTGTTTGAGCTTGGTGTTGAATCGGGTGCTTCTGTTTGTGTTTGAGCGTCCTTCGTTGTTTTAGGTATGCTCTTCACTACAGTGGAGAAGGATGGGCCAGGATGGGCTGTTTTCGCCTGTACAAGTTTTCTGGCTTCTGGATAGGGAATATTATTTGTGTATTTTACCCTCTGAATTTCCTTCTCCTGTTTCCAGGTATCGCAATCCTTGGAATTTGCGTGGTGCTCTTTTCCACAGTTGACACAATGCGGAGTTGCTCTACAGTCAGCTTCCTGATGAGAATTTTCTCCGCATCGGCCACATATTTGGGTTTTAGAGCAGCGGTCTTCGTGATGGCCGTATTTTTGACATTTGTAACATCGAAGGGGGTTTGGAATGTAGATGTCAACCTTCACTTGCAAGAAGCCAACTTTGACCACTTTGGGTACAGTTGGCTTGTTGAAGGTGAGTACAATGGTGTTGGTGTCCTGCAGGTTATTATTACGTTTGATACGTATTCGACGGACTGCAGTGACACCTTCACTTTTCATTCCTTCGATGATATCTGCGTCGGTGACTCCAGCCAAGTCACGACAGCGAATCACGCCTTTGGACGTATTCAGTGTGGTGTGAGCGAATGAGGTCACTGGAATATCGAAGAAAGTTTTTATTTTCCCGATATTGTCTGACTGACCTCGTCGCTCACATTCCACAAGAAGGCAACCCGATTTCATTTTTTTGACGCTCTTTGGCGTACCAATCAAACCTGTAATTGTTTTCTCAATCACAAACGGAGAGAGTGAAGCAAGGGATTTTGCGGCATCTTTAGATTGTATTACCATGAAGCGTGGAAATGTGTCCACACTACATGGTTCGTCGTCCGAGTCAGATAAAGTTTTGGTACGTTTATTTTGATTTTTTTGGGAAATATCCATTTTGGCTAGATTAAAAATTCAGCACCCGTGCTCCCCACCCACCAAGGAGCCCAACAAGGGGACACTTTTCAAGTGTCAGGGATACACAGATGCCATACTCAGTTGATAAAATTACCTTTGAATGACCCTGAAGTCGCCAATTTCTAAGGTCGGTAAAATTACCCCCCGATTGACCTGTTAAGCCACCGCCTTCTAGGAAGTCTTCTAAGACTTGGAAAAGGGAAAGATAAAGGAATAGAATATAGGGGCAACGGTGGTATCAAGAGAGATACAAGGAGACAGATAAAGAAGGTGAGAGAGTAAATAAAGACCTCCTAGGGCTCGGCATGACCAGCCGATTTGTCGGAACCGGGCCCATCCCGACCACCCGTCTAAGAGAAGTAGAGGCCAAAGTAGTGTGTTGCAGGGAAAGCCTCTGCTCAACTACCAGGATCCTTTCCTCCTCCGACACGGGACGCAACCCACGGCAAACAGGTTGCCTCTACTTAGTCGCCTTTTACGACACGTAGCGAGGCACGTCGGCCCAATTCTACAACCCCGGACCCGCAGGGGGACTGGTGGCTAATATATCTGCTGACAGATAACTCAAGAAGAAAATATCAAGAGTGTACCAATACAATCACCACTCAATAAAGGGAAAATAAGACAAAGAAGAAAGAGAGGAAGAAAACATTTTGTACATATAAATCCCTATACCGAACAAAGGATAATCTGATGATAAAATCCCTACAAGGGCATACAATTCATACAAATCTACGTTAATAGATTAGACTTTGTTTTAATATAGAAAATATACATTATGTGTAGATCAACATATACGTTCAGAAATAAATACTGTGTCATGGTTTATGTAATAGTGCTGAAAAGATAATAATGTGTCATGGGTTACATATAATTCTGGAAAATAATGAAGTTCATGGGTTACATAAACACGGAAAGATAATATATCATGGGTTACATATAGTTATGAAAAGATAATGTATCATGAGTTACATATAGTAAAACCTTATCAAGTTATATAAGGACTATATTCAATAAGGGCCATTTTCTGCCGTTTTTTATGGGGAACAATCTTGTAAATATCACAACTCTGTGTCTCGTTGTATTATTCGATGTATAAAGCACCCTCTTCTGCATTAAATATGCACATGAATTTCTTTTTCATGCCTAAACACGTTTTCTATGGTTAATTTAAGAGAAAATGCTACATTTCACCATCTTGAAACTAGAGATAAGATTTAAGCGCAGGCAAGGTATTTACATTGATTAATATTTATTAAAATATTTAGGTTGTCATAATAACTTATTTGTTCACGTTTGCGCTAGTCACTACAAATTAAAACATTCTTGAATGTTGCTGTCTATGTATCATTGTCGTTGTTTTCGCTGTTGCACCGTAAATGAAAGAAAACCGCTATTAAATGTTCTTTCTTAATAAATGCATCGCGAATAAATGTTTCCAGTCTAACCAGATGATCATTGGTGCTCCGGCCATATCGAAAGCCACTTTGGAAAGGAGATATTAAATTGTTAGTTTCCAAATACCAGACAAGCCGAGAATTGATCATTTGTTCCATTGTTTTGCACACACAGCTTGTCAGTGCAATTGGTCGATAGCTGTTGGGGTCTTGGCTATCTTTACCGGGTTTGGGGACTGGTATTACAGTTGCTTCTTTCCAGAATTTTGGTACATTACCAGTAATCCATAAGTCATTGAAGAGTTTCAAAAGAGATGTTAAAGATGATTCTGGAAGGTGTTTCAAAAACTGGTAATGTATTTCGTCAGGCCCAGCGGATGTATCATGGGCCTTATCTAAAGCCTCCCTAAGCTCCGATAGTGAGAACAATTGATTATAACTTTCCGAGTTGTTGGATGCGAATTTTAAACGTGACTTTTCTTTCTGAGTTTTAAGTTTTCGGAAGGCTTCTGAATAATTAGATGATGAGGAATTTTTTGAGAAACTGTCAGCAAGAATATTTGCAATGTCACGTTTTGAACTAAAGTTGTTATTGTTCAGTGTCAGATGTCGGAGAGGGTTTTGTTTTCTCTTTCCATTTATTTTGCGTGTAGTGTCCCAAACTTTCTTAACAGAGGTACGAGAGTTTAAAGAAGAAACATATTTCTTCCGTGATGCTCTTTTACTTTCTTTGATTGTGCGGCGAGCTTTGGCCCGGACAATGCGATATATATTTAAGTTTTCGGGCGTCGGGTGATTATTACATTTTTTTAATGCTTCTCGGCGTTGCCGTATGGCTTCCTTACATTCCTTAGTGAGCCAAGGTTTTAGGGTTCTTTTACAGTTTGTTGAGGACTTGGGGATAGATTCTTCTGCAATCTCTATTAAAATAGATGTAAAATGCTGAATGGGATCGTTAACATTGAAAACTGTATCCTCATTCAGCCTAGTTTACAGAGTGTTTCGAACTTGGCCCAGTCGGCTTTCTATAAATTCCATTGTGGAATTACTTCATCAATTGTAGAGCTATGATTTACAAGGGAGATTGGGAAGTGATCGCTGCTGTGAAGGTCATCAGGGACCTTCCATTCATAGTCCAAAAGCAGCGAAGGAGAACAAATTGTCAAATCGATGCATGTGTATGTACCCGTGCCTGGGTGTAAATATGTAGGTGTTTTGGTATTATATAGACACAGATCGTGTCTACAAATAAGGTCTTCAACTTTGTGACCTCTGTCACTTATATGATTCGATCCCCATAAAATGTTATGGGCATTAAAATCCCCGAGTAAAACAAATGGCGCGGGAAGCTGTTGAACAAGGTCGTCTAATTCGTTTGGTACTAGGTTAGTGTTTGGTGGTAAGTAAATAGAGCAACATGTAATCACTCGATGTAGAGTGACGCTTACAGCAATGGCTTGTAAATTTGTGTTTAAAGGTATGATGCTATGAGGGGCTCTGTTATTCACAATAACATAGACTCCTCCTGAGGCCCTGTAAACATTCTGTGAGTAGGTGTTAAACAGGGAGAAGTTTTTAAGTGTGATGTTATCTGTATGTTTCAAAAATGTTTCCTGAAGACATAGTACTGCAGGATCATGTTTATTTAAAAGCAGAAGAATATCATGGTAGTTGGCTTTAAGTCCTCGACAGTTCCATTGGAAAATGGTGTTCTTCATTACAACTTTATATTGAAGATTTTGGAGCTATGTTAGACCTTTCGCGAAGGCAATCAGTTTGGTTATTTATCTGGAGGAAGTACGGGGATGTATTTTTTGTTGTTATGTCTGGAGCTACCTTGAGGACATGGAACAGATTCTTCTGCATCCATGTCCTCTAAGTCTGCAAACCTGTTATAGACTTTGATGGGATCATCTGACCCCTTTTGTTGTCTGTTTCCGTGAGACTTTTTTTGACTTTTCGGTGATTTCGATGGTTGGGTATTGAATGTAGTTTGTGTAGATGCCGTGTTTTTCTGTGCTTGGTAATGAGGGATGCTTGAGCTAGGTGTTGAATCGGGTGTTTCTGTTTGTGTTTGAGCGTCCTTCGTTGTGTTAGGACTGTTCTTCACTACGGTGGAGAAGGATGGGCCAGGATGGGCTATTTTGGCCTGAACGATTTTTTCTGGCTTCTGGATAGGGTATGTTGGATGTATATTTTACCATGTGTATCTGCTTCGCCATTTTACAGGTATTGAAATCCTTGGAACTGGCATGGTGCTCTTTTCCACAGATGACACAAAGATTAATTGATTGATTGATTGATTTTTCACGGCGCATCAGCACTGTTAGGCTATTTACCGCCAAACAAAGTGTTGATTGATTGATTGATTGATTGATTGATTTTTAACGGCGCATCAGCACTTTTAGGCTATTTAGCGCCAAACAAAGTGTTACTTGTATAATCTTTTAAAACTTATAAAAGGTTCTATATCGACCAGCGATATAAAAGAACAAATGGTTGAAATTAAAAACGGTAAGATGGTAATGGTGCAAAATAAAGCTTCCCGATCAACGGGAGATGTAAAAAAGATGAATAGGTATTAAAATGGGACGGTATATATATTGCATAAAACTGCACAAGGTGATAGCATAAAAGTCAGAGTTTAGAGTAAATATTTACGGCTTTCAAGAACTCGATAATACGAGTGATGTTTATATTATCAAAAAGTTCTTTCATGTCATGCACAACGTAATAACGATCGCGCGTAGGTTGTAGGTCAAAGCACTCTATCATAAAGTGCTTGACAGTGAATGGTTCATTGCAAGATTAATTGATTGATTGATTGTTTTTTTTTAACGGCGCATCAGCACTCTTAGGCTATTTAGCGCCAAACAAAGTGTTACTTGTATAATCTTTTAAAACTTATAAAAGGTTCTACATCGACCAGCGATATAAAAGAACAAATGGTTGAAATTAAAAACGGTAAGATGGTAACGGTGCAAAATAAAGCTTCCCGATCAACGGGAGATGTAAAAAAGATGAATAGGTATTAAAATGGGACGGAATGTATATTGCATAAAACTGCACAAGGTGATAGCATAAAAGTCAGAGTTTAGAGTAAATATTTACGGCTTTCAAGAACTCGATAATACGAGTGATGTTTATATTATCAAAAAGTTCTTTCATATCATGCGCGTAGGTTGTAGGTCAAAGCACTCTATCATAAAGTGCTTGACAGTGAATGGTTCATTGCAAGAAACGCACTCTGGTGGGTCTTCACCTTTTAGTATGTGGGTGTGGGTGATATAAGTATGACCAATTCGGATTCTTGCAATGACTACCTCCTCCCTACGAATGGTTCTGTAGGAAGGAGTCCATTCTCCTAGAGTTGGTTTGATTGCATGAAGTTTGTTATTTACAGCATCATTCCATGATGCCTGCCACTTCTGACGTAAGAACTTTCTGATACAAGGTTTAAAATCTATATATGGTATTTTAAAATCAGATGGTTCTTGAGAAAGGGCCATTTTAGCAGCGCGATCTGCTTTTTCGTTACCTTTAATACCAATGTGGCTAGGTAACCAACAGTATATTATATTGTGGGAGACACTCAGCTCGGTATTTTTGACGAGTATGTTTTTCAATAATGGGTTCTCCAGTTTTCTATTGTGTAGTGACTGGAGTACTGATAGCGAGTCGGAGAAGATGATACAGTTTGAAATACGATTCTTTTCTATATGTTGCAGAGCAAGGTCTATTGCTCTGATTTCGGCTGTAAAAATTGATGCTCCATTTGGTAAGCGAGCTTGCGTTGTGTGATTTCCACAAACAAAGGCTGCAGCAGCCTTTTCCTCATCCTTTGATCCATCAGTGTAAATTCTGGTGTAGTTTTTAAATTCGGTGAGGAGTTCATGGTAAGAGTTGTGGAAGATAGAAGGGTTTGTTTCGGATTTTTTTCCATCGTGTAGCGTAAAACGTACTTTTGGTTGTTTAATTAGCCAGGGTGGTGTTTCGGAGATAGATGTTTTCTGAATTTTTGAAAGATCTATATTTGTAGTGTCAAGGCTGCATGATAATCTAATGCCAAAGGATTGATTGATTGATTGATTGATTTATTTTTAACGGCGCATCAGCACTTTTAGGCTATTTAGCGCCAAACAAAGTGTTATTTCTATAATCTTTTAAAACTTATAAAAGGTCCTATATCGACCAGCGATATAAAAGAACAAATGGTTGAAATTAAAAAACGGTAAGATGATAACGGTGCAAAATAAAGGTTCCCGCTCAACGGGAGATGTAAAATTGATCAATAGGTATTAAAATGGGACGGTATATATATTGCATAAAACTGCACAAGGTGATAGCATAAAAATCAGAGTTTAGAGTAAATATTTACGGCTTTCAAGAACTCGATAATACGAGTGATGTTTATATTATCAAAAAGTTCTTTCATATCATGCACAACGTAACAACGATCGCGCGTAGGTTGTAGGTCAAAGCACTCTATCATAAAGTGCTTGACAGTGAATGGTTCATTGCAAGAAACGCACTCTGGTGGGTCTTCACCTTTTAGTATGTGGGTGTGGGTGATATAAGTATGACCAATTCGGATTCTTGCAATGACTACCTCCTCCCTACGAATGGTTCTGTAGGAAGGAGTCCATTCTCCTAGAGTTGGTTTGATTGCATGAAGTTTGTTATTTACAGCATCATTCCATGATGCCTGCCACTTCTGACGTAAGAACTTTCTGATACAAGGTTTAAAATCAGTATATGGTATTTTAAAATCAGATGGTTCTTGAGAAAGGGCCATTTTAGCAGCGCGATCTGCTTTTTCGTTACCTTTAATACCAATGTGGCTAGGTAACCAACAGTATATTATATTGTGGGAGACACTCAGCTCGGTATTTTTTACGAGTATGTTTTTCAATAATGGGTTCTCCAGTTTTCTATTGTGTAGTGACTGAAGTACTGATAGCGAGTCGGAGAAGATGATACAGTTTGAAATACGATTCTTTTCTATATGTTGCAGAGCAAGGTCTATTGCTCTGATTTCGGCTGTAAAAATTGATGCTCCATTTGGTAAGCGAACTTGCGTTGTGTGATTTCCACAAACAAAGGCTGCAGCAGCCTTTTCCTCATCCTTTGATCCATCAGTGTAAATTCTGGTGTAGTTTTTAAATTCGGTGAGGAGTTCATGGTAAGAGTTGTGGAAGATAGAAGGGTTTGTTTCGGATTTTTTTCCATCGTGTAGCGTAAAATGTACTTTTGGTTGTTTAATTAGCCAGGGTGGTGTTTCGGAGATGGATGTTTTCTGAATTTTTGAAAGATCTATATTTGCAGTGTCAAGGCTGGATGATATTCTAATGCCAAAGGAAGGTATGGCGTTTGGTTTATTTTCGTATAAAGTTTTGTATTTGGGTTGAAAAACAGCCGAAAAAGCAGGATTCAGAGGGTTTGATTTTAATTTGAGAGCATACTGTGCGGAAAGCATTTCTCTACGATGCGATAACGGTGGTTCATTCGCCTCAGCTAGAAGGCTTTCACACGGGGATGTTTTAAATGCTCCCAGAGCCAGTCTTATTCCCTGATGATGAATTGGATCAAGCATTTTAAGATACGATTTTCTGGCAGAACCATACACAACGCAACCATAGTCTAGTTTGGAGCGAATAAACGTTCTATATAAATTCAGGATGACTTTTCTATCAGCACCCCAGTCAGTGTGTGCTACTACTTTAAGTAGGTCAAGTGCTTTTAAGCATTTGGCTTTCAAGTTTTTTAGGTGTGGAATAAAGGTCAGTTTTCTGTCAAAGATAATACCCAAAAATTTTGTTTCCTCAACAACTGGAATAGGTGTTCCGTCCAGCGTGAGTTTAGGTTCATTGTGGTGTCGTCGTAATTGACAGAAATGCATACATACCGTTTTTGATTTCGAGAATTTGAAACCGTTCGTAATAGCCCAATTTTGAATCTTGTTGATATTTTGCTGTAGTTGTCTTTCAATTGTATGCATGTGCTTTGACCGATAACATATTAGAAAATCATCAACGTATAACGAACAATCCACACCAGGAGTCAAACACTTGCTGATGCTATTAATTTTGATGTTAAAGAGCGTCACAGATAAAATACTGCCCTGGGGCACACCCATCTCTTGCTCGTGCAGATCTGAGAGGGTAGAGCCCACTCGTACTTTGAATTCTCTGTCGGAGAGAAAGTTGGATATGAAAGAGGGCAGACGGCCTGTTAGACCTAGATCGTTCAGGTCATTTAGTATCCCGTACTTCCATGTCGTGTCATAGGCCTTTTCTAAATCAAAGAAAACCGCTACTAAATGTTCTTTCTTAATAAATGCATCGCGAATGAATGTTTCTAGTCTAACCAGATGATCATTGGTACTCCGGCCATATCGAAAGCCACTTTGGAAAGGAGATATTAAATTGTTAGTTTCCAAATACCAGACAAGCCGAGAATTGATCATTCGTTTCATTGTTTTGCACACACAGCTTGTGAGTGCAATTGGTCGATAGCTGTTGGGGTCTTCGCTATCTTTACCGGGTTTGGGGACAGGTATTACAGTTGCTTCTTTCCAGATTTTTGGCACATTACCAGTAATCCATAAATCATTGAAGAGTTTCAAAAGAGATGTTAATGATGATTCTGGAAGGTGTTTCAGAAACTGGTAATGTATCTCGTCAGCCCAGCGGATGTATCATGGGCCTTATCTAAAGCCTCCCTAAGCTCCGATAGTGAGAACAATTGATTATAACTTTCCGAGTTGTTGGATGTGAATTTTAAACGTGACTTTTCTTTTTGAGTTTTAAGTTTTTGGAAGGCTTCTGAATAATTAGATGATGAGGAATTTTTCGAGAAACTGTCAGCAAGAATATTTGCAATGTCACGTTTTGAACTAAAGTTGTTATTGTTCAGTGTCAGATGTCGGAGATGGTTTTGCTTTCTCTTTCCGTTTATTTTGCGTATAGTGTCCCAAACTTTTTTAACAGAGGAACGAGAGTTTAAAGAAGAAACATATTTCTTCCATGATGCTCTTTTACTTTCTTTCATTATGCGGCGAGCTTTGGCCCGGGCAATGCGATATATATTTAAGTTTTCGGGCGTCGGTTGATTATTAAATTTCCTTAATGCTTCTCGGCGTAGTTTAATGGCTTCCTTACATTCCTTAGTGACCCAAGGTTTTTGGGTTCTTTTACAATATGGCGAGGACTTGGGAACGGATTCTTCTGCAATCTCTATTAAAATAGATGTAAAATGCTGAATGGTGTCAACATTGAAAACTGTATCCTCATTCAGCCTAGTTTTACACAGTGTTTCAAACTTGGCCCAGTCGGCCTTCTTTAAATTCCATTGTGGAATTACTTCATCGCCTGTAGAGTTAAGATTTACAAGAAAGATTGGGAAGTGATCGCTGCTGTGAAGGTCATCAGCGACCTTCCATTCATAGTCCAAAAGCAGAGAAGGAGAACAAATTGTCAAATCGATGCATGTGTATGTACCCGTGCCTGGGTGTAAATATGTAGGTGTTTTGGTATTATATAGACACAGATCGTGTCTAGAAATAAAGTCTTCAACTTTGTGACCTCTGTCACTTATATGATTTGATCCCCATAAAATGTTATGGGCATTAAAATCCCCGAGTAAAACAAAGGGTGCGGGAAGCTGTTGAACAAGATTGTCGAGTTCGTGTGGTACTAGGTTAGTGTTTGGTGGTAAATAAATAGAGCAAAATGTAATCACTCGATGTAGAGTGACGCTTACAGCAATGGCTTGTAAATTGGTGTTTAAATGAATGAAGCTATGAGGAGCTCTGTTGTTTACAATAACAGAAACTCCTCCTGATGCCCTATCAACATTTGGAGAGCAGGTGTTAAACAGGGAGTAGTTTTTAAATGTGATATTGTCTGTATCTTTCAAGAATGTTTCTTGAAGGCATAGTACCGCAGGATCATGTTCGTTTAAAAGCAGGAGAAGATCATTGTAATTTGCTTTAAGTCCTCGACAATTCCATTGTATGATAGTGTTTTTCATTATAAATTTAAATTAAAGATTGTGGAGCTAGGTTAGACCTTTCGCAGAGGGAATTTGTTTTGTTATTTCTCTGGAGGAAGTACGGGGGTGAATTTTTTGTTTGTAGGTCTGGAGTTCCCTTGGGCGCATGGAGCAGATTCTTCTGCATCCATGCTCTCGATGTCTCCAAACCTGTTATAAAGTTTGATGGGGTCATGTGACCCCTTTTGTTGCCTGTTTCCGTGAGATTTTTTATTCTTTGGTGATTTAGGTTGTTGGGTATTATTAAATGTAGTCTGAGTAGATGCCGTGTTTTTCTGTGCTTGGTAATGGGGGGTGTTTGAATTTGGTGTTGAATCGGGTGCTTCTGTTTGTGTTTGAGCGTCCTTCGTTGTTTTAGGATTGCTCTTCACTACAGTGGAGAAGGATGGGCCAGGATGAGCTGTTTTTGCCTGTACAATTTTCCTGGCTTCTGGATAGGGAATATTATTTGTGTATTTTACCCTCTGAATTTCCTTCTCCTGTTTCCAGGTATCGCAATCCTTGGAATTTGCGTGGTGCTCTTTTCCGCAGTTGACACAATGCGGAGTTGCTCTACAATCAGATTCCTGATGAGCATTGTCTCCGCATCGGCCACATATTTGGCTCTTGGAGCAGCGGTCTTCGTGATGGCCGTATTTTTGACACTTATAACACCGAAGGGGGTTGGGAATGTAAATCTCTACCTTTACTTGCAAAAAGCCAACTTTCACCACTTTGGGTACAGTTGGCCTGTTGAAGGTGAGTACAATGGTGTTGGTGTCCTGCAGATTGTTATTACGTTTAATACGTATTCGTCGGACTGCAGTGACACCTTCATCTTTCATTCCTTCGATGATGTCAGCGTCGGTGACTCCAGCCAAGTCACGGCAGCGAATCACGCCTTTGGACGTATTCAGTGTGGTGTGAGCGAATGAGGTTACTGGGATATCAAAGAACGTTTTCATTTTCCTGATATTGTCTGATTGACCTCGTCGCTCACACTCAATAAGAAGACAACCCGATTTCAACTTTTTAACACTTTTAGGTGTGCCAATCGATCCTGTGATAGTCTTTTCGATGACAAATGGAGATAGTGCGGCAAGCGGTTTCGTGGCATCTTTTGACTGTATGACCATGAAGCGTGGAAATGACTCCACACTAAATGGTTCATCGTCAGACTCTGATAAGGGTTTCAATCTTTTATTTTGATTTTTTTTGGAATTATCCATGATGGCTAGATTAAAAATTCAGCACCCGTGCTCCCCACCCACCAAGGAGCCCAACAAGGGGACACTTTTCAAGTGTCAGGGATACACAGATGCCATACTCAGTTGATAAAATTACCTTTGAATGACCCTGAAGTCGCCAATTTCTAAGGTCGGTAAAATTACCCCCCGATTGACCCGTTAAGCCACCGCCTTCTAGGAAGCCGTCTAAGACTTGGAAAAGGGAAATATAAAGGAAAAGAATATAGGGGCAACGGTGGTATCAAGAGAGATACAAGGAGAGAGAGAAAGAAGGTGAGAAAGTTAATAAAGACCTCCTAGGGCTCGGCGTGACCAGTCGATTTGTCAGAACCGGGCCCATCCCGACCACCCGTCTAAGAGAAGTAGAGGCCAAAGTAGTGTATTGCAGGGAAAGCCACTGCTCAACTACCAGGATCCTTTCCTCCCCCGACACGGGACGCAACCCACGGCAAACAGGTTGCCTCTACTTAGTCGCCTTTTACGACACGTAGCGAGGCACGTCGGGCCAATTCTACAACCCCGGACCCGCAGGGGGACAGAGTTTTGAGTAAATATTAACTGCTTACAGGAACTCTATAATACGAGGGATGTTTATAGTATCAAAATGTTCTTTCATATCATGCACAACGTAATAACGTTCGCGCGTAGGTTGCAGGTCAAAACACTCTATCATAAAGTGCTTGACAGTGAATGGTTCTTTGCAAGAAACGCACTCTGGTGGGTCTTCACGTTTTAGTATGTGGGTGTGGGTGATATAAGTATGACCAATTCGGATTCTTGTAATGACTACCTCCTCCCTACGCATGGTTCTGTAGGAAGGAGTCCATTCTCTTAGGGTTGGCTTGATTGCATGAATTTTGTTATTTACAGCATCATTCCATGATGAATGCCACTTCTGAGGAAAGAACTTTCTGATACTAGGTTTAAAATCAGTATATGGTATTTTAAAATCAGATGTTCTTGAGTAAGGGCCATTTTAGCAGCGCTATCTGCTTTTTCGTTACCTTTAATACCAATGTGGCTAGGTGGCCAACAGTATATTATATCGTGGGAGACACTCATCTCGGTATTTTTGACGAGTATGTTTTTCAATAATGGATTCTCCAGTTTTCTATTGTGTAGTGACTGGAGTACTGATATAGAGTCGGAGAAGATGATACTGTTCAAAATACTTTTGCTTGCTATATGATGCAGAGCAAAATCTATTGCTCTGATTTCGGCTGCAAAAATTGATGTCCCACTTGGTAAGCGTACTTGCGTTGTGTGATTTCCACAAACAAAGGCTGCAGCAGCCTTTTCCTCATCATGTGAGCCGTCGGTATAAATTCTTGTAGGTTTTATATTCGGTGAGAAGTTCTTGATAACAGTTGTGGAACACGGAAGGGTTTGTCTCCGATTTTTTTCCACCGTGTAGCGTAAAAAGAACTTTTGGTTGTTTCAGTAGCCAGGGTGGTGTTTCGGAGATGGACGTTTCCTGAATTTTAGAAAGATCAATTTTTGTACTGTCAAGGCTGGATGATATTCTAATGCCAAAGGAAGGTATGGCATTTGGTTTATTTTCATATAAGGTTTTGTATTTGGGTTTGAGAGGGTTTGATTTTAATTTGAGAGCATACTGTGCGGAAAGCATTTCTCTACGATGCGATAACGGTGGTTCATTCGCCTCAACTAGCAGGCTTTCACACGGGGATGTTTTAAATGCTCCCAGAGCCAGTCTTATTCCCTGATGATGAATTGGATCAAGCATTTTAAGATACGATTTTCTGGCTGCACCATACACAACGCAACCATAGTCCACTTTGGAGCGAATAAGCGTTCTGTATAAATTTAGGACGACTTTTCTATCAACACCCCAGTCAGTGTGCGCTACTACTTTAAGTAGGTTCAGTGCTTTTAAGCATTTAGGTTTTAAGTTCTTTAGGTGTCGAATAAAGGTCAGTTTTCTGTCAAAGATTATACCTAAAAATTTTCTTTCCTCAACAACTGGAATAGGTGTTCCATCCAGCGTGAGGCGAGGGTCATCGTGATGTTTTCGTAACTTACATAAATGCATGCATACCGTTTTTGATTTCGAGAATTTGAAACCGTTTGCATTGGCCCAATTTTGAATTTTGTTTATATTTTGCTGCAGTTGTCTTTCAATTGTATGCATGTGCTTTGACCGATAACATATTAGAAAATCATCAACGTATAACGAGCAATCCACACCAGGAGTCAAACACTTGGTGATGCTATTAATTTTGATGTTAAAGAGCGTCACAGATAAAATACTGCCCTGGGGCACACCCATCCCTTGTTCGTGCAGATCTGAGAGGGTAGAGCCCACTCGTACTTTTTATTCTCTGTCGGAGAGAAAGTTGGATATGAAAGAGGGCAGACGGCCTGTTAGACCTAGATCGTTCAGGTCATTTAGTATCCGGTACTTCCATGTCGTGTCATAGGCCTTTTCTAAATCAAAGAAATCCGCTACCTAAATGTTCTTTCTTAATAAATGCATCGCGAATAAATGTTTCCAGTCTAACCAGATGATCATTGGTGCTCCGGTCATATCGAAAGCCACTTTGGAAAGGAGATATTAAATTGTTAGTTTCCAAATACCAGACAAGCCGAGAATTGATCATTCGTTCCATTGTTTTGCACACACAGCTTGTCAGTGCAATTCGTCGATAGCTGGTGGGGTCTTCGCTATTTTGACCGGGTTTGGGGACTGGTATTAAAGTTGCTTCTTTCCGATTTCTGGTACATTACCAGTAATCCATAAATCATTGAAGAGTTTCAAAAGAGATGTTAATGATGATTCTGGAAGGTGTTTCAAAAATTGGTAATGTATTTCGTCAGGCCCAGCGGATGTATCATGGGCCTTATCTAGAGCCTCCCTAAGCTCCGATAGTGAGAACAATTGATTATAACTTTCCGAGTTGTTGGATGCGAATTTTAAACGTGACTTTTCTTTTTGAGTTTTAAGTTTTCGGAAGGCTTCTGAATAATTAGATGATGAGGAATTTTTTGAGAAACTGTCAGCAAGAATATTTGCAATGTCACGTTTTGAACTAAAGTTGTTATTGTTCAGTGTCAGATGTCGGAGAGGGTTTTGTTTTCTCTTTCCGTTTATTTTGCGTGTAGTGTCCCAAACTTTCTTAACAGAGGAACGAGAGTTTAAATAAGAAACATATTTCTTCCGTGATGCTCTTTTACTTTCTTTGATTGTTCGGCGAGCTTTGGCCCGGACAATGCGATATATATTTAAGTTTTCGGGCGTCGGGTGATTATTAAATTTTTTTAATGCTTCTCGGCGTTGCCGTATGGCCTCCTTACATTCCTTAGTGAGCCAAGGTTTTAGGGTTCTTTTACAGTTTGTTGAGGACTTGGGGATAGATTCTTCTGCAATCTCTATTAAAATAGATGTAAAATGCTGAATGGGATCGTTAACATTGAAAACTGTATCCTCATTCAGCCTAGTTTTACAAAGTTTTTCGAACTTGGCCCAGTCGGCCTTCTTTAAATTCCATTGTGGAATTACTTCATCAATTGTAGAGCTATGATTTACAAGGGAGATTGGGAAGTGATCGCTGCTGTGAAGGTCATCAGCGACCTTCCATTCATAGTCCAAAAGCAGCGAAGGAGAACAAATTGTCAAATCGATGCTTGTGTATGTACCCGTGCCTGGGTGTAAATATATAGGTGTTTTGGTATTATATAGACACAGATCGTTTCCACAAAATAAGGTCTTCAACTTTGTGACCTCTGTCACTTATATGATTCGATCCCCATAAAATGTTATGGGCATTAAAATCCCCGAGTAAAACAAATGGCGCGGGAAGCTGTTGAACAAGGTCGTCTAATTCGTTTGGTACTAGGTTAGTGTTTGGTGGTAAGTAAATAGAGCAACATGTAATCACTCGATGTAGAGTGACACTTACAGCAATGGCTTGTAAATTTGTGTTTAAAGGTATGATGCTATGAGGGGCTCTGTTGTTTAAAATAAAGAGACTCCTCCTGATTGATTGATTGATTGTTTTTTTTTTAACGGCGCATCAGCACTCTTAGGCTATTTAGCGCCAAACAAAGTGTTACTTGTATAATCTTTTAAAACTTATAAAAGGTTCTACATCGACCAGCGATATAAAAGAACAAATGGTTGAAATTAAAAACGGTAAGATGGTAACGGTGCAAAATAAAGCTTCCCGATCAACGGGAGATGTAAAAAAGATGAATAGGTATTAAAATGGGACGGAATGTATATTGCATAAAACTGCACAAGGTGATAGCATAAAAGTCAGAGTTTAGAGTAAATATTTACGGCTTTCAAGAACTCGATAATACGAGTGATGTTTATATTATCAAAAAGTTCTTTCATATCATGCACAACGTAATAACGATCGCGCGTAGGTTGTAGGTCAAAGCACTCTATCATAAAGTGCTTGACAGTGAATGGTTCATTGCAAGAAACGCACTCTGGTGGGTCTTCACCTTTTAGTATGTGGGTGTGGGTGATAAAAGTATGACCAATTCGGATTCTTGCAATGACTACCTCCTCCCTACGAATGGTTCTGTAGGAAGGAGTCCATTCTCCTAGAGTTGGTTTGATTGCATGAAGTTTGTTATTTACAGCATCATTCCATGATGCCTGCCACTTCTGACGTAAGAACTTTCTGATACAAGGTTTAAAATCTGTATATGGTATTTTAAAATCAGATGGTTCTTGAGAAAGGGCCATTTTAGCAGCGCGATCTGCTTTTTCGTTACCTTTAATACCAATGTGGCTAGGTAACCAACAGTATATTATATTGTGGGAGACACTCAGCTCGGTATTTTTTACGAGTATGTTTTTCAATAATGGGTTCTCCAGTTTTCTATTGTGTAGTGACTGAAGTACTGATAGCGAGTCGGAGAAGATGATACAGTTTGAAATACGATTCTTTTCTATATGTTGCAGAGCAAGGTCTATTGCTCTGATTTCGGCTGTAAAAATTGATGCTCCATTTGGTAAGCGAACTTGCGTTGTGTGATTTCCACAAACAAAGGCTGCAGCAGCCTTTTCCTCATCCTTTGATCCATCAGTGTAAATTCTGGTGTAGTTTTTAAATTCGGTGAGGAGTTCATGGTAAGAGTTGTGGAAGATAGAAGGGTTTGTTTCGGATTTTTTTCCATCGTGTAGCGTAAAACGTACTTTTGGTTGTTTAATTAGCCAGGGTGGTGTTTCGGAGATGGATGTTTTCTGAATTTTTGAAAGATCTATATTTGTAGTGTCAAGGCTGGATGATATTCTAATGCCAAAGGAAGGTATGGCGTTTGGTTTATTTTCGTATAAAGTTTTGTATTTGGGTTGAAAAACAGCCGAAAAAGCAGGATTCAGAGGGTTTGATTTTAATTTGAGAGCATACTGTGCTGAAAGCATTTCTCTACGATGCGATAACGGTGGTTCATTCGCCTCAGCTAGAAGGCTTTCACACGGGGATGTTTTAAATGCTCCCAGAGCCAGTCTTATTCCCTGATGATGAATTGGATCAAGCATTTTAAGATACGATTTTCTGGCAGAACCATACACAACGCAACCATAGTCTAGTTTGGAGCGAATAAACGTTCTATATAAATTCAGGATGACTTTTCTATCAGCACCCCAGTCAGTGTGTGCTACTACTTTAAGTAGGTCAAGTGCTTTTAAGCATTTGGCTTTCAAGTTTTTTAGGTGTGGAATAAAGGTCAGTTTTCTGTCAAAGATAATACCCAAAAATTTTGTTTCCTCAACAACTGGAATAGGTGTTCCGTCCAGCGTGAGTTTAGGTTCATCGTGGTGTCGTCGTAATTGACAGAAATGCATACATACAGTTTTTGATTTCGAGAATTTGAAACCGTTCGTACTAGACCAATTTTGAATCTTGTTGATATTTTGCTGTAGTTGTCTTTCAATTGTATGCATGTGCTTTGACCGATAACATATGAGAAAATCATCAACATATAGTGAGCAATCCACACCAGGAGTCAAACACTTGGTGATGTTATTAATTTTGATATTGAAAAGTGTCACAGATAAAATACTGCCCTGGGGCACACCCATCTCTTGCTCGTGCAAATCTGAGAGAGTACAGCCCACTCGTACCTTGAATTCTCTGTCGGAGAGGAAGTTGGATATGAAAGAGGGCAGACGGCCTTTTAGACCTAGATCGTGCAGGTCTTTTAGTATCCCGTACTTCCATGTTGTGTCATAGGCCTTTTCTAAATCAAAGAAAACCGCTACTAAATGTTCTTTCTTGATAAATGCATCGCGAATGAATGTTTCTAGTCTAACCAGATGATCGTTGGTGCTCCGTCCATAACGAAAGCCACTTTGGAAAGGAGATATTAAATTGTTAGTTTCCAGGTACCATACAAGCCGAGAATTGATCATTCGTTCCATTGTTTTGCACATGCAGCTTGTGAGTGCAATAGGTCGATAGTTGGTAGGATCTTCACTATCTTTACCGGGTTTGGGAACTGGTATTACTGTTGCTTCTTTCCATATTTTAGGTAGGTTACCAGTAATCCATAAATCATTGAAGAGTTTTAAAAGAGATGTTAAAGATGATTCTGGAAGATGTTTTAAAAACTGGTAATGTATTTTGTCAGGCCCAGCGGAAGTATCATGGGCCTTGTCTAAAGCCTCCATAAGTTCTGATAGTGAAAACAGCTGGTTGTAGCTTTCCGAGTTGTTGGATGTGAATTTTAAACGTGACTTTTCTTTTTGAGTTTTCAATTTTTGGAAGGCTTCGGAATAATTAGATGATGACGAATTTTTAGAGAATGTATCAGCAAGAACATTTGCTATGTCACGTTTTGAGCTAAGATTGTTATTGTTCACTTTTAGATGTCGGAAAGAATTGTGTTTTCTCTTTCCGTTTATTTTTCGGATCGTGTCCCAAACTTTCTTAATTGAGGAACGAGAGTTTAAAGAGGAAACATATTTCATCCATGATGCTCGTTTACTTTCTTTGATTGTGCGGCGAGCTTTGGCCCGGAGAATACGATATTTACTTAAATTCTCGGGCGTCGGATGATTGTTAAATTTTTTCAAGGCTTCTCGGCGTTGCCGTATGGCTTCCTTACATTCCTTAGTGAGCCAAGGTTTTAGGGTTCTTTTACAGTTTGCTGAGGACTTGGGGATAGATTCTTCTGCAATGTCGGTTAAAATAGATGTAAAATGCTGAATGGGGTTGTTAACATTGAAAACTGTATCCTCAGCCTGGTTTTACAGAGTGT
The DNA here is from genome assembly GCA_028554795.2 of Sinohyriopsis cumingii. Lineage (NCBI taxonomy): Eukaryota > Metazoa > Mollusca > Bivalvia > Unionida > Unionidae > Sinohyriopsis > Sinohyriopsis cumingii. The sequence continues at coordinate 78,693,581 of CM068831.1, forward strand.
TTCGAATTTGGCCCAGTCGGCCTTCTTTAAATTCCATTGTGGAATTACTTCATCAATTGTAGAGTTATGATTTACAAGGGAGATTGGGAAGTGATCGCTGCTGTGAAGGTCATCAGCGACCTTCCATTCATAGTCCAAAAGCAGCGAAGGAGAACAAATTGTCAAATCAATGCATGTGTATGTACCCGTGCCTGGGTGTAAATATGTAGGTGTTTTGGTATTATATAGACACAGATCGTGTCTAGAAATAAAGTCTTCAACTTTGTGACCTCTGTCACTTACATGATTCGATCCCCATAAAATGTTATGGGCATTAAAATCCCCGAGTAAAACAAAGGGTGCGGGAAGCTGTTGAACAAGATTATCGAGTTCGTTTGGTACTAGGTTAGTGTTTGGTGGTAAATAAATAGAGCAAAATGTAATCACTCGATGTAGAGTGACGCTTACAGCAATGGCTTGTAAATTGGTGTTTAAAGGAATGAAACTATGAGGAGCTCTGTTGTTCACAATAACAGAAACTCCTCCTGATGCCCTGTCAACATTTGGAGAGCAGGTGTTAAACAGGGAGTAGTTTTTAAATGTGATATTGTCTGTATCTTTCAAGAAGGTTTCTTGAAGGCATAGTACCGCAGGATCATGTTCGTTTAAAAGCAGGAGAATATCATTGTAATTTGCTTTAAGTCCTCGACAATTCCATTGTATGATAGTGTTTTTCATTATAAATTTAAATTAAAGATTGTGGAGCTAGGTTAGACCTTTCGCAGACGGAATTTGTTTTGTTATTTCTCTGGAGGAAGTACGGGGGTGAATTTTTTGTTTGTAGGTCTGGAGTTCCCTTGGGCGCATGGAGCAGATTCTTCTGCATCCATGCTCTCGATGTCTCCAAACCTGTTATAAAGTTTGATGGGGTCATCTGACCCCTTTTGTTGCCTGTTTCCGTGAGATTTTTTATTCTTTGGTGATTTAGGTTGTTGGCTATTATTAAATGTAGTCTGAGTAGATGCCGTGTTTTTCTGTGCTTGGTAATGGGGGGTGTTTGAATTTGGTGTTGAATCGGGTGCTTCTGTTTGTGTTTGAGCGTCCTTCGTTGTTTTAGGATTGCTCTTCACTACAGTGGAGAAGGATGGGCCAGGATGGGCTGTTTTTGCCTGTACAATTTTTCTGGCTTCTGGATAGGGAATATTATTTGTGTATTTTACCCTCTGAATTTCCTTCTCCTGTTTCCAGGTATCGCAATCCTTGGAATTTGCGTGGTGCTCTTTTCCGCAGTTGACACAATGCGGAGTTGCTCTACAATCAGATTCCTGATGAGCATTGTCTCCGCATCGGCCACATATTTGGCTCTTGGAGCAGCGGTCTTCGTGATGGCCGTATTTTTGACACTTATAACACCGAAGGGGGTTGGGAATGTAAATCTCTACCTTTACTTGCAAAAAGCCAACTTTCACCACTTTGGGTACAGTTGGCCTGTTGAAGGTGAGTACAATGGTGTTGGTGTCCTGCAGATTGTTATTACGTTTAATACGTATTCGTCGGACTGCAGTGACACCTTCATCTTTCATTCCTTCGATGATGTCAGCGTCGGTGACTCCAGCCAAGTCACGGCAGCGAATCACGCCTTTGGACGTATTCAGTGTGGTGTGAGCGAATGAGGTTACTGGGATATCAAAGAACGTTTTCATTTTCCTGATATTGTCTGATTGACCTCGTCGCTCACACTCAATAAGAAGACAACCCGATTTCAACTTTTTAACACTTTTAGGTGTGCCAATCGATCCTGTGATAGTCTTTTCGATGACAAATGGAGATAGTGCGGCAAGCGGTTTCGTGGCATCTTTTGACTGTATGACCATGAAGCGTGGAAATGACTCCACACTACATGGTTCATCGTCAGACTCTGATAAGGGTTTCGATCTTTTATTTTGATTTTTTTTGGAATTATCCATGATGGCTAGATTAAAAATTCAGCACCCGTGCTCCCCACCCACCAAGGAGCCCAACAAGGGGACACTTTTCAAGTGTCAGGGATACACAGATGCCATACTCAGTTGATAAAATTACCTTTGAATGACCCTGAAGTCGCCAATTTCTAAGGTCGGTAAAATTACCCCCCGATTGACCCGTTAAGCCACCGCCTTCTAGGAAGCCTTCTAAGACTTGGAAAAGTGAAATATAAAGGAAAAGAATATAGGGGCAACGGTGGTATCAAGAGAGATACAAGGAGAGAGAGAAAGAAGGTGAGAAAGTTAATAAAGACCTCCTAGGGCTCGGCGTGACCAGCCGATTTGTCGGAACCGGGCCCATCCCGACCACCCGTCTAAGAGAAGTAGAGGCCAAAGTAGTGTGTTGCAGGGAACTGCTCAACTACCAGGATCCTTTCCTCCCCCGACACGGGACGCAACCCACGGCAAACAGGTTGCCTCTACTTAGTCGCCTTTTACGACACGTAGCGAGGCACGTCGGGCCAATTCTACAACCCCGGACCCGCAGGGGGAGACTCCTCCTGAGGCCCTGTCAACATTTTGAGAGTAGTTGTTAAACAGGGAGTAGTTTTTACGTGTGATGTTATCCGTATTTTTCAAAAAAGTTTCCTGAAGACATAGTACAGCAGGATCATGTTCGTTTAAAAGCAGAAGAATATCATGGTAGTTGGCTTTAAGTCCTCTACAGTTCCATTGTAAGATGGTGTTCTTCATTACAACTTTATATTAAAGATTCTGGAGCTAGGTTAGACCTTTCGCGGAGGCATTCTGTTTGGTTATTTATCTGGAGGAAGTACGGGGGTGTATTTTTTGTTGTTAGGTCTGGAGCCACATTGAGGACATGGAGCAGATTCTTCTGCATCCATGTCCTCCAAGTCTCCAAACCTATTGTGCAGCTTTATGGGGTCATCAGACCCCTTTTGCTGCCTATTTGTTTGCAACTTTTTCTTACCGTTTGGTGATCTTGGTGGTGCAGTATTGTTGAATGTTGTTTATGTCGATGATGAGTTTTTCTGGGGTTTGTAGTGCGGGATGTTCGAGTCGGAATGGGATTCAGGTGGGTTTGTTTGAGTTTGTGCGTCTTTCGTTGCTTTTTGGCTGCTCTTCACTACAGTTGAGAAGGATGGCCCGGGGAGTGATCTAGCTTGAACAAGCTTCCTGGCCTCTGGATAAGGAATGTTGGATGTGTATTTAATCCTTTGGATTTCCTTCTCCTGTTTCCATGTATCGCAATCTTTTGAATTAGCATGGTGTTCCTTTCCGCAGTTTACGCAATGTGGACTGGCTTTACACTCGGATTCCCGGTGAGAGGGGTCTCCACATCGGCCACATATTTGGCTTCTGGAGCATCGGTCTTCATGATGACTTTATTTTTGACATTTGTATCATCGGAGGGGATTGGGTATGTATATCTCAACCTTAACTTGTAGGAAGCCAATTTTGACCACTTTAGGTACTGTTGGCTTATTGAAGGTGAGTATAATAGTGTTGGTGTCCTGCAGATTGTTGCTTCGTTTGATACGAATTCTGTGGACTGCAGTGACACCTTCATTTTTCATGCCCTCGACGATTTCTTTGTCGCTGACACCAGCTAGGTCACGGCAACGAATGACGCCTTTTGATCTATTAAGTGTAGAATGGGCGAAACAGGTTACTAGAATATCGTGAAAGGTTTTAATTTTTAAGATATTTTCAGTATGTGCTTCTCGCTCACACTCTACAAGTAGGCCGCCTGATTTTAGTTTTTTGACACTTTTCGGCTTGCCGACAAATCCAAGTATAGTCTTTTCGACTATAAATGGCGATAGTGCAGCAAGTTGTTTAGCCTCGTCTTTCGATTGGATGACCATGAAGCAAGGAAAAGAGTCCACACTACATGGCTCATGATCCGACTCTGATCCAGTTTTGGTACGTTTATGTTTTTTGGGGGGAATTATCCATGATGGCTTGAATAAAAATTCAGCACCCGTGCTCCCCGCCCAACAAGGAGCCCAACAAGGGGACACTTTTCAAGTGCCAGGGATACACAGATGCCATACTCAGTTGATAAAATTACCTTTGAATGACCCTGAAGTCGCCAATTTCTAAGGACGGTAAAATTACCCCCTGATTGACCTGTTAAGCCACCGCCTTCTACGAAGTCTTCTAAGACTTGGAAAAGGGAAAGATAAAGGGATAGAATATAGGGGCAACGGTGGTATCAAGAGAGATACAAGGAGACAGATAAAGAAGGTGAGAGAGTAAATAAAGACTTCCTAGGGCTCGGCGTGACCAGCCGATTTGTCGGAACCGGGCCCATCCCGACCACCCATCTAAGAGAAGTAGAGGCCAAAGTAGTGTATTGCATGGAAAGCCTCTGCTCAACTACCAGGATCCTTTCCTCCTCCGACACGGGACGCAACCCACGGCAAACAGGTTGCCTCTACTTAGTCGCCTTTTACGACACGTAGCGAGGCACGTCGGGCCAATTCTACAACCTCGGACCCGCAGGGGGATTGATTGATTGATTGATTTATTTTTAACGGCGCATCGGCACTGTTAGGCTATTTAGCGCCAAACAAAGTCTTATTTCTATAATCTTTTAAAACGTATAAAAGGTCCTATATCGACCAGCGATATAAAAGAACAAATGGTAGAAATTAAAAAACGGTAAGATGATAACGGTGCAAAATAAAGCTTCCCGATCAACGGGAGATGTAAAAATGATGAATAGTTATTAAAATGGGACGGTATATGTATATTGCATAAAACTGCACAAGGTGATAGCATAAAAGTCAGAGTTTAGGGTAAATATTTACGGCTTTCAGGAACTCTATAATACGAGTGATGTTTATAGTATCAAAAAGTTCTTTCATGTCATGCACAATGTAATAACGATCGCGCGTAGGTTGTAGGTCAAAGCACTCTATCATAAAGTGCTTGACAGTGAATGGTTCATTGCAAGAAACGCACTCTGGAGGGTCTTCACCTTTTAGTATGTGGGTGTGGGTGATATAAGTATGACCAATTCGGATTCTTGCAATGACTACCTCCTCCCTACGAATGGTTCTGTAGGAAGGAGTCCATTCTCCTAGAGTTGGCTTGATGGCATGAAGTTTGTTATTTACAGCATCATTCCATGATGCCTGCCACTTCTGACGAAAGAACTTTCTCATACAAGGTTTAAAATCAGTATATGGTATTTTAAAATCAGATGGTTCTTGAGTAAGGGCCATTTTAGCAGCGCGATCTGCTTTTTCGTTACCTTTAATACCAATGTGGCTAGGTAACCAACAGTATATTATATTGTGCGAGATACTCAGCTCGGTATTTTTTACGAGTATGTTTTTTAATAATGGGTTCTCCAGTTTTCTATTGTGTAGTGACTGGAGTACTGATAGCGAGTCGGAGAAGATGATACTGTTTAAAATGTGTTTCTTTTCTATATGTTGCAGAGCAAGGTCTATTGCTCTGATTTCGGATGTAAAAATTGATGCTCCGTTTGGTAAACGAACTTGCGTTGTGTGATTTCCACAAACAAAGGCTGCAGCAGCCTTTTCCTCATCCTTTGATCCATCCGTATAAATTCTGGTGTAGTTTTTAAATTCGGTGAGGAGTTCATGGTAAGAGTTGTGGAAGACAGAAGCGTTTGTTTCGGATTTTTTGCCATCGTGTAACGTGAAAAGAACTTTTGTTTGTTTAATTAGCCAGTGTGGTATTTCGGAGATGGACGTTTTCTGAATTTTAGAAAGATCTATATTTGTAGTGTCAAGGCTGGATGATATTCTAATGCCAAAGGAAGGTATGACGTTTGGTTTATTTCCGTATAAAGTTTTGTATTTGGGTTGAAAAACAGCCGAAAAAGCAGGATTCAGAGGGTTTGATTTTAATTTCAGAGCATACTGTGCGGAAAGCATTTGTCTGCGATGCGATAACGGTGGTTCATTCGCCTCAGCTAGAAGGCTTTCACACGGACATGTTTTAAATGCTCCCAGAGCCAGTCTTATTCCCTGATGATGAATTGGATCAAGCATTTTAAGATATGACTTTCGGGCTGAACCATACACAACGCAACCATAGTCCACTTTGGAGCGAATAAACGTTCTATATAAATTCAGGATGACTTTTCTATCAGCACCCCAGTCAGTGTGCGCTACTACTTTAAGTAGGTCAAGTGCTTTTAAGCATTTGGCTTTCAAGTGTTTTAGGTGTGGAATAAAAGTCAGTCTTCTGTCAAAGATAATACCCAAAAATTTTGTTTCCTCAACAACTGGAATAGGTGTTCCATCCAGCGTGAGGTTCGGTTCATCGTGATGTTTTCTTAACTGACAGAAATGCATACATACCGTTTTTGATTTCGAGAATTTGAAACCATTTGCATTGGCCCAATTTTGAATTTTGTTTATATTTTGCTCCAGTAGTCTTTCACTTTTATGCATGTGCTTTGACCGATAACATATTAGAAAATCAACAACGTATAACGAGCAATCCACACCAGGAGTTAAACACTTGGTGATGCTATTAATTTTGATGTTAAAGAGCGTCACAGATAAAATACTGCCTTGGGGCACACCCATCTCTTGTTCGTGCATATCTGAGAGGGTAGAGCCCACTCGTACTTTGAATTCTCTGTCGGAGAGAAAGTTGGATATGAAAGAGGGCAGATGGCCTTTTAGACCTAGATCGTTCAGGTCATTTAGTATCCCGTACTTCCATGTCGTGTCATAGGCCTTTTCTAAATCAAAGAAAACCGCTACTAAATGTTCTTTCTTAATAAATGCATCGCGAATAAATGTTTCTGATACAAGGTTTAAAATCAGTATATGGTATTTTAAAATCAGATGGTTCTTGAGTAAGGGCCATTTTAGCAGCGCGATCTGCTTTTTCGTTACCTTTAATACCAATGTGGCTAGGTAACCAACAGTATATTATATTGTGGGAGACACTCAGCTCGGTATTTTTTACGAGTATGTTTTTCAATAATGGGTTCTCCAGTTTTCTATTGTGTAGTGACTGGAGTACTGATAGCGAGTCGGAGAAGATGATACTGTTTAAAATACGGTTCTTTTCTATATGTTGCAGAGCAAGGTCTATTGCTCTGATTTCGGCTGTAAAAATTGATGCTCCATTTGGTAAGCGAACTTGCGTTGTGTGATTTCCACAAACAAAGGCTGCAGCAGCCTTTTCCTCATCCTTTGATCCATCAGTGTAAATTCTGGTGTAGTTTTTAAATTCGGTGAGGAGTTCATGGTAAGAGTTGTGGAAGATAGAAGGGTTTGTTTCGGATTTTTTTCCATCGTGTAGCGTAAAACGTACTTTTGGTTGTTTAATTAGCCAGGGTGGTGTTTCGGAGATGGATGTTTTCTGAATTTTTGAAAGATCTATATTTGTAGTGTCAAGGCTGGATGATATTCTAATGCCAAAGGAAGGTATGGCGTTTGTTTTATTTTCGTATAAAGTTTTGTATTTGGGTTGAAAAACAGCCGAAAAAGCAGGATTCAGAGGGTTTGATTTTAATTTGAGAGCATACTGTGCTGAAAGCATTTCTCTACGATGCGATAACGGTGGTTCATTCGCCTCAGCTAGAAGGCTTTCACACGGAGATGTTTTAAATGCTCCCAGAGCCAGTCTTATTCCCTGATGATGAATTGGATCAAGCATTTTAAGATACGATTTTCTGGCAGAACCATACACAACGCAACCATAGTCTAGTTTGGAGCGAATAAACGTTCTATATAAATTCAGGATGACTTTTCTATCAGCACCCCAGTCAGTGTGCGCTACTACTTTAAGTAGGTCAAGTGCTTTTAAGCATTTGGCTTTCAAGTTTTTTAGGTGTGGAATAAAAGTCAGTTTTCTGTCAAAGATAATACCCAAAAATTTTGTTTCCTCAACAACTGGAATAGGTGTTCCGTCCAGCGTGAGTTTAGGTTCATCGTGGTGTCGTCGTAATTGACAGAAATGCATACATACCGTTTTTGATTTCGAGAATTTGAAACCGTTCGTACTAGCCCAATTTTGAATCTTGTTGATATTTTGCTGTAGTTGTCTTTCAATTGTATGCATGTGCTTTGACCGATAACATATGAGAAAATCATCAACATATAGTGAGCAATCCACACCAGGAGTCAAACACTTGGTGATGTTATTAATTTTGATATTGAAAAGTGTCACAGATAAAATACTGCCCTGGGGCACACCCATCTCTTGCTAGTGCAAATCTGAGAGAGTAGAGCCCACTCGTACCTTGAATTCTCTGTCGGAGAGGAAGTTGGATATGAAAGAGGGCAGACGGCCTTTTAGACCTAGATCGTGCAGGTCTTTTAGTATCCCGTACTTCCATGTTGTGTCATAGGCCTTTTCTAAATCAAAGAAAACCGCTACTAAATGTTCTTTCTTGATAAATGCATCGCGAATGAATGTTTCTAGTCTAACCAGATGATCGTTGGTGCTCCGTCCATAACGAAAGCAACTTTGGAAAGGAGATATTAAATTGTTAGTTTCCAGGTACCATACAAGCCGAGAATTGATCATTCGTTCCATTGTTTTGCACATGCAGCTTGTAAGTGCAATAGGTCGATAGTTGGTAGGATCTTCGCTATCTTTGCCGGGTTTGGGAACTGGTATTACTGTTGCTTCTTTCCACATTTTAGGTAGGTTACCAGTAATCCATAAATCATTGAAGAGTTTTAAAAGAGATGTTAAAGATGATTCTGGAAGATGTTTCAAGAACTGGTAATGTATTTTGTCAGGCCCAGCGGAAGTATCATGGGCCTTGTCTAAAGCCTCCATAAGTTCTGATAGTGAAAACAGCTGGTTGTAGCTTTCCGAGTTGTTGGATGTGAATTTTAAACGTGACTTTTCTTTTTGAGTTTTCAATTTTTGGAAGGCTTCGGAATAATTAGATGATGACGAATCTTTAGAGAATGTATCAGCAAGAACATTTGCTATGTCACGTTTTGAGCTAAGATTGTTATTGTTCACTTTTAGATGTCGGAAAGAATTGTGTTTTCTCTTTCCGTTTATTTTTCGGATCATGTCCCAAACTTTCTTAATTGAGGAACGAGAGTTTAAAGAGGAAACATATTTCATCCATGATGCTCGTTTACTTTCTTTGATTGTGCGGCGAGCTTTGGCCCGGAGAATACGATATTTACTTAAATTCTCGGGCGTCGGATGATTGTTAAATTTTTTCAAGGCTTCTCGGCGTTGCCGTATGGCTTCCTTACATTCCTTAGTGAGCCAAGGTTTTAGGGTTCTTTTACAGTTTGCTGAGGACTTGGGGATAGATTCTTCTGCAATGTCGGTTAAAATAGATGTAAAATGCTGAATGGGGTCGTTAACATTGAAAACTGTATCCTCATTCAGCCTGGTTTTACAGAGTGTTTCGAATTTGGCCCAGTCGGCCTTCTTTAAATTCCATTGTGGAATTACTTCATCAATTGTAGAGTTATGATTTACAAGGGAGATTGGGAAGTGATCGCTGCTGTGAAGGTCATCAGCGACCTTCCATTCATAGTCCAAAAGCAGCGAAGGAGAACAAATTGTCAAATCGATGCATGTGTATGTACCCGTGCCTGGGTGTAAATATGTAGGTGTTTTGGTATTATATAGACACAGATCGTGTCTAGAAATAAAGTCTTCAACTTTGTGACCTCTGTCACTTACATGATTCGATCCCCATAAAATGTTATGGGCATTAAAATCCCCGAGTAAAACAAAGGGTGCGGGAAGCTGTTGAACAAGATTATCGAGTTCGTTTGGTACTAGGTTAGTGTTTGGTGGTAAATAAATAGAGCAAAATGTAATCACTCGATGTAGAGTGACGCTTACAGCAATGGCTTGTGAATTGGTGTTTAAAGGAATGAAACTATGAGGAGCTCTGTTGTTCACAATAACAGAAACTCCTCCTGATGCCCTATCAACATTTGGAGAGCAGGTGTTAAACAGGGAGTAGTTTTTAAATGTGATGTTGTCCGTATCTTTCAAGAAGGTTTCTTGAAGGCATAGTACCGCAGGATCATGTTCGTTTAAAAGCAGGAGAAGATCATTGTAATTTGCTTTAAGTCCTCGACAATTCCATTGTGTTTTTCATTATAAATTTAAATTAAAGATTGTGGAGCTAGGTTAGACCTTTCGCAGAGGGAATTTGTTTTGTTATTTCTCTGGAGGAAGTACGGGGGTGAATTTTTTGTTTGTAGGTCTGGAGTTCCCTTGAGCGCATGGAGCAGATTCTTCTGCATCCATGCTCTCGATGTCTCCAAACCTGTTATAAAGTTTGATGGGGTCATCTGACCCCTTTTGTTGCCTGTTTCCATGAGATTTATTTTTGTTTTTTTGGTGATTTAGTTTGTTGGGTATTGCTGAATGTAGTTTGTGTAGATGCCGTGTTTCTCTGTGATTGGTAATGAGGGGTGTTTGAGCTTGGTGTTGAATCGGGTGCTTCTGTTTGTGTTTGAGCGTCCTTCGTTGTTTTGGGTATGCTCTTCACTACAGTGGAGAAGGATGGGCCAGGATGGGCTGTTTTCGCCTGTACAAGTTTTCTGGCTTCTGGATAGGGAATATTATTTGTGTATTTTACCCTCTGAATTTCCTTCTCCTGTTTCCAGGTATCGCAATCCTTGGAATTTGCGTGGTGCTCTTTTCCACAGTTGACACAATGCGGAGTTGCTCTACAGTCAGCTTCCTGATGAGAATTTTCTCCGCATCGGCCACATATTTGGGTTTTAGAGCAGCGGTCTTCGTGATGGCCGTATTTTTGACATTTGTAACATCGAAGGGGGTTTGGAATGTAGATGTCAACCTTCACTTGCAAGAAGCCAACTTTGACCACTTTGGGTACAGTTGGCTTGTTGAAGGTGAGTACAATGGTGTTGGTGTCCTGCAGGTTATTATTACGTTTGATACGTATTCGACGGACTGCAGTGACACCTTCACTTTTCATTCCTTCGATGATATCTGCGTCGGTGACTCCAGCCAAGTCACGACAGCGAATCACGCCTTTGGACGTATTCAGTGTGGTGTGAGCGAATGAGGTCACTGGAATATCGAAGAAAGTTTTTATTTTCCCGATATTGTCTGACTGACCTCGTCGCTCACATTCCACGAGAAGGCAACCCGATTTCATTTTTTTGACGCTCTTTGGCGTACCAATCAAACCTGTAATTGTTTTCTCAATCACAAACGGAGAGAGTGAAGCAAGGGATTTTGCAGCATCTTTAGATTGTATTACCATGAAGCGTGGAAATGTGTCCACACTACATGGTTCGTCGTCCGAGTCAGATAAAGTTTTGGTACGTTTATTTTGATTTTTTTTGGGAAATATCCATTTTGGCTAGATTAAAAATTCAGCACCCGTGCTCCCCACCCACCAAGGAGCCCAACAAGGGGACACTTTTCAAGTGTCAGGGATACACAGATGCCATACTCAGTTGATAAAATTACCTTTGAATGACCCTGAAGTCGCCAATTTCTAAGGTCGGTAAAATTACCCCCCGATTGACCCGTTAAGCCACCGCCTTCTAGGAAGTCTTCTAAGACTTGGAAAAGGGAAAGATAAAGGAAGAGAATTTAGGGCAACGGTGGTATCAAGAGAGATACAAGGAGACAGATAAAGAAGGTGAGAGAGTAAATAAAGACCTCCTAGGGCTCGGCGTGACCAGCCGATTTGTCGGAACCGGGCCCATCCCGACCACCCGTCTAAGAGAAGTAGAGGCCAAAGTAGTGTGTTGCAGGGAAAGCCTCTGCTCAACTACCAGGATCCTTTCCTCCTCCGACACGGGACGCAACCCACGGCAAACAGGTTGCCTCTACTTAGTCGCCTTTTACGACACGTAGCGAGGCACGTCGGGCCAATTCTGCAACCTCGGACCCGCAGGGGGATATATATATATATATATATATATATATATATATATATATATATATATATATATATATATTAGAAGCGCATAATCCATCATACTGTATATTCACATAAATGCCATATATGTATTAACGAATTAACATAAAAGATAATATGCTAAAATAACATCAGACAAGATCATCATATATTCATTTTCATTTTTTTTTTAAGGATGATTATAAAATACTAGGCGAGCCCCATTTTGGGAACTGGTCTGCAGGAAAAAATAGAAGATTCATATTCAATTGTCGGATATGTGGGGACCTTGAAGATATCACTTATGGTAAATTGGTAGCGCAAAAATATTTTTACCATACCTTTTTCTCTCCCGATCCAATTTGCACAAAAAAAGTAGGAGACTTCAAATTAGTTTATGTTAGTCTATCACTCTTTTTTTAACTTAAAATGCTGTATGATAGTTAGTACACCTATGGCTATTTGAGATTGTAGAATGAAACTTTGTGCGCTTGTAAACACCTGTGACAGCATGGGCTGCAATTATCACATTCAGGGTTATAGCCTAGTGGCAATCTTGGTCAAGCTTTTATTTTACTCCTTTTCTAATTCCGAAATGGTCAGTGAAAGTAGGTGATCATTGGTAAAAAGATTATACTAAATGCAGAGAAGTGTGGCATGCAACATTTAGGGTCATATTAATCTACATGTTAGCTCAATACCCGTAACCTAAGTTCTGCAGCCAAAATCTTAACCAAACATGATAATTTGCTTGCACTTGAGACACAAGATAGTTGTGAGTGTGGAAGGGTCAAAGGTCATGGTCACATTGATTGATAGAAGTAAACTGTTTTTTGTCTGACAATCGTAAATTCTTTAAGTATGTTCAGAGTTAGTGTTATATGCAGTTATTTGAATAGGTTTTGACCTAGTTGCTTAACTAAAAACATTATATGGGCCAGTACTGAAGGACACCCGGTACTAATTCAACTCCAATAGTAAACATATGGAAACACCATCATATTCAAAATTCAATAATTTAAAACTTCTGGGTGCTGATGATGAGACTTATAATTCTCCATGCACATCTAACCTTGGTGCAAGCTTATGTGTGGAGAACACCATATGACCTGCGGCATTTTGTTTACATACATGTGCATGAAACACATGTTATTGATTCTGCACCAAATGAATGAGGTGCTACTTTCATTATTGAGTACTCCTGAGTCAAGCCTGTAAGAATGCTAAAATTGCATCAGTAGAAATTTGTCTATATTTTTATAAAAAGTACATATAGGATAAGCTCTCAAAAGATATTTTTACTAAAATTTTAATTTTCATTCTTAACCAATTATGGACCACCAAACCCGTAAATACTCTATTATTTCCGTATAATTAGTACCGTGTGTCATGAATTGCTGATGTTTAAGATGCCACGTTATGTATGGGGTCCTCACTTGGTTGCAGAATTAAGAAATTACACCAGGTAGGTCTTGAGTTGCTGATGTGTATAATGATACCATGCTATGAATAAGGTCTTCATTTATTTGCATAATTAAGAATTTACACCAGGCATGTCCTGAGTTGCTCTTGTGTAAGATGCATTGTTTTGCATAGGGTCTTCACTTGTTTGCATAATTAAGAATTTACACCATGCATTGTTTCGAGTTGTTGCTGTATGGGGTATTCACTTGTACATGCAATTAAGAAATTACACTGGGCAGGTCCTGAGTTGCTGGTGTGTAAGATGCAATGCCATGATCTAAAAGTGACATTTCCCACCGGTAGGATTTTGCACTGAATAAGCCAAGCATTAGTCCAGCAACTACATCTGACATGCAAATATTTACTACAGTGCATAGAAAATCTTCAAAGCACATGGAAAATTGACAAAGATTAATGCATTTTAAAACTTTAGTCATCTGCATACGTTGTTGCTCATTGACTAATAAAACTAGCTACATAACCCTGCGTTGAAGCTTGACATATCTCTCTTAGTCTTTGTTTATTTGTCTGGATTTGTACATTAAATTTCAATGCAAAATTTCAGCGGCTGAGTATTTGTTCTCTCTGTCTCATGTTTTGTATCAGTTTGCACACCAGATACTTCTTAGAATCCATTTTCAAGCATTATATCCAAGATAATGTTGTCCACCTCAACAAAAGTTCTTGATCTACGTAATGTGAAGTGGACAAACTGCCGATCACTACTTATAGTACTCCCTCTTTATCCTGAGTGGCAAAAGAGGCCCTGTTCACCAAATATGACTGCAATTTTTAAACTTACAAATGGTATATTAATATAATTTGTATGAATGCAGTATTTTGGGGGTGAGTCGGGTGTATGGGCCATCATGTTACACGTACTGGTGAGTGCAACATCATTCCACTAACTGTTTGTCATCATTACCCATATACCTACATTACATGCTGAATTAGCAAGTTTTGTAAACAGTTCAGTTTTGGGGCCGTTGTTTACACTGTAAAGACAGTTCTGTACAAATTCATATTTTATATGGGGTTAAATTTCTTTTTAAAAGAAAAGAATTTCCCAGATTTGTATCAATGCTCTGGTTATTTAAATCATATATCTTAGGTATTGTTAAAACCACTTTGAAAACCCTTTATTTCGGCGTGTGTTTGATGGGAGTAATTTGGATTATAGAGTATACAGCTTGGTCTTAGTTAAGATGTTCACCTATTTTTTTTTAAAAACTGCGTACTCCACTTGGTCGTTTTCATTTCATGGACTTCAAGGTAAATTGTATTTAAGAAAAGCAAACTAATAACTTTTGTTTACTTTTTATATATTTGGTTGTTGTTTTTGTGGGGTTTAACGCCATATTTCATCACAAGATGGGCTATACATGGCGGCCAGTATTAATGGTGGAGGAAGAACCCGGGAAAACCCCGGAAAGAACCACCGACCCATCATAAGCTGCTGGCAAGCTTTCTCACATACCCACATTGGCTGAATCTGAGACTCGAACCGCCGCAGGCAGCGGTGAGATGGCATTGATCCATAATGGAGAGCGCTTTAGACCACTCGGTCACTCGGGGCCCTTATATATTTGGTAATTCATTCATTGAACTTTCAGAAGCTGGTATTATCTGATCTGGCTAAATTGTTTCCCTGTTTTATTAACTGCAAAAGATAATGTACTTTGGACTAATTCAGTCTGATTTTTCAAGCACATGGGAGCGGCCATTCTGGTTAGGGCTGTGCCTTAGATCATTTTCAGTTTCCACAAGTCCAATATCCAAACAAATTTCAGCCATAGTGCATGAAAATAACATAGAAGTGTGCCAACATTCTCTCCATTGTGCATGTTGCAAATGCTAAGAACTTCGTCTTCCACATAGCACTCTCTCTGAAGTCCAACACATATGCAAATGTGTATTCTATTGCCATGTGTCCACTTAATGGCTCAGTTTGAAAGATCATGACGAAACCAAGTCACGACTCCTGTCTTTCTAGGTCACATTATGAATGGAGTTGAAGTTGATGAATATTTTAATGTTTGAATGTATGTTATATTTCTTCATTTATAAGAAAATGTTTAATAGAAGAAATTTACATTATTCATTTTGTTTCTCTTACAGGTGAATTGAAATATCTCGTCCAGAAGATGGATGGTCATCAGGTTGAGGAAGAAGAAATGGAACCTGTCCATGTTATCGTGGCTGAAGCAGAAAATATTGCATCTAGTATGCTTTTGTTTTGCCAGCTTTAGCATTAAATTATAATTTTTTTCTGTGTCACAAATCCAATACCTTTCTGATATATGTCAGTCTACTTGACTGTAGAACTGCATCTATTGATATTTCATATTTGCACACCTGTACTAAATCTTTAATCATTATTGCTTTATCAGCATCAGAGTCAACTGGCTATTTTTTACTGTTTTCTAGAGGCCAGGCTGTCAGCTGTTTATAAACATGATTTTATTTATACGACTCCAAGTTTCAATCTTATTTTGATGTCCATCTAGAGGTATAAATCTGTTCAAAATGGTTTATTTAATACATAAAAAAACAAATTCTTTATATTAGTCCCATATGGGTTTTTAGTTGTTTTGTATTGCTTTATTTTTAAAGGCATTAAATTGCTGGGAATTCACACAAAGACATGTTTATGTTTGATTGTGTGGGGAAACAATTTCTTGTTACTAAAATTAGTTGCGTCTGGCAACTGGGCAAGAGTGATTGTTTGCTTGGTATATTTAGGCAAGCTATCACTGATACATACAGCAACTTTCTTTATCAAAAGAGTATATAATAAAATAGTGGTTAATGCTTTGTCTTTCTATTTAAATAGTTTTGTGTCCAGAGTATAACTGTCTCATTGTTAATACTCTTTCAACCAAACCTGTACACTTTTGCAAGTTTCATATAGGTGCCTTTTGATAATAAAATTTTCTGCATTCAGTATCAGTTATGTATGTTACAATGGAAGCAATTTGTGTAGAACAAGTAGCATATAAACTGAGTGTCATGGACATAGCAGGGGACAAGATATGATATATCATGTCAGCATGACTCTTTATTCTTTTTCTATATTTTTTTCATATCATGCATATCACTACATTTTACAATAAAATGGTACATTTTCACCTTTTGTCATCGACATGTTATATGTTCCAATACTAATGTTGATTTTTCATTAATTGGCATTGTAATATATTGTAACGTTAGGAATTATTGTTAATAATGTTATATGAATGCAAATACTTCCTGGATACAAGATTAATTTGTTTGCTGTATATTTGTTTTAATTTCAGGAACTTTTCCAGATGCAGTAGATAAACAGTGGGGTTTGTTTATTGTATAATTAGAGGACCTTTGCAAGATACAAAATAATACTTGATCAGCTCTAAAGAAGGTAGCTCGTGTGTTGCATTTTTCGCACACCTGGTCATGAGGCCAAGTGTGCTAATGGTATGGCCTTTTGTCTATCATGTTGTCCAGTATCCCTAAACAATTTGCTAATTTCAGCTTCTCAGAACATGCCAGATCAGCTTCATTTAACATGGGCGTAGATTATCCAAGAACAAACGCCTTTCAAAAGTGTGCAAATAGTGTTGATCAAACATACGATATGGCTTTTGAAACTGAAAATTAATTTTAAAAAACAACAGCTTTAAACAATGTGTTCTCTAAAGCAAAGCATCATGTATGAGGACCATACAATTTTATACAAATTATGTCAATTCACCGACAAATATTGTCACCATTACTAAAGAAATCTTTACATGACCTTCTTAAAAACCTATCAACATAAATTGACCAATTTGTATTCTTCATAAAAACATTCTGGCTTTTAAGTTTGTACAAATGTTTCCATAAAATATGTTTCTGTTACTAAAACTATATATAAAAAAACTTGTAATACTTTCTTCTGAACAACCAATTAGCCCCTGTGACTTAATGGTATAGAATTGGACTAATATACCTACTTGCATATCGTATGAGGCAGTTGATGGATGCAGAAGCAATGGTGGCTCAGTTGTTAGCCTGCCTGGCTCGTGACTGAAAGAGTATTGTTTTGTTTTTACATAATAACCATTACTCTTTTGGCCTAATCATTATGACTTTTCTCACCGAATTATATCTTATGCTCGCGTGTATATGGATTATGATTTGTAGGTATATTAATATTAAAAAATGCAATTAGAGCAATAACAAGATGTCTATCAGTTATATTATCATCTCTTTAATTCCACACATAAAAATTGTAGAATATTTTTTAAAAACAAAAGAATGCTGCATAAGAATACTGTGGTACCTAATTTGTCATCATTGTGACTGTATATTTGTTTGTTTGTTTGTTTGTTTTTTTTTAACGGCGCATCAGCACTTTTAGGCTATTTAGCGCCAAACAAAGTGTTACTTGTATAATCTTTTAAAACTTATAAAAGGTCCTATATCGACCAGCGATATAAAAGAACAAATGGTTGAAATTAAAAGCGGTAAGATGGTAACGGTGCAAAATAAAACTTCCCGATCAACGGGAGATGTAAAATAGATGAATAGGTATTAAAATGGGACGGTATGTATATTGCATAAAACTGCACAAGGTGATAGCATAAAAGTCAGAGTTTAGAGTAAATATTTACGGCTTTCAAGAACTCGATAATACGAGTTATGTTTATATTATCAAAAAGTTCTTTCATGTCATGCACAACGTAATAACGATCGCGCGTAGGTTGTAGGTCAAAGCACTCTATCATAAAGTGCTTGACAGTGAATGGTTCATTGCAAGAAACGCACTCTGGTGGGTCTTCACCTTTTAGTATGTGGGTGTGGGTGATATAAGTATGACCAATTCGGATTCTTGCAATGACTACCTCCTCCCTACGAATGGTTCTGTAGGAAGGAGTCCATTCTCCTAGAGTTGGTTTGATTGCATGAAGTTTGTTATTTACAGCATCATTCCATGATGCCTGCCACTTCTGACGTAAGAACTTTCTGATACAAGGTTTAAAATCAGTATATGGTATTTTAAAATTAGATGGTTCTTGAGAAAGGGCCATTTTAGCAGCGCGATCTGCTTTTTCGTTACCTTTAATACCAATGTGGCTAGGTAACCAACAGTATATTATATTGTGGGAGACACTCAGCTCGGTATTTTTTACGAGTATGTTTTTCAATAATGGGTTCTCCAGTTTTCTATTGTGTAGTGACTGGAGTACTGATAGCGAGTCGGAGAAGATGATACTGTTTAAAATACGGTTCTTTTCTATATGTTGCAGAGCAAGGTCTATTGCTCTGATTTCGGCTGTAAAAATTGATGCTCCATTTGGTAAGCGAACTTGCGTTGTGTGATTTCCACAAACAAAGGCTGCAGCAGCCTTTTCCTCATCCTTTGATCCATCAGTGTAAATTCTGGTGTAGTTTTTAAATTCGGTGAGGAGTTCATAGTAAGAGTTGTGGAAGATAGAAGGGTTTGTTTCGGATTTTTTTCCATCGTGTAGCGTAAAACGTACTTTTGGTTGTTTAATTAGCCAGGGTGGTGTTTCGGAGATGTATGTTTTCTGAATTTTTGAAAGATCTATATTTGTAGTGTCAAGGCTGGATGATATTCTAATGCCAAAGGAAGGTATGACGTTTGGTTTATTTTCGTATAAAGTTTTGTATTTGGGTTGAAAAACAGCCGAAAAAGCAGGATTCAGAGGGTTTGATTTTAATTTGAGAGCATACTGTGCGGAAAGCATTTCTCTACGATGCGATAACGGTGGTTCATTCGCCTCAGCTAGAAGGCTTTCACACGGGGATGTTTTAAATGCTCCCAGAGCCAGTCTTATTCCCTGATGATGAATTGGATCAAGCATTTTAAGATACGATTTTCTGGCAGAACCATACACAACGCAACCATAGTCTAGTTTGGAGCGAATAAACGTTCTATATAAATTCAGGATGACTTTTCTATCAGCACCCCAGTCAGTGTGCGCTACTACTTTAAGTAGGTCAAGTGCTTTTAAGCATTTGGCTTTCAAGTTTTTTAGGTGTGGAATAAAAGTCAGTTTTCTGTCAAAGATAATACCCAAAAATTTTGTTTCCTCAACAACTGGTATAGGTGTTCCGTCCAGCGTGAGTTTAGGTTCATCGTGGTGTCGTCGTAATTGACAGAAATGCATACATACCGTTTTTGATTTCGAGAATTTGAAACCGTTCGTACTAGCCCAATTTTGAATCTTGTTGATATTTTGCTGTAGTTGTCTTTCAATTGTATGCATGTGCTTTGACCGATAACATATGAGAAAATCATCAACATATAGTGAGCAATCCACACCAGGAGTCAAACACTTGGTGAAGTTATTAATTTTGATATTGAAAAGTGTCACAGATAAAATACTGCCCTGGGGCACACCCATCTCTTGCTCGTGCAGATCGGAGAGGGTAGAGCCCACTCGTACTTTGAATTCTCTGTCGGAGAGAAAGTTGGATATGAAAGAGGGCAGACGGCCTTTTAGACCTAGATCGTGCAGGTCTTTTAGTATCCCGTACTTCCATGTTGTGTCATAGGCCTTTTCTAAATCAAAGAAAACCGCTACTAAATGTTCTTTCTTGATAAATGCATCGCGAATGAATGTTTCTAGTCTAACCAGATGATCGTTGGTGCTCCGTCCATAACGAAAGCCACTTTGGAAAGGAGATATTAAACTGTTAGTTTCCAGGTACCATACAAGCCGAGAATTGATCATTCGTTCCATTGTTTTGCACATGCAGCTTGTGAGTGCAATAGGTCGATAGTTGGTAGGATCTTCGCTATCTTTACCGGGTTTGGGAACTGGTATTACTGTTGCTTCTTTCCATATTTTAGGTAGGTTACCAGTAATCCATAAATCATTGAAGAGTTTCAAAAGAGACGTTAAAGATGATTCTGGAAGATGTTTTAAAAACTGGTAATGTATTTTGTCAGGCCCAGCGGAAGTATCATGGGCCTTGTCTAAAGCCTCCATAAGTTCTGATAGTGTAAACAGCTGGTTGTAGCTTTCCGAGTTGTTGGATGTGAATTTTAGACGTGACTTTTCTTTTTGAGTTTTCAATTTTTGGAAGGCTTCGGAATAATTAGATGATGACGAATTTTTAGAGAATGTATCAGCAAGAACATTTGCTATGTCACGTTTTGAGCTAAGATTGTTATTGTTCACTTTTAGATGTCGGAAAGAAGTGTTTTCTCTTTCCGTTTATTTTTCGGATCGTGTCCCAAACTTTCTTAATTGAGGAACGAGAGTTTAAAGAGGAAACATATTTCATCCATGATGCTCGTTTACTTTCTTTGATTGTGCGGCGAGCTTTGGCCCGGAGAATACGATATTTACTTAAATTCTCGGGCGTCGGATGATTGTTAAATTTTTTCAAGGCTTCTCGGCGTTGCCGTATGGCTTCCTTACATTCCTTAGTGAGCCAAGGTTTTAGGGTTCTTTTACAGTTTGCTGAGGACTTGGGGATAGATTCTTCTGCAATGTCGGTTAAAATAGATGTAAAATGCTGAATGGGGTCGTTAACATTGAAAACGGTATCCTCATTCAGCCTGGATTTACAGAGTGTTTCGAATTTGGCCCAGTCGGCCTTCTTTAAATTCCAATGTGGAATTATTTCATCAATTGTAGAGTTATGATTTACAAGGGAGATTGGGAAGTGATCGCTGCTGTGAAGGTCATCAGCGACCTTCCATTCATAGTCCAAAAGCAGCGAAGGAGAACAAATTGTCAAATCGATGCATGTGTATGTACCCGTGCCTGGGTGTAAATATGTAGGTGTTTTGGTATTATATAGACACAGATCGTGTCTAGAAATAAAGTCTTCAACTTTGTGACCTCTGTCACTTACATGATTCGATCCCCATAAAATGTTATGGGCATTAAAATCCCCGAGTAAAACAAAGGGTGCGGGAAGCTGTTGAACAAGATTATCGAGGTCGTTTGGTTCTAGGTTAGTGTTTGGTGGTAAATAAATAGAGCAAAATGTAATCACTCGATGTAGAGTGACGCTTACAGCAATGGCTTGTAAACTGGTGTTTAAAGGAATGAAACTATGAGGAGCTCTGTTGTTCACAATAACAGAAACTCCTCCTGATGCCCTATCAACATTTGGAGAGCAGGTGTTAAACAGGGAGTAGTTTTTAAATGTGATGTTGTCCGTATCTTTCAAGAAGGTTTCTTGAAGGCATAGTACCGCAGGATCATGTTCGTTTAAAAGCAGGAGAAGATCATTGTAATTTGCTTTAAGTCCTCGACAATTCCATTGTATGATAGTGTTTTTCATTATAAATTTAAATTAAAGATTGACGAGCTAGGTTAGACCTTTCGCAGAGGGAATTTGTTTTGTTATTTCTCTGGAGGAAGTACGGGGGTGAATTTTTTGTTTGTAGGTCTGGAGTTCCCTTGAGCGCATGGAGCAGATTCTTCTGCATCCATGCTCTCGATGTCTCCAAACCTGTTATAAAGTTTGATGGGGTCATCTGACCCCTTCTGTTGCCTGTTTCCATGAGATTTATTTTTGTTTTTTGGTGATTTAGTTTGTTGGGTATTGCTGAATGTAGTTTGTGTAGATGCCGTGTTTCTCTGTGATTGGTAATGAGGGGTGTTTGAGCTTGGTGTTGAATCGGGTGCTTCTGTTTGTGTTTGAGCGTCCTTCGTTGTTTTAGGATTGCTCTTCACTACAGTGGAGAAGGATGGGCCAGGATGGGCTGTTTTCGCCTGTACAAGTTTTCTGGCTTCTGGATAGGGAATATTATTTGTGTATTTTACCCTCTGAATTTCCTTCTCCTGTTTCCAGGTATCGCAATCCTTGGAATTTGCGTGGTGCTCTTTTCCACAGTTGACACAATGCGGAGTTGCTCTACAGTCAGCTTCCTGATGAGAATTTTCTCCGCATCGGCCACATATTTGGGTTTTAGAGCAGCGGTCTTCGTGATGGCCGTATTTTTGACATTTGTAACATCGAAGGGGGTTTGGAATGTAGATGTCAACCTTCACTTGCAAGAAGCCAACTTTGACCACTTTGGGTACAGTTGGCTTATTGAAGGTGAGTACAATGGTGTTGGTGTCCTGCAGGTTATTATTACGTTTGATACGTATTCGACGGACTGCAGTGACACCTTCACTTTTCATTCCTTCGATGATATCTGCGTCGGTGACTCCAGCCAAGTCACGACAGCGAATCACGCCTTTGGACGTATTCAGTGTGGTGTGAGCGAATGAGGTCACTGGAATATCGAAGAAAGTTTTTATTTTCCCGATATTGTCTGACTGACCTCGTCGCTCACATTCCACGAGAAGGCAACCCGATTTCATTTTTTTGACGCTCTTTGGCGTACCAATCAAACCTGTAATTGTTTTCTCAATCACAAACGGAGAGAGTGAAGCAAGGGATTTTGCGGCATCTTTAGATTGTATTACCATGAAGCGTGGAAATGTGTCCACACTACATGGTTCGTCGTCCGAGTCAGATAAAGTTTTGGTACGTTTATTTTGATTTTTTTTGGAAATATCCATTTTGGCTAGATTAAAAATTCAGCACCCGTGCTCCCCACCCGCCAAGGAGCCCAACAAGGGGACACTTTTCAAGTGTCAGGGATACACAGATGCCATACTCAGTTGATAAAATTACCTTTGAATGACCCTGAAGTCGCCAATTTCTAAGGTCGGTAAAATTACCCCCCGATTGACCCGTTAAGCCACCGCCTTCTAGGAAGCCTTCTAAGACTTGGAAAAGGGAAATATAAAGGAAAAGAATATAGGGGCAACGGTGGTATCAAGAGAGACACAAGGAGAGAGAGAAAGAAGGTGAGAAAGTTAATAAAGACCTCCTAGGGCTCGGCGTGACCAGCCGATTTGTCGGAACCGGGCCCATCCCGACCACCCGTCTAAGAGAAGTAGAGGCCAAAGTAGTGTATTGCAGGGAACTGCTCAACTACCAGGATCCTTTCCTCCCCCGACACGGGACGCAACCCACGGCAAACAGGTTGCCTCTACTTAGTCGCCTTTTACGACACGTAGCGAGGCACGTCGGGCCAATTCTACAACCCCGGACCCGCAGGGGGATGTGACTGTATATGACCCATTTCCAAATGAAAATATATGTTGTTTTTTTTTAAATTTTATACTCTGTCTCACAGATTAGTTACGTAGCGGATCAGTCTCTACTTTCTAAAATGGCACCAGATCTTAACCATCTCACCACTAAGTAACAACAAGGGAAATACTACCGTTCAACACTAAGTAACTTTCACGATCTTAATAAATGTAAGCAGCATATTTCGAATGACTTGTATAAATATCATTTTCTTGTGATATGAATACATGTTTGGTACCATTGTAAAGAAGACATTCAGGTTTCTGAAAATAGTCTCATAAGCAAGTTTAGTCTCACACAGATGATTATACGGGTAAATCAACATGGATGTTAAAGGTAAATTTCACTGTATTCTCTATAAATTGGTGATTGAAGTGTTTCAAGTATAATATGTGGTCGTTTTTGATCCATTGTGGTGTTCTTACAAATCATGGCTTGAATAAATGCAATGCTGTCTCAAAAATCAAGCAAATCCAAAGATGTGTTAACAATATTTCCACAGGTATTTAAAAACTGATTGATACAAGGTTTTTTGATCATTTCAATGGAAATAAATATGAAATAAAACACATGTTTTGACTGTGAACCAAGATTAATATAGTAAACATCCAAGAAGTTCTTAGGCAAACACATCAGTTACATGTACATGCACACCTGTAAGGGCACAATATAATTGCCAGAAATATAATTTTGTGTGATAGTCACGGAAGCAAGTGATGTGAGTATTGCAGTACAGGGGAACATCACACTTCTCACAATCATTGTTGTTTTGGTCCTTTTGTAAGGGTTACCTATAACTGATGTACCAGGGAAGCTTGCCAAAATAATTGCAATATTTCTTGTTGCATACAGTGCACAATCTGTCTGATCCGCCTACACTTGGCCAATGGCCTTTGTCATAAAGTCTACTGTCATTGCTGCTTTCACTTCTGGGACGCTTGAAATGGTGCTTGGACCTGAATGTTCCAATAAGTGCATGAGTAGCATCAAGACGAAATGACAGCAAGTCCCATTTCCTTTTACTAGGTGAATTATGATCAATGACTGTTCCCTCAATGACGTCAGCATTGTACAACAACTGATCCTGCCACTTTGCTTCTGATTTTCAGTATCACCACATAGACCTCTCAGAACGATTTGTCCTTGTATTATGATTAAGCCTGTCTATTCATCCAAGGTACTGTGCATAGGCAAGCACAGTTGGTGTTGCTGGAAGCACATTATCAGGCCCATCTTTGTTGTTTTGTTGTTTTTTTGTTTTTTTTCGGGGGGTGGGGGTGCTGTGGTCAAATCGGGTTCAACCGGTGCATGGAAAGATGACAGGTAGTGTACAGTTGTGTTGTCCTTCCAATGAGATTCAAGTAATGGACCACACATTAGCCAGTCTGATGATTCTCTGGCTAGGCGTCTTGCTAGTGCATTGAGATGACTAAGTCCTCTGGATTTCCATTTTGTTTTGTGCGCACTGTGCAGCAAAGTTAGGTATTTATGCAATAAAGATAATTAGCTAACTGGGGACTGGTGTAAAACTTCTTTAGATGACATAGCCTTTCATTTGCAAAGGTCTTACAAGTTCATTAACTACTCTGGCTGCCAAACATAGGTTTCTGGAAATCTTTCATTTAAAAAGTGATAGAACCATGTATTCAGTTCTGTTTGAGTGAATGTTCAACATTTTTTCTTACCAATGTGTACTACTATTTATAATATGTACAAACATCCAGCATAGTACATATTTATCAAAACACCATTATGTTTATGGAAATATATGCTGAATACTTTGGAGTGCATGCTTAAAATTCATTTGTTTTGCATGATTTGAGTACATTGAAAAATGTCTTAATCCATTGTCAGTAAATTTGGGTAAATTATACTAATATACAGCTTATCACCATATTGGATATATCATGATAACAAGCTTACATGTCCTTCACTAAACACAAAGTATCATATGTGGCCTTTTAAATTAGGTTACAATGTACTAATAAATACTTGGATCTTGGGATCCCCAGATCAAATTATCTAATTTTGCTCAGTTCTATTGAAACCACAACATTAAGCCTTAAGTCTACTTGGTCCTGAATGAAAATGGTGCCTCTCTGAAATCTATTATTACTGCTAAAGGCGTCACCTTGAAAATCTAGTCATTGCTACTCCTGGTGAAGGGATGGTCAATTAGCCTAAGTTTCTTATAACATCTGGTTGGTCCTACATAAAAATGGCATCCAATACTGCCACCACAGTGTTGCAAATCTTGATACTGCTACTCCTGAATGGATTATTATATTGACACTGCATTTTCACTAAAAGACTTATGTCTGGTTAATCATAATAAAAGACAGGTTTTTAAAACAAATTTTGTATTCAATCTGCAACAAGTTATCAGACATTTGTGAAAGAACAACATATATGTATATATTATGATATTCAATAAATTTTGTTGATGTAGAAATATTAATAATAAAAGATATTCTATGCATAGTATCCGTTCTCCAAATTTGTATTAAAGGTGAACCTGTACACAAAGGTTACCTATGTACAAAGGACAGTTTGGTCTTTTCCCATAGGTGGGCATTATTGACAGGTTTGACTGAACTAGACAATACAGACATGCCAACCCTTTGACTCTTACAAAATTACATTTAATATGCCTATGGATTAATTACAAAAATATGATCATTGCAGTGAAATATAAATACTGTCTTATTCATGCTTGCTCCAGATCTGGATTCCATATTTTATTCAATGGAGTTGATCAGGGTGTATCACCTCGGATGTTTTAAACTGCCCATGTATTTGGTAAAGATGATTGCTGTCACTAAGTAAATTTGAAGAAAAAAATACCAAAGAACTAGGTGAAGTTGGGATATGTTTAGTCTTTAAACCCCATATTCCTGATGTGCATAGACCACTGGGCTTAGCCACCATATTTTGAACAAACATTTTATTTTTTTGAGTAATAAATCTCATATTTATTAAATATTCTTTATTTCACAGCTTCTCAAATTAATTTCAGGTGTGATAGCCTATCATTAGAAAAGAAGGTAGTATCAAATCCGTTAGCAGCAAACGTGCATGTGCAAACGTTTACATATGACATCGACCATTTGCATGATTGCTGTTATCGCTCTGAAGTAGATTTAATTGTCTATTATCTTTTGAAAATCAAACTTTTTCATCAGTTAAAAAAGGTCCTGAGACTAGCGGGGGGAAAAACATGATAATATCAATAAATTGACAACTATTTCACACAAAATCCCGTTGGCAATTCGCATATAATATAGTAATGCTAGCAAAGTTACATAAGGGAAGTTAACAAAGTGTTCCAAATACATATTATATCTCAATTTGCGATTTACAGATCACTATGAACAAGCATTTTCAATCTTACTGTACTTATTCAAATTCAGTTTCAAATTATATTCTCAATATTTCATTAGTTCCATTTTTGCATTTGACATACCACATTTTTATGCATCAAGATTGATTGATTGATTGATTTTTTTTAACGGCGCATCAGCACTGTTAGGCTATTTAGCGCCAAACAAAATGTAATTTGTATACTTTTTAAAAATTTATAAAGGTCCTATATCGACCAGTGATATAAAAGAAGAATTGGGTGAAATTAAAAACGGTAAGATGGTAATGGTGCAAAATAAAGCTTCCCGATCAACGGGAGAGGTAAATGTTCTATGTTAATGAAAAAGGATGAAAAGGTATTAAAATGGGACGGTATATATATTGCATAAAACTCCACAAGGTGATAGCATAAAAGTCAGAGTTTTGAGTAAATATTTACTGCTTTCAGGAACTCTATAATACGAGTGATGTTTATAGCATCAAAAAGTTCTTTCATGTCATGCACAATGTAATAACGATCGCGCGTAGGTTGCAGGTCAAAGCACTCTATCATAAAGTGCTTGACAATGAATGGTTCATTGCAAGAAACGCACTCTGGTGGGTCTTCACCTTTTAGTATGTGGGAGTGGGTGATGTAAGTATGACCAATTCGGATTCTTGCAATGACTATCTCCTCCCTACGACATTTGACATACCACATTTTTATTTATCAAGACGTGTAACTAAATTTCTTTTACATATACACATAACTCATGATTGCAGTAAGGAAATATGCTTAGAAATAAATTCACAATTGTGGAATTTATAATAGAAGCACAGAGAAATAGGAGATATTGCAACAACAAGACAGCAATATAATCAAATTGTGCTTTTATTCGGCTAATAGAAGAAGTTCCATTAAGTGTTGGGATGCATAAGAACTATACATTTGCAAGATTTAAATGGACTTCAGGAGACATACATCTGTTAAATTGTTTTTCAGGGAATTTAACAGCAATCTTCACATCATTATTATTGAGATTTCTCTCTTTCAATCTAAAATAAACAATGAAAGGTGATATTAACTTTAGTTTGACTTGCACGCATTACAACCAGAAGATACTCTTTGTGGGGCTACAATGATGACATCATAAATAGATGACATGCAGCATCATTTAATTCTCGAAGTCAAAACTTTTTTCAAAATATAATTGTCTTATATATATATATATATATATATATATATATATATATATATATATATATATATATATATATATATATATATATATATAATTCACGATTTTTTATTTTAATTATTTATTGATTTTAATTTAGGAATATTATAACATAAAATTTTGAATCAAATAAACATGATTTTTGCAAAAATTTCTAGGATAAATCTGTCATATATATATATATATATATATATATATATATATATATATATATATATATATATATATATATTGGTATGATTAATTGTTAGATTATAATAAGAATTATATATCCATTGCAGAAATTACATTTGAAGAAAGAACTTTGTGGACTAGAGAGGAACAGGAGGCTGCAAAAAAGTCCGCTTAATCATTACATCGAATCCAGATAACTACCAAGAACTATACAGTGTCATAATGTCAAGGTCAAAGAAGCTGCTTTCGCCAACTTTAGTTAGCAGCAAATTAAAAACTTTATTCGAAACAAGAATTGCAAAAGTGTCAAAATGTCTGATTCAGGGTACATGTACCAACTGGCGAAACAGTACAAAGTGTAGTTGTGTTATCTGACAAATCAGTCATTAAAAGCAATTTTACATTGGGAACAGCTGTTTAGATATCTAATACCAATAATATGATAAAATCCCAAGTTGTCTCGATTTGATGACTTGTTGGACAAAGAGGTGGCTGTTCCTTCATTCTGGAACACCCTTTGGTATGCAGGTCATTTTTATTTCATTTAAAATGTTGGTTGCTATATAATTCACCAGGGGTCAGTTATGTAAGAGTTTAACGTTTTTTTTCTGAGTTCATCGTGGTATAAACTGTCAGTTGCCGACTCACACGACAAATAACGCCCGACGGGCGTTATGTAAGCTGTGTGAGTCGGCAACTAACAGTTTATTCCACGATGAACTCAGAAAAAACAACGTTAAACTCTTATAATTAAAATTTTAATTTTTTGGTATGTTATTTTGTTTGCATCATTAAAAAAACAGAAATCTTAATTGAGTGTAGTAATACATGTTTGTGGTTTTTCTGTTACGTAGCTATTTATAGCACTTGGGATGTCCAGCTTTATCGCAATAAGGTCATCATAATACCAGTCCTTCAACCAATGGAAGCCAATTTTTTTCAATTATTTTTTGTTTCTTAGAATGTTGTTTTTCTTTAATGCTTACTTCATGTCTGCCTTATACGGGACTCTATTTATAGAAGTGGAAAAGTAGTTCTCCTTACAGTTCATACAGAAACGAATGCAATTCGTTTTGATCACGTGGTAACATTTTGACCAGTGGAAATCTTACTTTCCTGTACCAGCCACTGGCATTGCAATTATAATAGTAACTATGCTCAAGGAATGGTTTTCTTTCTGATTTTAGTAGACAATTATGACAGGTCTATGCAACAACATTCAGCACCTCAAAGACATTTGTTGGGATTCTTGACAAACTGTCCTCATCAGAACTCATCTTTCTGCACTTAATTATAATGTTATAGGGAGATAGTGCAGTCAACAAGCCGTTTCTGGTTGAATCGAGTTTTTTCAGTAGGCAGCATGCAAGTCGGGATTAATATTCATCCTAACTCAAAATTCTTTTTCATTTAGATAGTGATGATTGCCCAGCCTTCTTTATGTAGATCTCATTTCATCCCGAAGAGGCTGGATACTAAGGACAGTAACACATGATATAAGGGATAGGGGTGTTTGGGGAGCAGGATATGATTTAGAAGGCAAAAACATTGGCAAGGTATGTTGATTTTGAGGTCAGGGTGCCATGCTTTATATCCCTAGCTGGAATACTGATCATAGTACTTGAGGATAATTTTATCCAAAAGATAATCACGGAATTTTCCACCTTTTTAAAATGTTAATCATAAATTAGAAAAGTTTTAAAAGTTTATAATACAGAAAATATTTTTAAAAACCAGTTACATATTTTATGTCGAGACGAATTCAGTTATGCTTTTCTTAAAATAATGGTAGCTTACACTTTAGCAGAGTAACTAGGCTATGCTTACGTCTGCCAAAAGGAGTAAGACATATGCCTTTATAATATAAATACAACTCAGATGACTAAAGATTTATGTATTCACATAATATGTGTGACCCTTTACCTTTGAGAAAAGGAGTGGGATTGATGGATTCGATCCACGCTTATTTATAAGAATGTGGCAAATGTTTTCATTAGTGGGTATGATATTACTTAAATGGATGGTGTGTCACTAAATTTTGACATCAGTTTTTCTTACAATCTAGACTACAGCATTTTCTTTAAATTATTCAGCGAGACCCGTATTAAAAAAAGAGCAGAAATGTTGACAGATTCAAATCTGTAATTGTTTTGTACAGAATCAACAATAAAATAACCCTCATGCACTGGTGTAAAACAGTATCAGAATTCTGTGTCAGATATGAGGCTTTGCTGAATAGTGTCCGATGCAAAATTCTTAACCTCGAGTGGAATTTTCCAATCGTACACAGAATATATATATGCATTGCATATTTATTTCACAGGAGTTTATTAAGCTTTTGGTACTTAACGAATTATGTAGGAGTTTTCTCTTAAAATAACAAATCACGAGAATCGCATAA
Source organism: Sinohyriopsis cumingii (assembly GCA_028554795.2). Taxonomy (NCBI): domain Eukaryota; kingdom Metazoa; phylum Mollusca; class Bivalvia; order Unionida; family Unionidae; genus Sinohyriopsis; species Sinohyriopsis cumingii. The sequence goes on from CM068831.1 coordinate 78,724,136, forward strand.
CTGTGTCATTTCTGTTCCATAAATGTTATACGAAATAAGCATAGTGTTACGTGTTAGGCTCGAATCATCAGTAACACAACTAGCTTTAAAAATATATAATTTATTTCCCTGAAGAAGAAAAAAATCTGTAAAAATGAAACAAAATACGAACTTATGATTTTAAAAATCAGATCCAAAAATAATCCAAAAATAAAATTTTAGTAGTTATAATAACAACATGTTATTCTAATTTAAAGTTCGAATCCCAACAAATAATCCAAGATGGAAGATGCAGTGTCGAAGTATACAGTTCCTTGTAGAAACAATAATTATGACTCCAGTTTTGGAAATCTGAATACATTTTTCATAACAACTGTGTTTGATTAAGAATTTCACATGAACCACAGTTTTCCAGGAAGAAAGAATTTATCCTTTTGAATCTAAGTATTTTGAAATAACTTTTAACAGCACAACATACACCTTCCAGTGTAAAGAAAAGGCCCAGCTACTACTGAGAATATCTCTCCAAAACTAAGGTTATATCGAATTCTAGAATGCAAAACGGGGGGCATGTAATCGTGTTCTTCATTGAAATTATGTACTTGTTAAATATCACTTACACCAAGTGTGGCCTTGACGAAAACCAATCATTCTACTCAAAGGGATTCAAAAATTAAAAATAGTTTACATCTTAAATCAGTAATTCCATCATGTCCTTGAGAACAACCAATCATTTTAAAATCATAATAGAACTTATTTACGTGGTTGCTACTAATTTTGAATCAAGATCAGGATCTGGATCGACACATGGTGTTAACAAAACGAACAGTCAAGGTCAAAATATCTTCTGGAATATGTATCATCTCCGGTGAGTAAATTTACAATAGCATGTAATGAAAAATAAATAAAATTTAAAACTGACAAACAATTTAATTGAAATAAATATATATTAAATCAGATATAATTAAATCAAATATACGTAACACGTCCCCCAAAAACGAAAAGAAAGATTTATATGATAAAGCTTTCCTTTTACCACAAACTAATTATACATGAGGTATAAAAGAACACATATAAATTACACAGTGGACATGGAATAATACATTGTTTTACACGGGAAAGTGCGTCTGCTATTAAATTCTCTTTTCCATTGATGTGATGTCAAGATTATATTTCTGTAATAAAATCAACCTAAGTAGTCTTTGACTTTTATCTTACATCTAGCTGATGAAAGTAATGGGGACGTGGTCACTAAATACAATAATCAAAGATGGAGCTGAACTAATGTAAACTTCAAAATGTTGTAATGTCAATATCAAAACCAAACATTCCTTGTCAATTGTTGAATAATTTCTTTGGTGCTTATTGCATTTCTTAGAAAAATAGCACACTGGATGATCAATCCCATTGTCATATTCTTGAATAAAAACTGCTCCAACCACAACATCACTTGTCAAAGAATTTCCGAATTGTTGCTAAATGTTCTTTCCAGGTGTCGTTCGTAGATGATATCATCGATGTAAGCATCACAATTCTCAAGACCAGAGGTAATCATATTCATGAAATGTACTTGGTGACCCGTTCATCACAAACGGCATTACTTTATTTTGGTAAAGTCCATTTGGAATCAGGAATGCCGAAATTTCTTCAATATTTTCGTTAGTGGAATTTGCCAAAATCGTTTCAGAAGACTGGACATTCCCAATGTTGTCAATACAGCCATCGATTCTTGGTAATGCGAATGAACCTGTTTTTGTCACACTATTCCCCTTCCTATAATTAGTACACATACGGAAAGTTTTATCTGGTGTGGAAACAATTATGCATGGTGAACGTGAATCACTTTTATTTGGGCTCTATAAAATTATTCTCTAGTAAATATTGAATCTCTTTTTTCAAGTATTCCTGTTTGAGAGGCTTCATCATGTACGGGTGTCGTTTGACAGGTATGGAATTTACAATTAGAACGCCATGGACAATTTTGTTGGTTCTTGTAGGAACATCTGGAAATAAGTGCTCATATTCAAATAATAACTGTTTAAGTTCATTTCTTTCTTGGTCTTGCTCTCGCAATTGTGAAAGTTTCTGGTCCATATCTTTCATAATTTCTGAATTCCGAAAATTTGTCACTCCAATATAAGTAGAATCTTATGACATTCATTCACATAAATATTCACTGTCTGGTACAGGTACAACAAAATCTCTATCATTCTTTAAGCATGTTTATGTGACAGAGTTGTTTTTCTTTACGCCTCCCAGCAGTATTTATGATGTAATTTAAATCATGTATTTTCCTGTCCGCTGTGTAGGGACCATCATAATTGGCCTGAAGATGATTGTGTTGTATTGGCAAGAGAGCTAGGACTCTATCACCAGGCTGAAAGGTCATTTCCTTCGAGTTTTTATATTTGACTATATTTTGAATGTAGTAGAGTGAAGATTTGCTCTTGCAATCTCACAAGCCTTTGACAACTTGTATTTAATATTAGAAACATAAGATTAATTTCAGAATCATCATTAGGAAAAAGTTTTCTTGTCAACAACTTCAATGGTCCACTCACAGTGTGTCCAGAACCCAGTTGAAAGGGACAGAAACATAATGATCATTAAATTTATTCCCTAACAACAAATATTAGTAAATGAATGACTTCATCCCAATATTTACCCGTATCCAAACAATATGATAGAATCCTATTTCTCAAGTCTGATAGAATCTTTCTAATGTCCCTTAGCTCTCAGGGTGATAGGCATAAGATCTGAATTGTTGAATGCCTAATTCGTTCATAACTTAGTGGAGTATTCCAGACATGAACTTTGAACCATGATCAGACTGTACAAACGTGAGATGGACAAACTGAGTAAAAGACTTTATGAAAGCTTTTACTATTGGTTTATATTTTATATTCCTCAAGGGAATTGCCTCTGGAAACCTTGTTGACGTACACATAATGGTCAACAGGTACTGGTTATCGGACTTGGTCTTAGGTAAGGGACCAACACAATCTACCATAATTCTACTGTATGTTTCATCAAAGGCAGGAATAGGTTGTACATGAGCCTTAGGACTTTTCTTTATGGGTTTTCCTATTTGACGGGTATGAAAAGATCTACAGTATTTACCAGAATCTCTTTTGATTTGTGGCCAACAGAAGTGAGTTAAGATTATGTGAGAAGTTGTAATAATCCCTAAATGAACAGCCAATGGAGTTTCATGGGTCAGACTAAATATTTCCTGTATGTAAGCTTTTGGAATTACACTTTGATAGTTCACTGACCAATCATCATCAGAAGGTACCTCAAGAGGTTTTCATTTTGTCATATGAATTCCATCGTTAATGATATAACAGACAGGGACTTCAGTAGCTTCAGTTTCAGTAATGACGTTTTGAAACAAACAGGGGATATCGGGATCTTTTGTCCTGTTCAACTGCAAGTGATTGTCGTTTATCACCCTGATTAGAATAAACAGAATGTGTAGTTCAAAGAGGATTACTGTGAGCAATACCTTCTGATTGATCCAAGCAAGGAGTGATAGTGACCTCATCAAATGCCCGACCAATACATGTGTCAGCTAAAGTAATACTTTCCTTATCTACATCATTCTCAAGAGCATCGTTTGCCATAGCTCTGGTAACTGCACAAGCTGGAAATAAATCAGGGGATTCCTTTTCAATCGGATCGACTTTCTGATCCAAGCAAGGCTGGTCAGTTACAAGTGGATTAACCACAACCTTGTCTCCAGGTAGGTCGTTGCTTAGTAATAAATGTTGCCCTCTACGGGTAAAACCGAGATTGTTCAGACTGTCACGGGTCCCGAGACTAAGTTCTGATGACAAATTTACACATTTGAGAGGAACACTAACAAACTGCACGGTACTCACCAAATAATAACAATCTCTTTAGAAGAAGACTTCTGGGGAAATGGAAAAGTACCTGATAATAAGAGACCCTGAGAAACTCACGAGTCCCTTAAAATATTAATAGGGATAGGATTGGCCGAATCACCCAAGAGCGATATAGAATCCTTCAATATGAATGGTTCATAATTCTCCATAATAAGCATACGGGGTTTATTAGACTCAACAAATCTATTGCTTTCAATATATGACCGTGTCCTTGACCTCTTAGAAATAAGAGCATTTGGAACACATAGGAAGAGAGAATGATCTTGAATCAAGCTTCACTGAAGTTTGATTTTTAGAAGTGCCAGTTTCAGTTTTAGAAGGGCTTGTATTAGGCTGAATTACTATTTTGCCAGAAGACTGTTGAGTAGACGTCTTATTTACAATGGGAACTTTATGAGTTAAACATATTCATCAGCAGCACGAGCATAATTTTCCAAGGTTTCCATCTGATGCTCGTCAGGATAAGATTTAATGTCACTATGGACATATTTTTTTAAATCTTCAAATAATACAAACTGTTTGAGACTTTAATAATCTCGCCCAACTTTCTTGGCTAAGCACCATCTATCAAATATTTGCTATTGTTCTCTAGCAAATTCGACACGAATTTGACCTTCTTTTCTACAGTTTTTGAATTTTTGCCGATAAGCTTCAGGGACTAACTCATAACCCCGTACGATGCATTCTTCAACCACACCATAATTACAACTTTGATGAATTGACAGTGAACTGTAAATATCACTATCCTTAACAGTGAGTATACATTGTAATAACTGAGTCCAATGCTCTTTTGGCCATTGAAAAGTTTCAGCAACTTTTTCAAAACGAGTGAAATATTTGTCTGTTTCTTTTTCTCTGAAAGGGGGCACTAATCCAATATTCTTTGCAAGATCAAAACTTAAATTAGGATTTTCACTTGCAAGGTCCATTTCTTTTAATACTAAATTGATAATCCCTCTATTTCTCTCGTTCTTCTTTATCTAATTGCATTAGCATTTGTTCTTTTTGTAATTGCATTTGTTTTTCTCTTTCTTCTTTGTGAAGCTCCAGTTTCCTCAACTCTAATTCAATATATACATAACAGTAGGTCGGTTGAAAAAAAGTAAGATTTTAATGACTGCATAAGGAATGAAAAGGCCAGTATTAAGGCTAATTACAGGCTTGTATTTTTTTTAATTAATAAATATACAGCTTAACATGGATTGACACTTGAGAAACGTTTCGTGAGGCCGATTTTGATATCAGTTGGAAATTATCTCAAGACTGCTGAGAGAGGTTACTCACTGAATTATTTCATTCTAATGGTCATCATATTTTTATTTTAAAGATAAACAATTTATCAAGTCCTTTTGCTCCTCATTTAAAGAATTATCTTATTTTGTTGCATATTACATAACATTTACATGTAACATTATGTGGACATCATCAGCAAGTATCCTGCTGAACTTACATAACTCTGGCGAAATGCTGGTTCTTTAAGGTCTCGAGGTATTAATTTAAAATCCAATGGTAAACATATGGAAACACTATCATATTCAAAATTCAATAACTGAAAATTTCTGGGTGCTGATGATGAGACCTATAATTCTCCATGCACATCCAACCTTGGTGTGGAGAACACCATATGAGCCGCGGCATTTTGTTATTGATTCTGCACCAAATTAATCAGGTGCTACTTTCATTATCGAGCACTCCTGAATCAAGCGTGTAGAAATACTAAAATTCCATCAGTAGAAATTTGTCTATATTCTTTTTTTAAATTACATATAAGATAAGCTCTCAGAAGATATTTTTACTAAAATTTTAATTTTCATTATTAACCAAATATGAACCACCGAACCCGTAAATGCTCTATCTGTTCACCCATTTCTAGACTGGTTCACAGTTCTTCCTTATAATTAATACCGTGTGTCCTAAACTGATGTTCGTCAACCCTAAATGAAGTCTCAGGCTCTTGATTCTGTGGAAACTAATGTGTACACTCACCATATAACACAAAGTAACTAACTTTCGCAGGTCACAATCTGACGTCTATAACCAGACTTAAATTTTCTAGAAAAAGTTGTATTTTACTCGTTGATATTGGAGCATAATTGTAAGAAAGAACTGGCCATGCTTGTGCACGGATAATAGTGCAATAGCATTTTATGTGATATCAATGTCTATAGCTAAATTGCATTCGCGTTACATGTTGCTTTGTTGCATTGTACTTATTAGTGGCTTATTCTTGTTATTAAAGTAATTGTTTTCTGCCTTTGTACCTTCACGTTATGCTCTATTATTTGTTCATCCATTTCTAGACTGGTTCACAGTTCTTCCGTATAATTAGTACCGTGTGTCCTTAATGCAAGCATAACAAGTGTGCCATGTACAAACAATGTCCTATGCACTGTAAGGACTTTTGGCGGTTATGAGAACCGAAACTAAACTTGCAGAATGGTGAGAGCGGACAGACACCGATTTTTTTCTGTAAATTGCTAAATTTGTCAAATGACGAATGAATTAAAGTATTTTAGATTTCTTTGTTGTTCTTGTTGTGGGGTTTAACGCCATTTTCAGCACGATAGGCTATACATGGCGGCCAGTATTAATGGTGGAGGAAGAACCCGGAAAACCCCGGAAAGAACCACCGACCCACGAGAAGCTACTGGCAAGCTTTCTCACATGCCCACATTGGCTGAATCTTAGACTCGAACCGCCGCAGACAGAGGTGAGATGGCAGTGATCCGTAACGAAGAGTGCTTTAGACCACTCGGGGCCCCGATTTCTTTGTTCAAATGCTACATACAATAATTACACAATGCATTTGTTACTACGTAATTTACTGAAAGTATTATGACAGGGCAAATTGTTGAACATCACATAACTAGTGGGACTGAAATTTACATATAACAGTGGGATGATACGTTAGTTATACACATTTATTTTTACACCTTTAGAGTATTATCCTGGTGAATATAGGTTGAATAAATATGTTGTATTCTAAAATTAAATACATTTAATTGGATGTTGCTGTGCTTGGAGTTCAATAGGAAGTTTTCTTAAAAATAAGTTTTGGTGAAGTATAAAATAAGTTAAGACGAAATCATTGTTGAAAATGTGTCTTCATATAGACTTAGAATTAGCTGTATAAGCTGCTTATCTCTGGTTTATTCCAATTTCACTGTAGCTGTTCTCTGTCCTTTCGCCTTTATCCTTGTTTCTTTCTTTTATTTTTCTTCTTTTTCTCCCCAACTTCACTCCTGTTTCGCCTCCCTTCGGCCCTTAAACTTTGTGTGGGTAGGTGGATATTTAAGCATGGATACACATATAAGCCTGGATACGTCAGTGCCTATGTACATCTAAGAATACTTCTGCGAATATGTCTAAACAGCTATTTTCTGTCGGTTATTCTACTGGGAATAGAAGATTGCTCTCCTCTCGTTATCAGATTTTACTGTCGGTACTGAAACAGATACAAAGGTTATTAGTCGGCCCAAGCGTGGCAGACTAAAACATGCCTAGTTTCATAAACTTAATGTGCTTCCTACTGGAAAAGTCATCACTTCGCATTGATACACGAGACTTAGAAAATCAGCTTTTGTCTCAATTACACAAATGAATGAATGAAATTAACTACCTGCTTGACGTTACGTTCCGTGAATAAACACATTCAAGTCTAGCGTACATGAAATTACACTGCATGGTTAACAACGTTTAATTTCAGTCAAAATTTTCTCAAGTCTTTATCATACGTGAAATTACCTGGGATCCGTGAATTCACACGGATTCTCGAAAATTCATATGAACTAAAGTAATACATGAAATCATATAGCCTAATTACTATAAAACAAGACGAAAATTTCAAACAATTCGACGACCTTATATAAAGAAGATCACGCACACACACTCCTACATCCAGTAACACAGCATATGGTCACATGTACCGTGATCGATATATCAGGTTAAGAAGCTGATTATATATATAAAAAATCTTACCGTCAAGATTTACTGGCATATCCAGTGGAGCTAAGTTGATGTGCTGGTATAATTTGATCAGGTAGTCGTCTGGAACCAGTGAGATGCATCCTGTTTATGTTTCTACCTTGTTGTAAATGGTTGAACAGCTGATGCCCCAAATCCAGTAAATGAAGGGAGCATTCTTTATTGATAACCTGATCCTTTCATGGACGATACTCTTCTCTGTATTCCCTCTCGCATTTACCTATTCTTCCGATGTTAATGTGATAGGGAAATGTATTTTTATTGCAGAAAGCAAATTTGTAAGTAAATTATGTTTCTCGGGATACTAATCAAAACATATTATTTAACAACTCTCCCACTCACCCTGCCATGCAAGCATTCTCATTGGTATTTCACTCAGCTTAAAAGCTAGTGAAAACAGATGGTGGCTAGGTTAGCTAATGGGCAAGGGTTATTGCCATTTACAAGAGATACAAGTTGTTAACAGAAATTGTTATTTATATATTTTGGTCACTACTTGAAATTTATTAGTGGAAACATACAGTCACTATAAATGTATTGTTTAAAAAACAATGTTAAGTTATCAATATATTTCATTTTCTCTTTGCCCTTTTCCGTCTAAAGTTGCGACATGAAATTATTTTCACAACACATGTACGTACTCTTTATCCTAACAGTACAGATAACATATATCACCTGTATGTCTTTCAGAGTTTAGGTGTCCAAATATTGGACAAAAACTTGAAACCCGTGAAACGCGTCTTCCCCAGACCTAGTGGATTTACGAGTATAATTCACATGACAGTGGACAGGGCTAGTACACGTACAACGTGGCAATCGTTTGTTCAAAAGAGGTTTCGTAACTGTAAATTGACCGTGTGTCGGAATGGACAAGGTGTTTTTGAGAGATGTGTCAGTGAAGATCAATACACAATCAGTAAGCTACTCGAAGAAAAAAGAAAAAAAAAATCTGAAAGAACCCGGATGTTACATGGAGGTGGAGGGAAAAGGTACCATTTTTACTGGTTAAATATATTATGTAAAGAATTATATTGTTCTATGAATGATTTAGTTGTTTCATAAAGTTATGCTAGAAAAATGAAATTGCCATTTGCTTGGAAGTTTATGCTTTAATGCTTGGATATTGTGATATTCTTTTTCATATGTGTGTCTTTAGCTCTATCTAAATCCCCAGTTGTAAATTAACCAAACTTGGTAGATACGTTGAGAAACCGAAACCGGTAGCAAGAAGTATATAATTATTGGTCCTTGTGATGAGGTGAAAGGTGTTATAGACAAATATACAGCAAGTTCCTTTAATGTTATGAGTATCTGGTCTTGGTGTTTGTGACTAACAGTTTTCACATGTCTTGGTTTTTAAATGGTATACATAATTATTTTTGATTGAGGAAAAAAGGTTTCTGTTCTCCATAAAAAGATTATTGTTCATAAGGCCCTTACATTCTTTTTCATATTGACAATTAGTATTCATGAAATCTATGGAATAATAATAATAATAATGACGACTTTGTATAGCGCCTAATCTTTAGAAGCTGTAAGCGATTTACAACATTAGACAACAACTTTATGATAAAAAACATATAATATTATTAACAACTTTAAGATAAAAAACATAATATTATTACAAAAACAAGCACCATGAAATTAGAAGAAAAAACATGCTGAGAATATTTCAGGTAGGAAACATTATTAGATCTTTAAGTTTGTTCTTGCAGTCGAAATAAGTGAGTTTTGAGAGCCCTCTTGAACTAGTGATGATGAGAATAAAACATGAAACTAGGGACTACGCATGAGTCATTAAATTATCACTAGTGTCAGTTTTTATTTTATGATAAATTGTTTGAACAGATACATGTACACTATAACCATGATTATAGCAATGTGTATCAAGATTTATACATTTATCACAGCAATATGCTTAATCACACTTTGTAACAGTATGGCGTCATTTATAAATAATCTCCAGATTGAGTCTGGATTTTCCTTTCAGTACAACTTCTAGCTTAATATTTTATTACCACTAAAAGTATAGGTTGTGTATTTCATTCATGCCTCTTAGTTTTGCAGAGGGTGTGAAAATAGGGTTATGTTTTGACATTAAAACCAGAATACTTCTGAACTATGGGCCACAGATTTTTTTCAAAATTAAATTAACAAATAGTTCTACGTTGATGAAAAATTGAGGTATATTTATTTTGTAAAGACATATATGTACTTTTTATGGAATCAATTTTACCACAAATGAAGAATGCTGCATTCAAAATGAATTTCACATTTATTTATTTTGTAGTTGTTTCTTTATTTATTGTTGTAAAGTCAGTAGTAGTCTAATTTAGTAAGTCACCTTGTTTCATAAACATGACCCATTTAAGACCACGACTGATTACGAAATGGCTTAAGCTGTGATTTTATTTATCTGTGTACAAAAGTGGCTTTTAAATGGAATCCATTACAAGGAATATAGTATAGCATCCCTGACTGCAATGAATCACAGAATTAATTTGTTAGATATTATTACATTACAGAAATTACACTCAACTTAAGCTTGGACTTGAAACCTAGTGTGCAAGAGAAACAGTTGTAAGGAGAAATGTCTTAATGAAGTGTTTTTCACTGGAAGTACCTCCAAATTGGCATGTAAAGTGAAGCCACTCATATGCATATAATCGGCAATTTTTTAATTATTACTATTGTTTCATTTTTTACTTACTTTGGGGGATTAATTTGAGTTGACCATAGAGAAAGAAGGATAACAGTTAGGGAATGTTTATCCATTATGAGGATAAGAAGCAAATGAGTGGTGGTACATGTATGCTTATGTGTGCCAGGTGGAATGGTTAGTAATAATTGCAAGAAGTTGATTTGGCTGCTTTGATGTAGATTACTGGTTGTAGCATATTAATGTATGACTATCATGATAATCGTTCTTTTAGATAGGGATTAGATTCAAAAGTGCTTCCTGGGGGAAAAATCCAATTCATTAACAAAGGTTGTTTTTTTTTGGGGGGGGGGGGGTTATCCAGTCTTTAAATCACGTATGGGACCAACATATACAGGAATTAGAAAATATGCCAAGCAAAATCGATTATGTTATATAAAAAAAATATTCCAATGAGGGCACATAGCACCTGCGAATTCACTGATTTGCAAAGAAGATTCAAGCACATATCCAATACACATAAAGACAAGTTAGTGTTGTCTGTCGTAAACTTGTATACATCATTTTGAAAAGTGTAGATGAAGTTGGAGTTAATGAAATTGTACAAAATTTGTTCTTGGTCATTGCTGTTTCTAAGGTCCTAATCACTGCTTAAACACTCCTTTGTGTGTGATGCATTAATGGAAATAGTGTTATTGAACTAAATACACTTAAACGTTGTCTTGGCATTAACATTGTTGAAAGTTTTTTTCTTTCTATTTCATTATTAGACCATTAAATAAAATCACATTTTATACATGGTCAGACATAATACATTGCTTTACTAACATTTCTAAGTTTATATAACTTGAAAATTGTGGTACAACTATTTTAGACCGGAGCTGAGCGATATTTCCATGGGTGGTACATATACAGCTGCATAGGAGGTATTTATCCATATATGTCTTCAGTATACTTCAGCTAAACGACAGGATGTTTCAAAGGGGAATGTACAAACATCTGCAACAAAATCCAGCTTGCATTTGGACTTTTGAATCAAACTTCCATTCTCAGTTTCATGCAACGACACTATATAGGAATGTCTGTCCTGCACTGCCATACAATGAAACTCCTTTCAGTGCAGCACCTGTATTAACATTGAAATTAATGATATCTCCATTCATTGCATCAGATTTCCACGAGGCATCAACCGAGTATCTAAAACATATTTTAACCAAAACATCATGTCCTGTTCTAATACACCTTGAAGCATCATTAACCTTAATTCCTTGAACATCATTTGGTTCCATAACTGTAAGATACATTAAAATGTGGTTGCTTATTTCATTTCACAAAACATTTAGTGGAATGCATTTTGTTATGAAGTACTCAACACTCATTGATAAAAAAACAAATATGGCCAGAGATATTTTTCCCAGATGGACTCCAATTCTAGTCTGCTGTTCTACCCAAAGAATCAAGTGGTCAAACAACAATTCTTCATTCACAGATAAAGTGTCATGAGATATGATTTGGACAATCAATGCAAATGTCAGGGTAAAAAAGCCTTCAAAATTACACAACAAATTGTCCGTGTAACAGTCAATAAATTCTAAACATTTGTTATTACAGGCAACAAAGATAATTTGTCACTAATCATTAATATTGTGAATACATAGTCACAGGAAATACCATCAATAAAAAAAATGAACACATTTCCCCAGTAGTTACTAACACCAAAATAATCACAACACTGGATTGTATCATGTATGTTGGACATCTGCAAATGAAAGTTTATTCCATATATACATTTAAGCAAATATTTAACAATATCATCTGGAAACATGGAGGTTGGTGTTTCCTTTATGGTCCATCTAGACTGAAGTCGTCCCCTGAAAAAAAATCACTGTTCATCAGAAGGGCTACCGAATGACACTTTAAGATGAAACCACTTCTCAATTTTAACTCAACATCACAATACTCCTCCACATCAAGAGCTGACCTAAATTTCATTGCCGCAATAAGGCCCCCCCCCCCATGAGATACTTAATTTAGAGATATGTCCAGTGTTGTACAGATAAATGAGAACTTATTAGTCAAAGCAAAATATTTCCAGTAAAAAAAGCAAGTTATTATTCTTCACTAATGGAAAATACCTTGTAACAAATGCTGAAAACTAATGATGCTGACAATCTGACCTAGACGTGGTTACTCAACACAGACGGCTGGAATAGCACATACATTTAAACTGACACAAGCTTCGCTCGAAAAAGGTAAAAGACACTGATGCGTATAAGATGATAGTATTTCGAATATGACAGCACGTGATTAAAATCTCGTTTATGAGTTTAAATCTTTTTCGGTTCTGTAGTGAAAATGGAGCTGAAGATTGCGTTATTGAAGGAGCCGGAGATAATACCTTAGTAGATCTCGTTCTTGAGTTGAAACCTCGTTCGAATCTCGTTTGGTAATAAAGACGGAGATCAAAATTAAGCGGCGTTATTGTGGAAGGAGTCGGTGATTGTAGTTTGTAGACTGAGCTTCACACGTTTCTGGAGCCGTAAATTGTGATTTTTATTAGCAGAGCCGTAGATTTATTTTTTAAAGTGTTTTAGGAGCAGCCAACTGTAGAAGGTGCCGCTAATTGTTATAGGAACAGCTATATGTAGTTCATATCAAAATATAGGGAAAAAGTTTGATCACCGTCGGGTACCTGCGGCTTTCCATAGTAAGTGGTGGATCATGCGTTCCGTTTAGGGACAATTTATCCAGCAATAGCACAGGCACTTGATTCTGTGGAAACTAATGTGTACACTCACCATATAACACACGGTAACTAACTCACGCCGGTCACAATCTGACCCCTCGATTACGCTGATCTAATTTTCCGATACTATCTACGCATTCAGTCACTCATAACGTACACCACTCTAAAGAAGACATTCCACACCTTTCATCCCTTACCATTTAAGCAACCTTACTGATTCTGAAGGGCCAATTTTGCAATAGGTTTTTGTGTATTCCACGCAGAGGCGTCCATTCCAAAGATCAACTTCCGGTCTACTTCGGAGTGAATGTGATTTGATTGTGATTGCTTCAGTGATTGGTTCTTTTATTCAATGAGTCTTTTCAAACATCACTTTCAATTGCTCAATCTTGGCTTAACCCGGCAAATATGCAATTGGAATATTCATGGTATTTTCTGTCAAGTCGTTTCGCTATTTCGATCTTTACGTGTGCTCAATATAATGTGACATTTTCCGGAAAAATATTTAACATTTCTTGATATGTTAATTACATTTAGTTTTTTCTTAGCGCTTTCTGAATAGCTTTATAGGTGATCTCTGGTTGTGCGTGAAGAATGATATTTTTAAAATTGTAGACTTATTTAATTAATAGCTAAGTAATTACCTGAATTTCAACTGACATGTTATCTAAATGTTATGGACTACTTTGTACACACTTCTCTTTATATTAAATAATATCAATCTTATACAGGATTTACCATGTCAAGAAAACTCCAGGATTAACTTGGTTAGTTCTTGTGCAGTTATTTGTCACTTAATTTGCATACCCAAACACACAACTGAATCTCTTATAGGATTTACACCGTCAAGAAAACAAAAGGATTAACTTTGGTAATTCTTGTGCATTTATGTCACTACGTTGCTTACCCAAGCACAAAATTAAACAACATAAAGGATTTACAGTCAAGAAAACTCAATGATTACCTTGATTAGTTCTTGTGTAGTTATTTGTCACTAATTTGCATACCCAAACACAAAAATTGTCAAAAAACTCAATGATTAACTTTGTGAATCCTTGTGTAATTATATGTCACTAGTTTACATATCCATACAAAAAAAAAAATTCAAAATGTATACACGTTATGACCTGTAGAGCTAACGGCACTTTACCAACCATGTGAGGTCGGTGATTGGATTTGGTTATGTAACAATTCACTCTTTGTAAATGAAAGCTATTTTATTTTGGTAAACTTCACTTCTTTAAGCACTATATGTGTTTTGAATGTAAAATGAATAATGCACAATTATTTACTGTTGAAAAGCCTATAGAGGGCCACAATATCATTGTATTGGGCCAAAGTGGGACAGGCATAAGTTTTGTGGTTAAGGAAATACAAAAGAAATCGTCAGCAGCAGGTAAAAATGTCAGTGTAACTGGCACAACAGGCATTGCAGCACTGAAAGTGAAAGGATAGACAGTGCATTCCTGGTCTGGGATTGGTGATGGAAGATATGACAGTGATGAACTATGTACAAAACGTCTCACTGATGAACATTTTGATTCATTTAAATAAAATATTTTGAAAGCGAACTGTTTGATAATTGATGAACTTTCGATGCTTTCACTGAAACGTTTTGAACAAATTGAATATATAGAAAGATCAAACATTCAGATTTATATTTTGGAAATATACAAGTTACTGCAAGTGGGGACACTTTTCAGCTTTCGCCTGTACCTGACCCATTGACTTCTGATTCGGGTGAATACTGCTTCAAATCTACCATTTTTACGATGGTATTTGGGCATAAAATTGTCCTTGATGAGGTCGTAAGACAACATGAATTAGATTTCATAAAGACTATCAATGTTGTTTCAAAGGGAGACATCCCTGAAGATAAAATAAATCTTTCCATTGAGGCTGTAGAGACCTCTTCCCCCTGGAGATGACCCAATCAGACTTTGTGGACGGAACTTTGTGAAATATAGAATGCATGCAAACGTATGGAAATGGATGGTGTATCGAAGTGTTATCAGTCCACAGACGAGGGTGACAATAATCGGTGCAATAAGATGTGTTCCAAAAGTGTTACACTTGAACACTGGATGTCCAGTTATGCTGGTCAAACATTTAAGCTCAGCACTAGTAAATGGTTTAGATGGAAAGGTTGTGGCAATGAAGGAAGACTCTGTGACAGTTTATTTTAAAAATAATTAAGTTCAATTGGGAAGAGAACATTTTACTGTTTACGGTACCACTGATAAAGAGATTGTAGCCACAAGACATAAAATTCCACTCATTCTGTCTTTCAGCATTACCATTCACAAGGCACAAGGACCGACTTTACGAAGAGTTTAAGTTGATGCATCAAATATTCTTTGCACCAGATCAGGTGTGGCAATGGGGAGAACCAGAAATCAAAAGGGACTAAGGAATCCACATAGAACTTGTATGTATGAATTCGACAATACAACTTTTGTACATATTGATTCAAGTGCTGTAGACATTCTCTTTATTGGCGAACCTCAGTGTTGACTTTGATTATGAAACAGGTACTGCTTCTGATAACTCTTGAATTTTCTGAAGGAGAAATTTTAGAAGTTAATTAAATGTGGGGAAGACACGTCTGCTTCATGTAGTGACCAAGAATGTGTTAATTACAGTCGACTGACATTTTTGTTTCTTGCAATTTTCAGTTTAAAATTACATATTTTACTCAAAACTATCAATTTAGGTTTTCTTTCTAGAGGAGTAGTGATGTAAGGTTCTAAGTATTGTACATGATTTCATAAACCCACATCCTCTCTGTCTTTATTTGATGAAAATATATCAGGTAGCTTGCCTTTGTCTACATTGTAATTTGATGAAGTAATTCATCATTGAAAAAGATATAAAGCTTATTATGGCATGAAAATAGAATGACATTGATTGATTGATTGTTTGCTTTTTAACGGCGCATCAGCACTTTTAGGCTCTTTAGCGCCAAACAAAGTGTTACTTGTATAATCTTTTAAACCTTATAAAAGGTTCTATATCGACCAGCGATGTAAAAGAACAAATGGTTGAAATTAAAAACGGTAAGATGGTAACGGTGCAAAATAAAGCTTCCCGATCAAAGGGAGATGCAAAAAAGATGAATAGGTATTAAAATGGGACGGTATGTATATTGCATAAAACTGCACAAGGTGATAGCATAAAAGTCAGAGTTTAGAGTAAATATTTACGGCTTTCAAGAACTCGATAATACGAGTGATGTTTATATTATCAAAAGGTTCTTTCAGGTCATGCACAACGTAATAACGATCGCGCGTAGATTGTAGGTCAAAGCACTCTATCATAAAGTGCTTGACAGTGAATGGTTCATTGCAAGAAACGCACTCTGGTGGGTCTTCACCTTTTAGTATGTGGGTGTGGGTGATATAAGTATGACCAATTCGGATTCTTGCAATGACTACCTCCTCCCTACGAATGCTTCTGTAGGAAGGAGTCCATTCTCCTAGAGTTGGTTTGATTGCATGAAGTTTGTTATTTACAGCATCATTCCATGATGCCTGCCACTTCTGACGTAAGAACTTTCTGATACAAGGTTTAAAATCAGTATATGGTATTTTAAAATCAGATGGTTCTTGAGAAAGGGCCATTTTAGCAGCGCGATCTGCTTTTTCGTTACCTTTAATACCAATGTGGCTAGGTAACCAACAGTATATTATATTGTGGGAGACACTCAGCTCGGTATTTTTTACGAGTATCTTTTTCAATAATGGGTTCTCCAGTTTTCTATTGTGTAGTGACTGGAGTACTGATAGCGAGTCGGAGAAGATGATACTGTTTAAAATACAGTTCTTTTCTATATGTTGCGAAGCAAGGTCTATTGCTCTGATTTCGGCTGTAAAAATTGATGCTCCATTTGGTAAGCGAACTTGCGTTGTGTGATTTCCACAAAGGCTGCAGCAGCCTTTTCCTCATCTTTGATCCATCAGTGTAAATTCTGGTGTAGTTTTTAAATTCGGTGAGGAGTTCATGGTAAGAGTTGTGGAAGATAGAAGGGTTTGTTTCGGATTTTTTTCCATCGTGTAGCGTAAAACGTACTTTTGGTTGTTTAATTAGCCAGGGTGGGGTTTCAGAGATGGATGTTTTCTGAATTTTTGAAAGATCTATATTTGTAGTGTCAAGGCTGGATGATATTCTAATACCAAAGGAAGGTATGGCGTTTGGTTTATTTTCGTATAAAGTTTTGTATTTGGGTTGAAAAACAGCCGAAAAAGCAGGATTCAGAGGGTTTGATTTTAATTTGAGAGCATACTGTGCGGAAAGCATTTCTCTACGATGCGATAACGGTGGTTCATTCGCCTCAGCTAGAAGGCTTTCACACGGGGATGTTTTAAATGCTCCCAGAGCCAGTCTTATTCCCTGATGATGAATTGGATCAAGCATTTTAAGATACGATTTTCTGGCAGAACCATACACAACGCAACCATAGTCTAGTTTGGAGCGAATAAACGTTCTATATAAATTCAGGATGACTTTTCTATCAGCACCCCAGTCAGTGTGCGCTACTACTTTAAGTAGGTCAAGTGCTTTTAAGCATTTGGCTTTCAAGTTTTTTAGGTGTGGAATAAAAGTCAGTTTTCTGTCAAAGATAATACCCAAAAATTTTGTTTCCTCAACAACTGGAATAGGTGTTCCGTCCAGCGTGAGTTTAGGTTCATCGTGGTGTCGTCGTAATTGACAGAAATGCATACATACCGTTTTTGATTTCGAGAATTTGAAACCGTTCGTACTAGCCCAATTTTGAATCTTGTTGATATTTTGCTGTAGTTGTCTTTCAATTGTATGCATGTGCTTTGACCGATAACATATGAGAAAATCATCAACATATAGTGAGCAATCCACACCAGGAGTCAAACACTTGGTGATGTTATTAATTTTGATATTGAAAAGTGTCACAGATAAAATACTGCCCTGGGGCACACCCATCTCTTGCTTGTGCAGATCTGAGAGGGTAGAGCCCACTCGTACTTTGAATTCTCTGTCGGAGAGAAAGTTGGATATGAAAGAGGGCAGACGGCCTTTTAGACCTAGATCGTTCAGGTCATTTAGTATCCCGTACTTCCATGTCGTGTCATAGGCCTTTTCTAAATCAAAGAAAACCGCTACTAAACGTTCTTTCTTAATAAATGCATCGCGAATGAATGTTTCTAGTCTAACCAGATGATCATTGGTGCTCCGGCCATATCGAAAGCCACTTTGGAAAGGAGATATTAAATTGTTAGTTTCCAAATACCAGACAAGCCGAGAATTGATCATTCGTTCCATTGTTTTGCACATGCAGCTTGTGAGTGCAATAGGTCGATAGTTGGTAGGATCTTCACTATCTTTACCGGGTTGGGAACTGGTATTACTGTTGCTTCTTTCCATATTTTAGGTAGGTTACCAGTAATCCATAAATCATTGAAGAGTTTTAAAAGAGATGTTAAAGATGATTCTGGAAGATGTTTTAAAAACTGGTAATGTATTTTGTCAGGCCCAGCGGAAGTATCATGGGCCTTGTCTAAAGCCTCCATAAGTTCTGATAGTGAAAACAGCTGGTTGTAGCTTTCCGAGTTGTTGGATGTGAATTTTAAACGTGACTTTTCTTTTTGAGTTTTCAATTTTTGGAAGGCTTCGGAATAATTAGATGATGACGAATTTTTAGAGAATGTATCAGCAAAAACATTTGCTATGTCACGTTTTGAGCTAAGATTGTTATTGTTCACTTTTAGATGTCGGAAAGAATTGTGTTTTCTCTTTCCGTTTATTTTTCGGATCGTGTCCCAAACTTTCTTAATTGAGGAACGAGAGTTTAAAGAGGAAACATATTTCATCCATGATGCTCGTTTACTTTCTTTGATTGTGCGGCGAGCTTTGGCCCGGAGAATACGATATTTACTTAAATTCTCGGGCGTCGGATGATTAAATTTTTTCAAGGCTTCTCGGCGTTGCCGTATGGCTTCCTTACATTCCTTAGTGAGCCAAGGTTTTAGGGTTCTTTTACAGTTTGCTGAGGACTTGGGGATAGATTCTTCTGCAATGTCGGTTAAAATAGATGTAAAATGCTGAATGGGGTCGTTAACATTGAAAACTGTATCCTCATTCAGCCTGGTTTTACAGAGTGTTTCGAATTTGGCCCAGTCGGCCTTCTTTAAATTCCATTGTGGAATTACTTCATCAATTGTAGAGTTATGATTTACAAGGGAGACTGGGAAGTGATCGCTGCTGTGAAGGTCATCAGCGACCTTCCATTCATAGTCCAAAAGCAGCGAAGGAGAACAAATAGTCAAATCGATGCATGTGTATGTACCCGTGCCTGGGTGTAAATATGTAGGTGTTTTGGTATTATATAGACACAGATCGTGTCTAGAAATAAGGTCTTCAACTTTGTGACCTCTGTCACTTACATGATTCGATCCCCATAAAATGTTATGGGCATTAAAATCCCCGAGTAAAACAAAGGGTGCGGGAAGCTGTTGAACAAGATTATCGAGTTCGTTTGGTACTAGGTTAGTGTTTGGTGGTAAATAAATAGAGCAAAATGTAATCACTCGATGTAGAGTGACGCTTACAGCAATGGCTTGTAAATTGGTGTTTAAAGGAATGAAACTATGAGGAGCTCTCTTGTTCACAATAACAGAAACTCCTCCTGATGCCCTATCAACATTTGGAGAGCAGGTGTTAAACAGGGAGTAGTTTTTAAATGTGATGATGTCCGTATCTTTCAAGAAGGTTTCTTGAAGGCATAGTACCGCAGGATCATGTTCGTTTAAAAGCAGGAGAAGATCATTGAAATTTGCTTTAAGTCCTCGACAATTCAATTGTATGATAGTGTTTTTCATTATAAATTTAAATTAAAGATTGTGGAGCTAGGTTAGACCTTTCGCAGAGGCAATTTGTTTTGTTATTTCTCTGGAGGAAGTACGGGGGTGAATTTTTTGTTTGTAGGTCTGGAGTTCCCTTGAGTGCATGGAGCAGATTCTTCTGCATCCATGCTCTCGATGTCTCCAAACCTGTTATAAAGTTTGATGGGGTCATCTGACCCCTTTTGTTGCCTGTTTCCATGAGATTTATTTTTGTTTTTTGGTGATTTAGTTTGTTGGGTATTGCTGAATGTAGTTTGTGTAGATGCCGTGTTTCTCTGTGATTGGTAATGAGGGGTGTTTGAGCTTGGTGTTGAATCGGGTGCTTCTGTTTGTGTTTGAGCGTCCTTCGTTGTTTTAGGATTGCTCTTCACTACAGTGGAGAAGGATGGGCCAGGATGGGCTGTTTTCGCCTGTACAAGTTTTCTGGCTTCTGGATAGGGAATATTATTTGTGTATTTTACCCTCTGAATTTCCTTCTCCTGTTTCCAGGTATCGCAATCCTTGGAATTTGCGTGGTGCTCTTTTCCACAGTTGACACAATGCGGAGTTGCTCTACAGTCAGCTTCCTGATGAGAATTTTCTCCGCATCGGCCACATATTTGGGTTTTAGAGCAGCGGTCTTCGTGATGGCCGTATTTTTGACATTTGTAACATCGAAGGGGGTTTGGAATGTAGATGTCAACCTTCACTTGCAAGAAGCCAACTTTGACCACTTTGGGTACAGTTGGCTTGTTGAAGGTGAGTACAATGGTGTTGGTGTCCTGCAGGTTATTATTACGTTTGATACGTATTCGACGGACTGCAGTGACACCTTCACTTTTCATTCCTTCGATATCTGCGTCGGTGACTCCAGCCAAGTCACGACAGCGAATCACGCCTTTGGACGTATTCAGTGTGGTGTGAGCGAATGAGGTCACTGGAATATCGAAGAAAGTTTTTATTTTCCCGATATTGTCTGACTGACCTCGTCGCTCACATTCCACGAGAAGGCAACCCGATTTCATTTTTTTGACGCTCTTTGGCGTACCAATCAAACCTGTAATTGTTTTCTCAATCACAAACGGAGAGAGTGAAGCAAGGGATTTTGCGGCATCTTTAGATTGTATTACCATGAAGCGTGGAAATGTGTCCACACTACATGGTTCGTCGTCCGAGTCAGATAAAGTTTTGGTACGTTTATTTTGATTTTTTTGGGGAAATATCCATTTTGGCTAGATTAAAAATTCAGCACCCGTGCTCCCCACCCACCAAGGAGCCCAACAAGGGGACACTTTTCAAGTGTCAGGGATACACAGATGCCATACTCAGTTGATAAAATTACCTTTGAATGACCCTGAAGTCGCCAATTTCTAAGGTCGGTAAAATTACCCCCCGATTGACCCGTTAAGCCACCGCCTTCTAGGAAGTCTTCTAA
Source organism: Sinohyriopsis cumingii (assembly GCA_028554795.2). Taxonomy (NCBI): domain Eukaryota; kingdom Metazoa; phylum Mollusca; class Bivalvia; order Unionida; family Unionidae; genus Sinohyriopsis; species Sinohyriopsis cumingii. Next base: position 78,745,698 of record CM068831.1, read on the forward strand.
GACTTGGAAAAGGGAAAGATAAAGGAAGAGAATTTAGGGGCAACGGTGGTATCAAGAGAGATACAAGGAGACAGATAAAGAAGGTGAGAGAGTAAATAAAGACCTCCTAGGGCTCGGCGTGACCAGCCGATTTGTCGGAACCGGGCCCATCCCGACCACCCGTCTAAGAGAAGTAGAGGCCAAAGTAGTGTGTTGCAGGGAAAGCCTCTGCTCAACTACCAGGATCCTTTCCTCCTCCGACACGGGACGCAACCCACGGCAAACAGGTTGCCTCTACTTAGTCGCCTTTTACGACACGTAGCGAGGCACGTCGGGCCAATTCTACAACCCCGGACCCGCAGGGGGAATAGAATGACATAGTATCCCTAAAAATATGCATACCAACGATCATTCGTCGACTCCTGTATATTTTGACAAATTAAGGAAACTGTATTTATTCAATAATAATACAAGTCCAAACATGTACACTTGTACAGTATTTAAATTTGAGTAATTAGTCTTGAAAATATATTAAAGTCATATTCACATGCATAGAAATAGCCATATCTATTTTATTTCAATCATGATGAATATACAGTCCAAAAGTAAGTAAACGAAGATATAATTGTTTATATATCAGAGCAAGAAATATTTTTTAAATCGGTTAGAAAACTTGAAATTTCGTTCAAAAAAAGTTAAAGACCTTATCCCCACCCCTGTTTTTTTTTTAAACATAACATTAATATCATTTGTATACTGGCATTTGATGGGGGTGGTTAATGATAAGCCAATTGAATGGTATGTATGTTATCATTAGTTTCCTCCTGAATCAAGTACATGGGCGTTGGCAGGGAGGGGCTTATGAAACCTAAATATAAATGTCTAGCCAGAACATACCATGTAGTAACTGTAATTTCTGCAATATTCGACAGTATTACACTTTTTTTGCTTATGCTTTATTGGTGCTAATTAGATTTTCACATCTGACTCAAAAAGAAGAAAAAATCGAATTTCCCTCCTGTCGTGAAATATCGCATTTGGAATGTTTGTTATTTTTTGCAAATGTATAAGGGTTATGACCGCTAAGATACGCGTACGATATTATAAATAAGATTAGTTGAGATAATGTACGTAATTTTATTTACCGAATGAGAGTGAAAGAAAATAATTAAATTTTAATTTCAATATTCATGGTTCTTATTTTCGATATTCATTGTTTGTAGACGTAATGTCCTATAGGCGTATTCACTCCGAAGTAGACCGAAAGTAGATCTTGGGAATGGTCGCCTCTGCGTGGAATACACGAGGCAACGGATAAACTTTTTGAAAAATTGGCCATTCAGAATCAGTGAGGTTGCTTAAAGGAGACCAGAAACCAATGGAAATATTGGTTAATAATAAAGGTACTATAGCAGTAAACCTTATTCTGAAGTATCATCTGCGACCGAAATGCCAATATTAAAATATTGGCCTATCTTCTAGGAGCTGAATTTCCGTGACCTCGTATGCAAAATTTCCGCGCCTATTCGGTTACTTTCGGGATGTGACGTCATAGTAGCGACTCCAGCAGCCCAAGTGGGAATTGCCTGAGTAAAAGACAATACCGTTTTGCGTTGCTTACGGGTGTAATAAAACATTAAGAAAAGCCAGTGGACAACATTTTTTTTTCTTTTCCGAAAGATAAAGGCATACTGAAAGAATGGATACATTATTACAGACGAGTCGATTTCAAAGCAACACCATACAGCCCTATGTGCTCGTTACATTTCTCAAAGAACTGTTACGACAGGGATTCTGAAAAAATGGCAGCTCAAGGATACGCAAATGCTAGGCTTAGACAAAAAGTTGGCTCTGTTCCAGACATAACGTTGAATATTTTAAATCCTGGGAAAAGTGTTGAACGTGCGAGTTACGAAAATAGGCAGCAGGCCGAGTAAGTGACCACAAAATGCAACAATCAATTCACAGATCTTTTATCTACACCAGCAGTGCTAAAAATAAATCGGATAGCCCGACACCCTGGGTCCCTCTGGTTTTAGTTCCGGCCCATCCTGTATTCAAAATGAGGTGCCCGTCAGGCTTGTCGAAACAAAAATTGTTTGCCTGAGGAAACTTTGATCGCGCTGGTGAAATTAGTAAATGTATTTTCAAGATGTTGACATGCATGCCTTAACACGACACAATCTAAATCAAATCAATACTGTCCAAGGTGAAATTTAGATTTGATTTTAATCAAATGGAGGCTTTGCCAAAAATAATATTCTAAACCTGTCGTGTTTCGAGAAAACACAATTTTCAGTAATCTTATAAAAATTACAAATTTTAAAAAAAAATCATTGTATACATGTAGTATGTATAAACGGTAATCTGTAATGATTGGAACTGATATAAAATTATTCCTTGGGCAGTTTAAATAACAGCGATTAAAAGAAAAGAGGTCAAAGTTTCACATTAAATGGCTGACAATAGAAACTGGGGGGGGGGACTATTGACCCAACCCCTTGTCCCAATGTGCGAGCGCCCATGGGACGTACCTTTTTTCCATGTGATACGCCTTTATATTCCCCCAGGACAAGCCCATTTTGCATATTCTGGTCAGCTCTGGCTTAAATTGCAAAATAGCTAAAGTTTTTATTTAAGTACGCAAACAATAAAGCCGATGTGACCGTTCCGGTGGCCTAGTGGTTAGAGCGTCCGCCTCGGATGCGGGAGGTCGTGGGTTCGATCCCCGGCCGAGTCATACGAAAGACTTTTAAAATGGTACTAACAGCTGCCTCGCTTGGCGTTCAGCATTAAGAGGTTAGTGTTAGGACTGGTCGGCCTGGTGTCAGGATAATGTGACTGGGTGGGACATCATGCTACATGTCTGCGGCATGATGCCCCAGTGCTAGACATCACTATAAACTGCCACATTGCAGACATCGTAGCGATATGACTGAAAAATTGTTAAAGCTACGTTAAAAATCAAAATCACATCACATCACAATAAAGCCGATGTGACTGATGAACATATTCCATCCTTGCATTGATCTTGTGAAAAGGACTGCCCTTCGGACATACTTCAAAGAAACCCTGTTCGACAGTGTGTGTGTGTGTAAGAAACAGCAATTGATTGCCAAAATAAACGATGCCTATTTTGTTGTTACTTACGATGCCATGGACTTCAGGTTTAAGTCTTAATGCATGTAACACTGTTTGCTGAACAAAATATTTATTCAGAATTAGTTCTTTAGGGCCACATATACTGCATGGTATATTTTGTTTTATTCCTTTTAATTTAATTATGGTAATTAAACTTTACATATACGGTCGAGGAATGTCAGGTGTTAACTGGCCGAGTTTCTTTGGCGGAAATCGGGATGCGATTTTTGTTTGCAGAGAAAATTTCACAGTGATCATTCATTTAAGCTAATTGGTGACAATTGTATTCTTTTAATTTTGTTATACTATAGTACTGTTGTAGTTGTTTAAAAACATCTGAAATTTACATGAATAATGTTTAATTTTCACGTTCTATTTACTGAAGAAGAAAAAAAAAAAGAAAAAAAATGTTGTGTGATATTAATTATTTCGTCCAGTGCCGGATTTAGACGTGTGTGCGTGTGAGTTGAATTTTTAACGTAGCTTTAACAATTTTTCAGTCATATCACAACGATGTCTGCAGTGTGGCAGCTTAGACTGTGGATTGCATACGTTATATCTATTTATAAACGGTTTGGGGTTGGTTTTTTCTTCTTCTGACAAATGAAAATTGACAGACATAATGTAATTATCGGGACTTTGCTGCGAAAAATTTAGAGATATTACGAGATCGAGATGTAGATGAGGAAATACCCCCAAAATCAGGAGGTTTTTCTCCCGGCTTGAGAGTTGACAGGTATGAACTGTCCGGGCTTGTGGAATTTCAGTCAGGGCTTGAGTTTATTTAAGTCACCTGCCCGGGGCCTGTGCCTAAAAAAATTATTTTAACACTGACCAGTACAGTACATAAACTATTATATCAGACTGCAGATTCAAGTTTTGAATGTGCAACCCAAATGTGGTCTCCTTCCGTCTGCCTCGCTCGCCAATGTTTATGTTTGTATTCGAGGACTGGCTAGTATTGCGTCACGGTACCACGTGATCTGTCGTCTCATTAAAACTCGGAAAAACTCGGCAATTTACGGAATCGTGGTATCTTCCATGCAATAAAATCACTACCCGCTTACGATATTTAATTTATAAACATGTCAGTCGAATTAAAATATGTAGAGAATTACATACGTAGAAGGAAAATTTTGATTTCTAGTCTCCTTTAAATGGTAATGGATGAAAAGTGTGGAGTGTCTTCTTTACAGTGGTGTTAAGTTATGGGTGACTGAATACGTAGATAGTATCGAAAAATTAGATCGGAGTCATCGAGATGACAGACTGTGATAAACGAAAGTTAGTTGCCTTGTGTTATATGGTGAGTGTACACATTAGTTTCCACAGAATCAAGTGTCTGATACTTCGTTTAGGGTTGACGAACATCTGTCTAATAACAAACGCTGGAATACCACGCATGGGGCAAAATTAACGCCGAACATAAATTGTACATCAGAAATTATATCCCAGTAAAGTTATGCACGAAGTTATTAAGCAATCTGTCAAAAAGTACAGTATAGAGGGACAATAATAATAATAATAATAATAACTACCATGAAGACTTACAGAATATTTATTTCGATAAATATAACTGGAAAAAATACATAAGTATAATGAACTTAAGTCTTCAAGTAGTTGATAAGATTGCATTTAGAACGTTATACTTTTTCATTATACCAAACATCCCATTACTTTTCGATTGCCTTATCCAAGATGTGTGTGTGTGTGTGTGCATGCATGCATGTGTGTGTTTGTAGGTAGGTAGGTAGGTAGGTATTGCATGCATATGAGTTCAAAATATTCAGAGCAATAAAAATTGAATATAAATTTCACAAAGACTAAGACTGGAATTTGATACAATAAAAGATGATAATATAGATTTATAACTGGCAAGGATGTAACAGTAATTAGTGCTGAATTTAAAAAATTGTGGGGTGGGGTTAATGTTTTTATTTTATTTTATTTATTTGTTTAGTATTTTATTTTTTATTTTTATCATTTATTTATTTATTTATTTATTTATTTATTCTAAGACATGAAAGACTCGTTAATCCAAATACGTCATTGCCGACCAATTAGAAAGGAACTGCTTAGATATTAACAAAATCAAATACTTTAGTTTTTCCATGGAGATATAATTGCATAGTTTTAATCATACTATACTCAATAGTATTCACTGAATAGACCATTCCCGTGGCTTACTGGTTATAGCGTCCGCCTTGGATGCCGGCGGTCGTGGGTTCGATCCCCGGGCGAGTCATACCAAAGACTTACAAAAATGGTACTAACAGCTACCTCGCTTGGCGCTCAGCATTAAAAGATAAACTGGTAGAACTGGTTGGCCTGGTGTCAGGATAACGTGACTGGGTGGGACATCATACTACATGTCTGCGCCATGATGCTTCAGTGTTAGGCGTCACTATAAACTGACGCATTGCAGACATCGTAGCGATATGACTGAAAAATTGTAGCTACGTTAAAGATCCAAATCACACACACACACACACACACACACACTGTTAGCACATCAACACGTTCAATATTATTAAAATTTATTCGGAACATTCTATACATTTGAACTTGTGACAGAACATCAATGATTATTTAAGACTTAATTCACAATATTGTCAGTTTCTCTTAAATTTTCACGTTGTAACTTACAGAAATAAATGTATTTGTTGGTTTTGCTAACTTGTTGGTTTCGCTTCCTAATGTTACTTACTTTAAGACCAAAAACTCGTAACAACTACCCATTTTACTTAATGGGTGTGAAATGTTTGGATTTATGTTTGACCGTTAAAAAGAAGAAAAAAAAAAAAAAAAAAAAAAAAATTTTTTCTGCAAAAGATGACTGCAAATTATGTTCAAATTCAACATGTCAAATATATTACTTATTAAAGACATTCTATAGTTTTTAAACCCATCATATTGTATTGCGTATAGGCTCCGTATACAGTCACTTTGGGCAAAAGTGGGGAAAACAAATTGGTCGGTGGAGGCCTGGCAACTCCAACACACACTCCACACTCAGTTATAGTGCCATACAATTTTATGATTGTGTTTGTAAGTGTTTGACCACTATGTACTTTATTTCTGTGACAGCTTTTAACTCAACCAGCCTAGACGCTATTGACACCTTATTTGTTAAAGACACCTTACCCGTTAAACCGAATCAAAGTATGTAAGTCAGAGCTTTGTATGCACACTATACACATTTATGCAAGATGCAAGATTAAAATAAAATATGGGTTGTTTTCACAGACGTAACGATTGTGTGCACAGATATCCGCAATGCAACGCGTGCGCACCTTGCGCCTCCACTTTGAGTCCCCAACAAACCTATATCAACATTAGTCCTCACGTATATTCAAAATCTGATTTAATTGTAAATAAGGTTATTTACTTCATCGAAATGATTCACAGATTGTACTTGAAATTATGTTCCCCTATAGCACAAATATAAAAATAAAGCTGGAAGTTCCCTGGCTTATATGGAAAGACAGAACAGTGAAATTAAGCCGTAATCATGCAAATTCGTATATTAAAAAATGTTATTTCTGACAAACAGTCGATATTGAGATTTTTTATAAATATTTTGGCTGATGCCCCAATCACTGTCATTATGAAAGAGCATTACAGGTCAATGATCTTCGAGATACAGTATCATTTACGGAATCAAAATTCATATCATGTGTATTATGCAAGAACTTTAGATACAAACACTTTTCGGGAAAACGAGTCCTTGTACGAAAGACCAATTAATATTAGCTAGTACGGTCAAATAATTTATTTGTGGCGGAGATGAATGGCGAAGGATGATATTGAATGAAAGCAAAAGCTGTTTAAAGATGTTTCATCATCGGTATATTAAAATCAACCGTGTGCGAAACGGAATATGACATTGTGTCGAACGTCAATACAGAATATTCTTGAAATGTTCTTAGCAACTGGCTTTTTAACTTGAACGATAACAAAATGATTGATTTCAGCCCATGAATTGAAATATAGTAGTGAGACGATTCTCTTTATTCGTATAATTGACAATATTAGGCAATCTTGGGCAGAAACGAATTGATCTTTTAAAATTCTGGCAGATAATGTTAGCTCAGCAGAACTATAATATAGCGGGGGGAGGGACAACTTGCAACTTGTCCTGTGGTTGTTTCCATGCAGGAAAGAATTGCTGAGCCACATTGTGATAACTCACATGGACGCAGAACACAATTAATTTAACTATATACTCTCTACATTTATTTCTCAGTACTGACCTTTCCACTGTGTGACAATAAATACAAATCATATGTTGACCTAACATAACTTCAAAGATGACTTAACGGGAAAGTTCTTGTCAAAGGTTCACCTGCATTTTTTTTTAGAGAGGCTGGACTGTAAACAGAGCAGCATGTAAAACGAACACACATTTCACTTCAGGATCATCAAGAAAGCCTTATTACTCACTGTGCGCTTTCGCCGAAATACACACGGACAACCATACCCTGAGCTCATATTCTCAAGAATAAACAGTTATCTTTAAATACCTACCAAAAATATTATAAATCTAACTCTTCTATCACCACCAAAATGTGAAAGGAACAAGTGTTCTAAAAATAGACTAGGACTACATTCGTGGGTACTGGACCTGAACTGTTAATTGTGACCTGATTCCATATCGCCTTCCGTATGGCGCTACTATACTTGACCTATCATGTACATGCTCAGTGATCTGTAAATAGAAATAGCTGCGACCTATGCAGGCTACACGTAGTCATGGATCGAAAGAAGCCCGAACTTCCGTTTATTGTCAATAAATGCTAATGGGATAAATAAAGAAAAAATACTAAAACTTAATAACGACTTAATTTATGATGTTTTATATTTTACAAGAAACTCACAATGGCTTCACCAAAGAGCTTATATATTTAGGTGAGGAAAAACTTAATGGAATAGTAATACTAAATAATTACACAGGAAGAGACTTAAGAGGAGGCGTTGCAACAATAATTTAAGAAAAGAAAGGTGTTAAATGGAAAAGAAAGGATGAAAGGGATTTTTTAAAGAGAGATTACTACACATAGTTATGGAGAACATACATTTCGTTAATATATACCTACCAGCTAATAAATACCAAAAGCAAAAAATTTTAGACAGACTCTCAAAATATCTCGAAAAATATACAATGGAAAATTTAATATTAGGGGGCGACTTTAATTGGGTGGGGGACAATGTAGACATAACATATAAACTGACAACTAATGATCTAATATTTAAACCAGAAATGGAAACTTTTGTCACCACACATAAACTAACAGATGTATATAGAAGAATGAATATTTTAAAACGAAATTTTAAGTATGAATATAAAACAGATAAGGGGAGCAGACTGAACAAATTTCTATGTATAAATTATGATAAAAAAATATACAAAGAACCAGGCATCATGAACTTTAAATTATCTGACCATAAACTAATATACTTTCATATAGAAGTAAAATATAGAAATCAATGGGGGAAAGGGAGTTGTAAATTTAATTAAAAAATACTGGAAGTAGATTTTATTAAAGAGATAAGAGAAGAAATTAAAACGTTTATAGAAAGGAGAAATTATTATATTTTAAATGAATGGGACCAACTTTCAAAAATATTTAATAAGAAAGCAATGCAATTTGGAAAAATAAGGAAAGAGAAAATTAAAATGCAAAAAGAAGAAATAAACAGACAACTAGGGGAAAAAACACATCAGAAGTGCTACACAAACTTTTAAAAAAAGGACTAAATATGATACTGGAAGAAGAAGGAAAAGGTAGAGAGATAAGAGCAGGACAATTTACAAGTGTATACAAAAAGCAGACGGACTCTAAAGAAGAGAAGAATTAAAAAGAGGGGGGAGTGTATTGAAAGTTTGAAAATAAATAATAATGAGATAGCAATAGAAAAAAGGTAAAATCTTGAACCACGTTAAAAACTACTACACTGGTTTATGCTAAACAGAAGAAATAGAAGATAATTAAATTGGTGATTATTTGCAAGAAATTGAATGCGAGGTGATATCATCAGAACACAAAGACTTGTTTGACGAACTCACCTCGACGGAAGAAATTTTAAATACAATCAAGACGTTAACCAAAAGCAAATCCCCAGGTGGAGATGAACTCACCACGGAATTCTATTTAAATTTTACTAAGAAATGAAATCATGACAAAAAGTATGAGGGAAGGAATAATCAAATTAATATATAAAGGGAAACGAGATAAAGAAGACCTAAAACATTGGAGACCCATCTCTCTCCTAAACACTGACTATAAAATACTAAGTAAACTACTAACAGAAAGACTTAAAAAGGGGATGAACAAAATAATTAATAAAAATCAGTCTTGTGGACCGATAAATAGAGATATTCAAATCAATATCTTAAGTATAAGAACAAATATAGATTATTTAAATGAATGTGGTCAAAAAGGTGCCATGGTACTTTTTGACCAGGAAAAAGCTTTCGACAGATTAGAGCATAACTACATACAAAAAGGGCTAGAAATATTTGGTTTTGGAAACAATTTTCACAAATGGACCAAAATCCTGTACAACAAAATAACTTCAGAAGTGCAGGTCAACGGAGCTAGTACTGAGCAATTTGAAATCCAAAGATCAGTGTGGCAAAGATGCCCACTATCTATGTTATTATATGTAATAGCAATAGAAATACTAAGTATAAAAATAAGACTATAAAAATAATACAAGGATTGAAGGCATAAAAGTTCCAAACATAAAAGAGGAAATAAAGATGTTACAACACGCTGATGATTGCACAAACTTCATAAAAGACCCTAATTCCTATAAATACTTGATACAGGAATTTGAAAAATTTGGAAAAGCCTCGGGGTCAACAATCAACCATGAAAAAACGGAAATACTAAAAATAGGAAACTAGAGAGGAAATCACTCTGGATTACTCCCCCCACCCCCAATCAGATCAAGGAGAAAATCAAAGCACTAAGTATATATATCGGAAAAGGAGAAGAGAAAGCAAACTGTTAGGAAATGAGAGAAAAAAATAGACCAACATTTGAACATCTTGGCACTTTTGCAACTCTGCCTCATGGAACGGGCCCAAGTAGCCAAAACATACATATATACAAATATTAATTATATACAAAAGTCAAACGACATTAATAATACAACATTGCAAAAATTTTACAAACCCATCATTAACTAAATTTGGGATTTTAAAACACATTATGTATAAAAAATAAAAAAAACTTTAAATAAAGCAAGGGAAAAAGGAGGACTAGCAATACCGAATCCAATGTTAATTAAGCATGCTAATATTCTAAATAGATTAAAAAATACAAACAGAGCCAGATTACCCGTAGGAAGGGATATATGTATATTGGTTTGGGTGTTTTATGAGAAACAGAAAAGACATCTATCAAAATAATAAACTTGTATAAAAAAAATGGAAGTACCTAGAAGATTTACATATATTAAAGAACTACTACAGATGTATAGAAATAACAAAGAGCTATGGGAACTAGATGATAAACTTACATACAAATGGATAAGGGAAATAACTACAAAAAGTATAAAAAATAAAGTAGGAGAAGATAAGCTATATATTAGTTGGGAAAGAGCATGGATCACTAGGTTAAACTAGGGTCCCTTAAAATACAAAGCCTCTGCTTCAAATACATGCATGATGCATGGTTGACGGGAGAGGTTGTAATGCGACGGCATATGGTCCGAGTACCGCCAAATTTTCCACTGTGTAACAAAGTTATTTTTAGCAACCATCATGTTATCACTCAGTGCGAGAAAAGAAAAGTAGAAAGACTAAGAGTTATAGAGAAAATTAGTAAGAATGACAGATATAGAAAAGAAAATTTACTATACTTAGATGGGAGATTTGACAAAGAAACAATATATAAAATAACTGACTATATTGTAGACACAATGAAAGCCTGTGACCATATCTGAGTGATAGGGAAATAAAATAAAAAATATATAAAAAATATTCAATTTTTTAATTTCTATCGCAATTTAAATTTCAAACATTTAACAAGTAAATATACCAATCTCCCAATCATAGAATTTCCTAAAACTGAATATTTGTAGAAATATCCCACACATAAATTGTTATTATGACTCTCAAATCTTCCAGTCATATAACTTCCTAAACCTAAAGAAAACTTCTTCTTTTTTTTCTTCTTCATCATTCTCTCATTCTTAATGGGTATAGGAAATGAGAAAAACATGGAGGGACAGGGATCCCTAAAGGGGGAAGTACGAGATAATGAAGTTTCGGGGCTACGTCACATGGCGCTACGCGAAGTGAACAGGCCCGTGAAAGAGTTTTGGAAATATCCGCAGGTGGGAAACTCAGATGTACAACACAAAGAAATAACAACTTGTATATAATCACGACCTAATTCACTCTGTCTCTGTTACACAACTCCCGTACTGTGTATCTATCCCCATTCAGAGGGAAATAAATATAAAAATTACCTTTTTTATTTTGTTTTTGTTAACATAATCTTAAATAAATAAAGGCGGACTAACTCGAGCAGGGAGAAATACAGTAAATAAAGAAAGTGTGGACCCCTACTCGAGCCCAACCGACCTAATCATATTAATATAAGCGAAGAACGACACAGACCAACACACACATAAAATAATAGCTTCTTTTTTCTTTCAAAACCAATAGTCCACCGTTTCTTCGCCAAATTCCAAATTTTAAATAAATATAACCACTAATAAAATATAAGATTGTAAGACGTCTGGGTTAAAATTTGAAATAACTCCCTACAAAGTAAACTATATATAGCACACATACATATAGCAATATACACATAGCACACACGGGATATAGGTGACCTCTAGCCAAGGTTAACTAAAAATGAGGAACGGGACTTAGAGTAAGGTGACAGAAACCAACTCGGAAGAACTACCCTGTAGAAATCACTAGGAAATCCAACAAATACCCCGTCAAAAATTATTTTAAAATACATTTTTGATCGGAATTATTTTCTTTAAAAACAAACAAACATACAACACATGTGGGGGAAAACACATACATATAAACACTTTCCTTCTTTTTGGATAAGTAAGAGTTGGGGCATCTGTTTGGTACCCCACCCTACCCCACCCCACAAAAAAAAAGAAACCCAACGTTTTCGTTCAGAAGCAATTGCATTTATTCAATATCATCTCATGTAACCAAACATGTTCTCCGCAATAGCCTCCGATCTAAGGAAATAAAAACAGCTTTGTCCTTATGTCAAACTTGCGAATGCGTCTTTTTAAATCGTCCGTAGGTCACACGTACATGAACATATTGTTTGCAATCAGCTGATAGTTTAGCGACCCTAATTAGTCTTAACTGTAACTTTGTTTTCTTCCTGTGAGAAATAAAATGTATATGCTAAAACAAAATCTTGTGCGTAGTGTAGAAATCGTGAAAGTGTAGTCTGCCAGTAATAGGATCCTGTCTGCAACCTTAAGGTCAAGGTTACTTTTGAATATGTAGATGTAACTTAAACTACTAAAATTGTCCTCATTCAACACTACTGGTTTACATCAGGACTTATCTTACGTTTATAATTTTATCCAACAATTATGGTCACATTCCTATATGAAGATATTTCTTGCTAAGTCTTGAACTATAGGTCAGTACGTAAATAGATGAAACTGCATTTAGATAGTGACCAAAGACCGTAAGATCAATCATGCTTTGATTTTTAAAGAAACGTCTAAATCTGGACAAACATTCCAGACGTATTATTAAGCATTTTCTATCTCTGACAGCTCCTATAGCAATCATTAACATTCTGTTATCACCAAGTAGAAAATACTTTTTTCACGCCTCCAAAAATATACCGGTAAACATGTATTCAAAGAATTGGGCCAAATATTTACTTAGGCATAATCTAGAAACAGTTGTGTTTGCCTTTGTTCTCGATGACAGGCATGCATATGCACGTGATTACGGGAGAAACTAATGATTGCATCCCCTCCAATTAATACAAATACCATACAGATTTTGAATGGCCACTTTTACGCAAAGTTAATCCTATGCTTCGTGTCTTGTACTATTTTACAGATCTGTCCATCAGCACACTTCCTGCCTGCAACGATGGGTGAAACATAATTTTCACACTTTCCTCAAAACCACTTCAATGAATGTTTTCAAACTTTCAGGAAATGTTTAATATTACATGTTCTAGTTAATGATTTTGTATATTCTCCATAGCAACTATGCATAATTGACATCAACCAGGTTGAAACCTGCTTTAATATTTTTAAACTCTTAAGGCAATTTAAGTTGGGTATGGAGAACTATAAAGTGCCCACTAAAGGAATGACTATTAATGTTGATAGAGATGACACGCTGGATCTTGTTTCAAACCAGATTATTTGTATCGATATCCTCAGGATTAATCTTTTCAACTAATATACGTAGATATATAATAACTCCTTTTCGACAAATAAAAGCGAGAATTTTTATAAGTAATTTGAGGGCTGGAAATATGTTGTTTTGAGGGTAAACTATTATAGTCTCCCAGCACCCTCTGTAAATTAAATCGACAGCCGTTGAGTTTAATGTAATCGTGAAAAATCTCTAAACCCAGATGAACCTGCAGATTTGTATTACATTTTGCATAGTTACTTTCATGTAAGCTTTAACAGCCGTACTTAGCTCGTTTAAAACATATTTTGTTCTATTTCTTTTATCCCTGTAAAGTTCACTTCATTCTGATGAAAATATATAAAAGTTCGGCCGGTTGAAAATATTTACTTTCATTTTTTAACACCTGTATGTAAGTGGTGTATGGTATTTACTTCGTCCATCCATGTATGCGAGTCTGTCTTGCATGGCTATTTTCAAACTCCTGCACAGCTGCACTTATTAACAGTCAACTTGCACCGTGGGTGAATTTGGGATAAATATGTATGTGTTCCCTATGTAAATAAACAGATCGAAGCCTATCGATTTATTTTGATGAGAGAGAGAGAGAGAGAGAGAGAGAGAGAGAGAGAGAGAAAGTTTATTATGTTCACAGAGAGAGATGTTATAGCGTATATTTTCAATTTGTAACGCTTTTGCTTGACCACCATGATTCCATAACAAAATAATTGCGTTATCCGCTGCTCTAAAACTACATATAAAGACTGCTTTAGTTCAAGGAAATTACTTTACTATATATTAAAACTATTTTGTCCCACGGGCAACATCAACGTGTAGTCTTTTATTTTCACATAAATTAGCGTGATACCATCTACTTTGACGCCTATTGCGTCTAAATTACACTTTCAATTTGACACGTGATAATAATAAGTGTAATCAAGCTCTATATTCAAACGAAGAATTGCTAAGTACGTCGAATTTTGAATATCGTGAAACGTGCTTTTCAGCCTTTTTTAGATTCAATACATGCTTAATTTATCAAATGTTCTACATTTCGAATTAGTCAGAAGAAGAAAAAAAAACACGAAAACACGAAAGGGAAGTAATTTTTTAGAAAATGTATACAGTTGTGCTACTTTTATCCCAGAAAATAGCAATATTATATTTCTTATCACTGTGTTGATATGGATAATTTCCCCCAGACAGACGAGATTTCCTTCAACTGTTTGCAAAGAAATATTGACCTTTATTGCAGAGACAGCTAGTATTTGCATGCCAAATTTATATATGAACGCTACGTACAAGACTAGATCTTAAATAATTTGGAGAAGAAGGTTGATATCAAGTATATCGTTCAACAGGTCCGATTATTGGTTGAAATTGCTTTCCTGAAAAACTTCATCACATTGAGTTAGTACATGAAGATTCGATTTTGAGGGATTAAACGCCATTTGTCAACAAATTTGTGTCATTCATGGCGGCCGGTACATTTGGTGAGGAAAGAAACCAGGAGGAACCATCGATTCACGGGAAGCTACAGGTAAGCTTCCTCACATACCCATGCTTGCTGAGCAGAGAATTAAACTCACACGGACAGAGGCGAGGTGTGTGTGTTGCATGTAAAGACTCACGTCTTAGACAACTCGGTGATCCCAGGGCTCCTACCACTTAAAGAAGCTATGACTAACGAGTAATATACACATGGACAGACAGACAAATAATTAGAAACGCAGGCTGCTACATAGACCGATTGGTTCACGGACACACATATTGATAAATAACTGATGGTAAACTAAGGATAAAATGACGACGGAGGGATGGATAGATATAAAAATGAATGTTATACTTAAAATTATTTATTCCAGTGTGTGTTTGTGTTTGTGTTTGTTTGGATTAGGATTAAAATGAAGAAAAACAATTTATGAAAAAGTTAATTTTTATCATAGTTAAATAGAAATATTTAACAAATGAGCAATCTAGACCAGTAAAGAGTCGTTGCGATGCCATACGATGTCCATTGCCGTCCACGATGCCATTTTCTTTACATTTAGTGGTTGTTGTTTAGGACTATATTCTGCTGGAATAAATCCCATGGAAGCAAGGCGAGCTACCATGTTCTGTGCAGCTTCTAGAGGACATGCCGTATTAGGTTTACGTAGCCTGTCTCCCACGACAAGCCATTCCATGAAGATGTAATGGACAGTCTTCTCTTGGAAGAATTTTAGAGATGATTCTAGAGCTTTGCACTCATACCCCTCTGAAAAAAAACACAGTTATGACAATTTAATAGCGTACTTGCGTGTTTTTTCCGTTACATCATCACCAATAATATAATTGTCAATGGAATGAGCTATTGTCGAGAAAAAATGATGAATCGCCAGGTTCCACTTTATTACCATTAGTAATTTGTCATATTTGTTTTTCAACATTGTCTCGAACCTACACATACACACTTAAGCCGGGATATGTTATTTATAACGTAAGAGCACTGAAGGTGTTAAACTTGTCAGAAAACAAACGGCCATGGGTACATCTACTACATTCAGACGGTTGTAACTTCACTAGTTATATATTCAATACCTTCCAACCATTTTTAGTACAGATTTTTAGATTGAATAAAACAAATGACATTAAAGAAAGAAAGTGACAAAATTTGAAAAAGAAAAAATAGTTTATTTTAAAGAAACTTTTAGATGTGATAAATGATTAATCGATAATCTGGCGATTCGTCAATTGCATTTTACTCGTCTGTTTGCGTTATTAATATATTTTGAGCTAACTTTGTTTTTCTCGATTAACGTCAAATTTGATATTGGCAGCCATTGATATTCTGGCATCCGTTAATATCTATCTAGTTCTTAAAATCATATATATATATATATATATATATATATATATATATATATATATATATATATATATATATATATATATATATATATATATATTATTGGATGATTTGATCGATAGGATGACCGAGGTAATATTATCAAGCTTCAAATAATGGACAGTGTCCATTTTCGTTATGGACAGATATTTTGCATACATTCAAGAGGACTCTTAAAACTCACTTACTCACTTATTTCGACTGCAAGAACAAACTTAAAGACCTAATAATATTTCCTACCTTAAATATTCTCAGCATGTTTTTTTTTAATGTTTTCTAATTTCATGGTGTTTGTTTTTGTAATCATATCATTATGTGTTTTTTTATTTTATAGGTGTTGTCTAATGTTGTAAAGCACTTAGAGCTTCTAAAGATTAGGCGCTATACAAAGTCCTCATTATTATTATTATTATTATCTCCAGAATTTTTGCCATTCGAAACTTTCCTTACAATATTGCTATTGTTTTCAAATGTTATTGCATGACATCTTACGGTTACATACTATGGCATAAAAAGTTACAATTCCTGTATTTAATATCACTCAAACACTCAGCAATCTCGGTCTGGTAACCTTAGTATGGATAAGGGATAAAACAAACTAGGGACAAGAGGTGCGCGGTATTACCTCGGTATAAAAAAAATCGGTCGTACGTACCGCAATACTTTATCACTGTACTGTACGTCGATAGTTTCCGTCAATAAGGAATGAACAGAAATTCAAGACGAATCTTTTTACGACTTTAATTATCATTTTTCTTGACGAAATAGTTCAACAATTATATTACGTTATAGCGATTGCGTCTGTGACAAATTACTTATGAATTTGGAGATATAATTTTATGTATCATCGTTTAACCACATGTTTGACACGTGTCAGGTATGTCAAGGCAGTGGCATAATGGAATGTTGTGAAAACATATCCAGGCCAAATCCGGAAAATGTTCTGATTTTAAAAAAAGAAGAAAAAAGAAAATAACATGACACATGTCATGTTTTAGATATTTACTAGTGTATGTGAATGTGTTAATTGTATGTATTCATTTGTAAGACTGAATTATCATTCCATTTTCAGGAGCGTACCTGTTTCTGTCTGAACTTACGTAATTTCAGAAGTCCATAAAATATTTTCTCGTTTGTTGAGTATCTGAATTGAGGATTATATTAACTGCTCCTCAATGAAAGATAAATTGCCTGGCTAAACCTACTCAAAGTTTCCCTGTCTATTATATCATTAGTGTGGCTAGAAAATTGTTGGCTTCAGTGTCAACACTTCCTACTTTTATTTACAAGCTCTCTAATATCAGCATGATTTCTTGCAAAGTATCAGGTACAGCGAGAACTCGATCATCCCACTTTAGTTACAGTTTCTTTATTACAACTTATAAAGAAATAATATACACATAGCATATCAGTCTACTATAGGTTACTATTTATTCATTTTTGGGGGGTGGGGTGGGCAGCAGTTTTCTTTTGAACTTAAATATCTTCTGTTATCTCAAGATAACTAATATTTTTTTCCGAATAATATTATGGATCCAATACTATGTTATTTTGATGTGCTCCGGAACAAGATATTTTTCGAGCTATTGAAAGACGGAAATTAAACCAAAAGTACCCCCTGCCCAAGAACATTGAATTGTTAGTTCCTAATATAATTGTGGTATATAACGGTACGTATCGCGATTCGTTCAGAACTACCGCTGTATACCGCGGCACAAAGTGTTCAGTGATACTCAGCGCCGCTAGGGTCTATACACATACCGATGTCCATCTTGATCACAACGTCCTTGGAACCAATGTATGGCAGTATGTCATCCATGGTTATTGCCTCTATCCAAGACTGTTCCGCTGGTGAATTTTTATCACTTGCTGTGGATTCTTCTTTAGAGACAGCCAATCCGCCCATGTTTTTGTCTGTGTTCTCAGTCATCTGCACGATAGTTCTTGCGTTGGATATTGCATTGTTCAGCAAAATGACGTTGCCTTTACAGTTGTTCAGAGCTAATCCCTTATAGACCATCTTTGCACTTCTCCTTGCAGCCTCGATTGCCACAACATTTTTACAAAGGGTGCATGCGTAGAGAGTAAAATATCCAACATTTGCCCCAATGTCAACGAATGTTGCATTTGGATAAAACGTTAAGGCAGCACGAATTTTTAGTGTGAGGTCATTTGCCCACAGTCCTTCAGTACGAATCGATTTTGATACAAAATGGTCTTCATCGATTCTATACAAGCAAATATTAAACCTCGGATTTGTTGTGGTTTGGATGCAGTCATTCTTTTCCGTACCGCTACCTACAGGACAAATGCACATCGGACAGGTGTCCTTTACCTGGTAGATTTCCAAACGATAACCATTTGCAGCAAAATACAATACGATAAAGATAGCTGAAAAAGCAGAATATAAAATTTGTTATAGTGATGTTATATGAATTTAGTACTATACATGCATATGAATTCAAACTGTCCTATCAGCATTTGGACTAGAAAATATTACAGACCGGTCGCTAAATCGGAATAACGAGACATGGAAATAATTACAGGGCAGTCAAATGTACGATCATATTTGAGAAATAAACGCGAGTGGCGCAGGTTCCACTTTTACATTTCAAAGTGGATATCATATTGAAAAAGAAACGATTGAATTATTTAATTTTGTGCCAAAGAAAAACGTATTGGCATATCCCAAAACGAGTAAAGAGTGTGGAAATTATTCTTCTATATGGCAGTTCACTTTTGAAAACTCTTTGTTTAGAATATTCATATATTCAAATGTGCTTATGGCATTCAGCATCTGAATAGTTAATGTACATTAAACAATGCATATGAGTTTATTAAATTTTAGTCGGTTGTTATTTGTTAAATCCTGCTTAAATTATCTTCATGAAAAAGTCCAAAAAGTTCCAATTATATATTTAAGAATTCTGATGTAATGGCCCGAAAATCGGATCAGATCAATTGGTATGATTATGATATAGTCTGTGAACTCTCATGGCACTGGTTTAAAAACTGAACAGTCCTAAAGCACATTCATGACAGACGTACGGACACCCTAAAAAAATATACCCAATTTTGCTAACGTTCTATGCATAAGAAGTACATTAAACGTGATATATATTCTTATGTCACTTGTTTAGGCTCGAATAAACAGTAACACAAGAAAGAGTGAAAATAACAAGCTTTTAAAAATACAATAATTTATTTCCCTGGAAAAATTCTGTAAAAATGAAAAAAATATGAAGTTACGGTTTTATAAAATCAAATCCAACAATAATCCTAAAATAATCCGAGAATAAAATTTTAGTAGTCCTAATAACAAAATGTTCTACTGATTTCACGTTCGAATCTCGACGAAGAATCCAAAATGGAAGACGATGACGTATGCTACAATCTGTAGTGTTGAAGTCTATAGTTCATTGCATAAATAATAATTATCACTCCGGTTTCTGATAGTTGAATAAATGTTTATAAAAAAAACTGTCCTTGTTCCATAATATTAAATGAGCACACATATTTTCCAGAAATATAACAAAATTAATCATTTTGAATCCAAGTAATTTGAAATAACTCCAAACCAAGTATTTGAAATAACTCCAAACAGCACAAAATAAAACAAACAGTTTAACGGCCCAACTTCTACTGATTAATTGGGTTTCTAAAACGTAAACAAGGGTCATGTGATTGTCTTCTGGTAGTATATAGAAGCAAGTACTTGTTACAGATCACGTTTACCCAGTGTGACCCTGACGAAAACCAATCACTTTTTCTCTAAGAAATAAAAAATTAAAAAATTGTTTATATCTTAAAGACAAGGTCCCATCATGACCTTGCAAACAACCAATCATTTTAAAATAAAATAGAACTTCCTTACGAAGGTTGCTACAAATTCTGAAACAGGGCCAGGATTTAGATCAACACCTGGTGTTTATAAACTAACAGTCAAGGTGAAACTATTTTCTAAAAAAAAAGTATCATCTCTTGTGAATAAATTTACATTAGAATATCATGTAATGAAAAATAAAACAAATTTAAAACTGACAAACAAATAAACTGAAATAAATATATATTAAATCAGATAGAATTAAATCAAATATACATAACACTATAGAATTGTCCTGATCTCGATTCTTTAAAGTTTGGATCGTCTCTAATTACTGCGATCTGATGTATCATCTCGGAATTTGTCTTTTGGGAAAACAGTTGGCACAAGTGCTGCACAAATTGAATGACTGTATTAATGTTTATGTATTCTTCTTTGTCTTTACACCATATATTTGGTCATATTACTTCAGATGAGCATAGCAGTGACTATACATCGTAACTAATTTTAATTGATATGAGTAGCCAAATTAATTTGTTGTAATTACAAATAGATATTAACAGTTAATCAATTGCCACTAGAACAAGCAATTTGAAATATTTAGTTTTCAAAACTTCACTAAACACTGACGCAGTCCAACACATTCGAATTGTGTTGAATCAACCCCTTCAACACGTAGTGGTAAAGAAGAGGTTACACAAAAGTAACATGTGTGACCACTATGGATCAAATAGATGAACATTATGATATCAAGACACAGGTACATGTGTTGTGCTGTACGTTTAAAGGGGTTGTGTGAAAATAATTTTATCAAGTTTACGACGTTGTTATATCTGGTAAAGTTTAGACATTAAACAAAAATTAGTTGATTGCTTAAGTGGTGGAAGGACACTTCTATTGCCAGATCTTTTAAGATGAGACAAGAAAATCAATCAATCGATCGATCAATCGAACAATCAGTCAATCAATTTAACATGGATGACAACAAAACATGGGCATATTATGAAAAAGAGACCATTTCTTAAATTCATCATCAAATTGTAATTAGTCTTTCCTCATTGACTAAAGACTATGTAACAGAGCAAGTCCATGGGTGTGTTAATGATCAATGATAACATGGACATTCGTGTTGACAATGGTTTTATAAAGTTTTGTGTGTGTGTGTGTGTGTGTGTGTGTGTGATTTTGGATTTTTAACGTAAATTTAACACGTTTCCATTCATATCGCTACGATGTCTGCAGTGTGACAGTTTATAGTGATGTCTAGCACTGGGGCATCATGTCGCAGACATGTAGCATCAGTCCCACCTGGTCACATCCCTGACACCAGGCCGACCAGTCTTTGGTATGACTAGGCCGAGGTTCGAACCCGTGACCTCCCGCATCCGAGGCGTACGCTCTAACCACTGAGACCACCGCAGATTAAAAAGTTATAAAGATATGTCTGGTCCATCAGGATGTAAAGGCTAATGGAACAAGGGGATATATAACAATTTTAAACACATTTCATTTTTATATCTCTTTTTAGTTGCCCGCTTTGTCTCCCCACCCCCCAAATATATATTGGTTTCCCAACCTATAATATAGTTAACTCAGCTAAGATCGTAATAGAAGCTAGAATTCGATTTATGCTCTAATTAGCACAGACAGTAAGAGCAATCACCGACGTTGAGACTGGGTATTCAAAAGTCAGAGGACCATTGTAAAGAGAAGATAATCACCTTGGAATGCCTTTGTAACCGTAGAGTATCGTGAACCGTTGAGAGTCAGACAGTACGTCTATCGGTAGCATGTTACGTACAATGAAATTAACATTAGGGTATTGAGGTGTACGCTCTTTCGCCCCTTCGGAACAATTAGAACATGATCATCATCAGCAATGAAACATGGATGACAACAAAACATGGGCATATTATGGAAAAGAGACCATTTGCTTAAATTCATCAACACCAATCAAGTCTACCCATTCCCTACTAGATAAAGAAATGTTCATAAAGTTGTAATGTAACACTGTGATAATAAATATGCAGTAATTTAAACATTACACACACTTGTATTAATTCATAATTACCAAACACAATTCCTATATATTTTACCATCCATCTCTGAAGCGCTGTAATGTCGACCTGAGCGACTGAAGGTACTATAAGCGTTGGTAGCATTGTATTGGCAGATGCAACCAGGAAACCGTCCCCAAACACACATGCTAACTTTATAGGTAAGGGATCATTGAATTGATTGATTGATTGATTGATTGATTGATTGATTGATTGATTGATTGATTGATTGATTGATTGATTCGCTTGTCTCATCTTAAAAGATATGGCAATAGAACATAAAAAGATAGAACATAAAAAGATACAAAAGTACAAATATAAAAACGACAATTAAAGTAAAACATACAGGTGTGAAAAACATTTGAGAAGATAAGTCTTCCTGATAGCCTAAACCTACAACGATGAATGAATTAATGATCAAGATAAAAACACCAACATAAAACAACACTAGAGAAGTAAGCATGTAGTTAATTTAGAAGATATGTTTATACATGTATCAGTTTCAGCTATAATATTTCATACATGGTAAGAAATTACTTATGTAAATCCAATAAAGGTGGCCTACATTTTTCCCTACTAATAATTAAATCTGCAATGTTTATCAATGACATAAAAATGTATCATATATAAACTATATATATATATATATATATATATATATATATATATATATATATATATATATATATATATATATATATATATATATATATATATATATATACACAAGTTACAATCTATTAATTATTTAATCAAGAAAGAATACGTTACTATAACGATGATCAGATCGAGCATGATCGAAATTCATTTGTTGTAGTTATTCAAAACGAAACTGGCTATAACTGGGGCATTTCAAAACAAAGTATTTTTCATCTTCAGCTCAGTTGTGTTATATAAAACAAGGATCTAAATTCTATGGAGATATGGGCCTTGTATCTCTCCCAACTTCGATTATACTAGGGCAATGTGCACTCACACGAAACAACGTGTATTTGTTACTACAATGATACTAGGGCAACATCGTATAATTTGTTACTACAGTAATTCAATATGTACTGACACTAAACGAATGTATTTGTTACAACAATAATACCAGGGAAATTTGTACTGAAACGGAACAACCAAACTATCTACATATTTTAGTTCGATTTACTAGGCAAGACAAGTTACTGTTACAAGACATATCAGGTCCACGCCATAACTTACTTTGTGCTAACAGTTTACAGTTAATAGCTTTTAATGAAGTAAACTTTTAAAGGCATAAGATTTTGTACTGTTACAAATTATTTTGACATACGAAGATGTTTGCATCGTAAATTGTGCTCACATTTGGAATGATTGCCTTAAGGATAAAGAACACGCTTTCAACTCAACCGAATGAAGAATGGTAACTCAAAATACCAAATTGTAATAATTGTCATAGAAAGACGTAATAAGCTGGAATTGCCTTTTGCAAGGTGAGAAAACATAGCAAATGTTTTACACCTGGGGAGGAAGGAAGCTATCAGTGAGAGTGATAAGATGACGAAAGAGGCAAAATGAGAAAAATGGACTTTACACAGAATGTATATACATATCTGACTGTGTTAGAATGGTCCTATTTATCTTATGTTTATATGGTCCGCTTTTGTAAAGCAACAATCTGAGACTTCTCGACGTTAATTCATCTTTGTTGATATTGGAAATAGCTTCTTCTTTCCTGTTTATTATGTTATACTCCATTATGTATGATCTGTATTTCATTTTTATAATATGCTCAATTTTGTCTCCGTTAACTTTACATTGTCAGAATCGTGCAATATTTTACGATATTGTACACCTTCATATTGCACTCACGTGCACGACACGTGTGCCCAATAGTGTATTAGGAACTACTTTGTAAAGAAATCATGTACACTCAGGTAGTAGACGCTTTACGTTTTGGCTGATTAAATTTGTTTCTGAATGAACTAAAACAGACGTTTCGTGGACTGCCACATACCAGTTGCTGTTCAATATTCCACGTTATTTTTTTTTTTTTGATACAATGTTTCGGATTTAGACTAGCGATAGTCGCCAGACAGGTCATAAAATTGCTGGATCCCTACAAATAACATGCAAGTGACAATGCATAAGTGTGTCTTCTTTGGCTGGTAATAGGAATGCCAAAAAAATATACTTACGGTTTAACATACTGAATTTCCTCAAAATATACTTCCTTAGTTCTGCGAATCCGAATTACATCAACTATATTATGGGTTCTAAAGCTTGATTATACATTTCGAAATTTTACTGTAATTTCGACTACATTACAAGTACAATTACATCCTCCTTACTGCATTCAAAATGAAATGATCATTACGTTCCATATCTTTTTCATTTTTTTTACATTTTTTTTTTGATAATTAGAATTGAAAGACTTCATATTTTCCCACATTATGATTCCAAACATTCAATGACAGAACAGAAACACACTTGCAAGTGTTGACACTCTCCTCCCTCGCTGCTGAAATCAGATGTACTTCATGTGGAACTGACACAGACAAATTCAGTCCATAATCACGAAATTTAGTAGAATCGACAAAAATACCGAATATATTCATTGCAGCCAAATATAAAAGTTGTTGCAATGCGAATTCATTCAAAATATGACTCTAAATTTCAATTTTAAGTAGACCAAATCTCCATTTTTTTCGAAAGTAATGTCTAGAGCGCAACAAAGTTCGAATTTATCTGGGCGGAGTTATGTGCGCATTGTGTATTTAGTTTGGAATACAGCATACATTAAGTTACTTTGTCTATTGTAGTGTATTTTTGTTTATATAATTTAGCCTTAGGAAGAATAAGAAAATAAGCCTGTAATAAAAAGGTTAATGCATTTGTATGGCAAAATATGAACTCGTTGTGCCGGATGAATATAATGCACTCCAAAGGTCGTGCAGTATATCCATCCGAAAGATTCGTTCACATTTACCCATACAAATGCACTAACCTATAATTATTGATATATTAGAATAGTCAAAGTCAGTAATTTCGTGTACTACGAAGACTCCATACCCGGTCATCATAACTCAAAATTAAATGGTTTTTTTATATGAAATATGTGTTATGTGTATGTGGTATGATCACTTAATGTATACATTTCAGACCAAATTCGGATTCGGCCAATGTGGGTATGTGAGAAAGCTTGCCAGTAGTTTCTCCTGGGTCAGTGATTCTTTTTTGTTTTTGAGAGAAAAAAACAATTTATTTTCTGTAAATGTCTTTTAGAATTGTGTCAACGGTTACGCAACCACCGTTTCTGTGTAAATGTGTGTGTGTGTGTGGGGGTCTTCATAGAGTCACGGTTCATTTTTATCAAAAAACGCAATTCTAGAACTGTTTCCACAAAATCAAATCAAAGTACAAGAATATTTTCTTTGTCTTTATCGTGCTTTGAATAATTGCAAATACTAAGGTTGACTCTTTTATGTTTGAGCTATGATCCTTCTCTAAAACCGAGATAGAATAATAACACAATTTCTAGCATTTCTTTTCACCAGCAACAACGATATTTAAAATTAGTGTGATGTTCACAAAGACGTGACATATAACATGTAATATCATATAATACATAATATCATATAGTACATGATGTCATATAATACCTTATATTATATATATATATATATATATATATATATATATATATATATATATATATATATATATATATATATATATATATATATATATATATTAAGAAAACTTTTCAAATGTAATTTACGCCTTGAAAAAACATGAAACTGACAAAACGTCGACAAAACTGGGATAAACTCTTTCGTTTGTCTTGGTTACAGAGATAGAGAGAATGAAAGAGAGAACGCAGGAAAGAAGTGGACAAAGCCTGCGATGATTGTAAGACTTACCTAACAGTACGGCAAACAATTTCAATACAAGTGGGTTAAACGGTGATGCCATGCTGCATTTAGAATTATAAATATTGCATTATAATGTCATTTAGTATTTTCTCCTATATCTGAGACACTCCACTCTATTCCCTTGTGTATTCTTGTACTTGGTACTCCAAAAACACAATCAATAATTTGCATGACTATAGTAATGCAGATTAGTCGACCGAAACGTATTTCGACGTGTATTGTTCCTGCGTACAGTACGCTTGCATATATTTGATGATACTCACATATAGAATCCTCTAACGACTGTAATGTATTTGCGTGTGCACTTAAATGAAACACTAGAATAATACAGGCGCGTGACAAACAAGGTTAATGAGTGGCGGGGTGTTTTCAATACTAAATTACAGTCCTGAAAAAAATGTGCGATTGTCGACTGATTAAACTCTACAACAACAACAACAACAACAAAAATCCTCGATTATTTAATTTCATGGCATGATGCTTTCAGCTTGTTTCCAATATTAAAACGATTCTTCAAATATATTCTTTTTTACTTCCAAGTACTTCTCCCATTATTTTGCTTGTCTTTATATGTACATACATACATACATGCATACATACATACATACATACATACATACATACATACACACACACACACACACACACACATTCCTGTTCGTACTGTTCTTTGTTGCTGTTGTAGAGTTTAACGCCATTTTTCAACACACGATAGGCTATACATGGCGGCCAGTATTAATAGTGGAGGAAGAACCCGGAAAACGCCGAAAAGAACCATCGACCCACAAGAAGCTACTGACAAGCTTTCTCACATACCCACATTAGCCGAATCCGAGACTCGAACCTACGCAGACAGAGGTGAGATGGCATTTGATCCGTAACGGAGAGCGCTTTAGACTGCTCAGCCACTCGGGGCCCAAAATAAATAAATAATCGAGGAAGCACAAGATATCAACAGAGGTACTAAAAAGCATGAAACCTTCTGAGCTGTTGAAATATTACACTTTTTAGGATATTACTGTCGTGGAAAAATAGTACATTATAGAATGAAAGAGTAAAAAAAATGCATGGCATGCAAATATGTTGATCACGAAACCAGAGGGGAAAAAAGAAAGTAACTAAAGCAAAATCACTAGTAAATAATATAATGGTACACATGAAAAACTTGATAATGTGAATTCACTAAACTCAGTTGCATAGAAGGTAAAATGAAAATCAATAACATTAAAAATATAATGTTGAATTTAAATGCCTCAAAACAAATTGCCAAAACTATCCAATAATAAGAGAATACATTGGTATTTATGAGTATTCTAATTAAATGTATTGTGTTAATTCAAACATGTGAACATTTAAAATTCCTTCAAATGTCAATTTTTAAAAAAGGCATATATATCATTTCAACTACACATTCAATAAAGCTTTTCTCCTGGATACAATGTTTACCATGTACAATTTTAGTACATCTTAGAAGACCGTCTATACAAAATTAACATAAGCAGTGAAATAGGCAAAACGTTTAATATCACGTGCATGATCAAAATACACTGCCTAATGCGGTGCTTAAATATAAATATTCTAATAATATAAGTTTTTTTTACAGAGTTCGTATTTGACTTGTACTATTGATTGTAATTATATTTCACAAATAAATGGTACAATTGTTATTATATTTTATCCACGTAGAGCAGTCGTATCAGAGACAGTGTGTACCGTAAATAACCATGAACACTCTATGTACGCACCATGCCGTCTATGTCCTCTACCTTGTTAGAAATGCAAGAGAAAAAAGATAGGAGATATGAAATTAAATCCCACAAAATGCCAGTTATGTAAAGGTTATGTACCATCGAAGCGTGCACAATAATAGTACAGCAGAGGAAAAGAAAAGGAGAGAGAGAGACAGACAGAGACAGAGAGAGAGACAGAGAGTTGATGAGCTTGTAGTCCCGAATGTGCTAATGTGCCAATGGCTTGAAATGTGGCGGTGTGCCTTTTGATGTAACACGCTAATCTAATCCAAAATGTCCTTGACTGAATTCACTATAGTTGCAAATTAATGATTTAGTAAAAGAATATTAATAAACACTGTGAATCCAGAAAATAATTTAAATAAGGAAATCCACCCAAATTAAAAACTGAACACCACAAAGAAATTGGTTCCATTTCAGATGTTAAAGAAAGTATGAATGAGTAATTTATTAAGTAAACAACATTGATATAAAAAGCTGACACAATAACAGAGCCAGGATGTAGATCAGACTCCTCGAGTCCTTTCCTTTCTAAGTTGAAACTATGTTTCAAAGTAGTTTCGTTACAGTTCTGCATACCAATATATACACAAACTTTGTATTTGACGCAGATACGCTAATTGCACACATTGGAAAGTAACAGAATTGAGCGTATGATGGGAAATGGGCCTACTTTAAAGTCGCAGACAAATACAGCTGTGGAATTGCGCGCACTAGAAAATAACAGATTCATCTCTGAAAACCGGAAAATGACAAGTACCACATCAGAAAATATACGTAGCAAAACATGAAAGGCAAGTACGAAATTGGAAAACCTATCTACGGGAAAATAAAAGACAAATAGTGACAAATGCGTGCATTAAAAAATGAAAGACAGATAAAATAGTGGCAAATGTACGCACTCGAAAATAACAAGCACCAGAAATACTGGAAAATGACGTATACGCAGTAAGAAATGAAATAAGTTTCAATGTTCTAAGTTAAAATAGCACAGTAATAAAATGCAACACTAATGTGTTGATGATAGGGTGATGGAATACTTCTACTGCTGTAAAACAACAACAATAATAATAATAATAATAATAATAAATATAATTAATTTTATAAGGAAGTTTATTCGGTTGATAAAAACTAACCTTTCATCGGGCCTCCTAGTATTAAATGGTACATATGTGATGTTCTCAGCGAAAATGTATTTGCACATATGCTGGAACGTATTTACGGCGTGATGTTGGTCGCTTGGTTTTAAATGTAAGCGCTTTAGACAAACTGATGCACACAAACAAATTTATGAAATCACGACTTTTATAATGTCTTTTTCAACTTCTCTGAACTCCATGCGGTCAAAGTACATGCTGTATGACTGAACTAAGACGGTTGTATAGACTTTGATCAATGTGTCTGAATAGCCTGCCAAAGGCGGAATAAGTATATGATGAAAGTCTCCTCCTTGAATTTATGTACCTAAGTTGAATGCTCATATTATTTCACTGTATGGGGCCATCCATTTAATACACCAGAAAAATCTGGCAAAGTTTAAACCAACACCCCACCCCCCGTACACATGCATATATTTTATATTTTTTTATTTCAAAAAGGGACCTGCGTACGTACGCATGACGCATCCCATCTCCACAATTCTATAGGACGGCCTATATTTAATACATGCATACACGATCAAGGAGTCATAACATTAACATGTTTAATAAAACAGTCGGCCGACGTTGAATGTATGGCTGCATCAAATAAATAAGCTGCGTAACTGTAAAATGTTTGTCTAGTGTCCGCTAAAATTCAAACGCCGATTGAACCAACAGGTTACGTATTAGACAAGTTATTATCGCGGTTTCACCCATCCTACCCAGTTTCCTATGCGTATATACAGTATCAGTAGACACCACCCCCGCCCCCCAACCAAGCGTATGCATTTGGGTGAACCCCTACCCCTCGTACTAAATTGATCGCCAATATTGTCTTTGATGATGTGCCAGAATGTGAAATGTGTAACCACTCATTTTCATTCATACTTACCACACCGGTCATTGATTTCATGTAATAAACTGCCATCAGGTGAAGGCCTATCACCATTACAGGTGTAAGAAGGCTAGAAATTTACATTTTTCATAACAGAACAAGGGTAATGTTTTTCAACGGATAAGATAAGTTTCTATAAGTTGTTAAATATTCATTGCGTAGCTGCAAATACGTAACAACGATTAGCATTTTGCAACCAACTTTGTGGTATTGGTTGTCATTCCAGTAAGTAAAGTAACATTCTATCATTGGAAGCAAGCTATTATGTACATGTCCATAATCTAGTATGTCAAGATGTACAGTATTATTCTGATTTCATCAGACGAACTTACCACATTTGCCTTCACAGAATACATGCATTGAAACCCAAACACAGAGAGTTTAACATTACATTCAGGTAACACAACTAGGCGATTTTGATGCAACACTGCATAGAATTATACGTATTATCCATATTAGTTTCATATTCGTCTTTCATATGACGTCTAGTGTGTTAATTTGCTTGTATTGAACAGTTACATAATGATTCTCTCTTGAGTTTATCATAATTATTGACAGATAGGTATGAAATATTAATAAACATTCAGGGATCGTTATATGCAGCAACTTTTCATCTCAATGATGTATGGTGTTTGGATTGAAATGGACTTTGGGACACCTGTAATTTGATAGCACCTATCGCTTTGCAATTTCCACCTGGCAGTCGAGGACATGCTTTCGGACTTTGGAGGAATGATGCACTCTAAAATCATGAAAGAAGCACCAAGTGTGTAAATGGAGTGTTAGGTATATTTAATTTGTGTAGTTTGTTAGATTTTTTCCTCCATTATTATGTTACGTTTACCTGTATTTTGAATTTGACATTGTCCAAAATCAAGTTCAACGTGTTCCTGAATAACGACACCAATGTTGTTTTTATTTTATAAACAAATAATAAATAGTTAAATTTTTCCTATGAGTGTTGGTTAAATATTAGGATCATTATCAATAGAAGTAAATACATTTGGCTCTGGGTCTAGGACACTGGTGTTCCCCATAAAAATGCATTGCCTACCTGGTGTTTACCATGTCCTTATTATAATTATAGCAACAAATTTTATCCTGTAAATAGCTTGGAATGTTCTAGAATGAAAAAAAATCCATACAGCCACAGTATTTCCAGAAAATGCTAGTTGTGACCTTGGTCTAGAAATTACTAAATCTTGATGCAAGATCTTGATGCAGAATCATTTGTATTGTTGTGTTTATTATTTTTATTTTGGTTGAACTTATGTATTCGCCTAGTGGTTCGAGCGTCCGACTCGGATGCGGGAGGTGGTGGGTTCGTTCCCCATGCCAAGTCATACCGAAAACTTATGAAAATGATACTAACAGCTGCCTCGCTTGACGCTCAGCATTAAGAGGTTAGTGTTAGGACTGGTCGGCCTGGTGTCAGGATAATGTGACTGGGTGGGACATAATGCTACATGTCTGCGGCATGATGCCCCAGTGCATGACATCACTATAAACTGCCACATTGCAGACATCGTAGCGATATGACTGAAACATTGTTAAGGCTATGTTAAAAATCCAAATCACATCACATCACATCACATCACATCACAACTTATTTATTCCAATTATTTATTCACTGTAAAAAGAAAACACACATTAATTTGGAATTATAGTGAATTAGAGAAGTTCATCTTAAATCTATATTACTGTGATTAACTGGCAGACTATTAGTACATCATCACATTTTAGGCTAATGGTACATCGGTACAAATTACGTTATTGGCTGAGCAAAAGTTAGAAGATTTAATTTCAAGACACAATGTGTGCATATATCACACAAAATCTCCTACACGTTTATATCCAGGAATGGGTGCTTATATGTGCATCGATCTGATAATATGTTGTATTTCGCTGCTTTCGGATTATTGATGGAAGGTCACTCGTGTCCTTCATTGGAGTGACCACTTCCCAATCTCACTAAAGAACATTAAATCTACAATCAATGACCCAATTCCACATTGTAATTTAAAGATGGCTGACTTGGATTAGTTTAAAACACTTTATCAAATCAAACTTAACAGAGATATCTTTTTAAACGTCTATGATCCTATTAAACTTTTACATCTTTTCTTAAAAATCGAGACTGCAGAAGAATCCATTCATAGGCCCTAACCTAACTCCAAGAGAAGCCGATATCATGGTTCACTAAATACTGTAAAGAAGCCATTAGACAATGCAGGGAAGCACTGAGAAATTATAAAACAAAATCTAATGTCCCAATATTTAAGTAGGTTACAGTTTGTGATGACACATCAACCAGTCATTGTGATGTCAACGAAGTTCAAAATGCCGGAGGATTTGGCTAGCATGCTATGGAAAAGGTTCAGAGTTAAGACATAAAACATGAAGTGGACGAAGGAATATATATATATATATATATATATATATATATATATATATATATATATATATATATATATATATATATATATATATATATATATATATATATATATATATATATATATATATATATATACATATATATATATATATCGACTTGATGGATTTTGGTGATTCACCTCCAATGAAATGTAACTTTGGCTTTTTCTGCCACCATATTGTGTCATGTGAACAACAAGGGTCATACAATAGCTCTCAAAAATGGTGAATTACAACCAATGTTTCTTTCTTGACTTGAAGGAAAATGCAGATGATCTGATTGAAGAGGCTCTGGTAAAGATGCATCACCACATACATCCAAGACTTTTCTAATGCAAACCCATTTATGAAGTGTTTGAAATTGGATGATAAAATATAGTCTCTAGATCTAAACAGATAACCAGCTCAGCCAATAAAATACAAATTATCTCATTAATATAGCCTGGATCAGATTTTATTGAAAATCATAGCACAACAGTGGCAACTAGATTAACCAGTCAGATACAAGATCACCTCAGCCATGGGCATATCTCATGTTCATTTTCAAAATTGTCAAAGATCTTGATCACATAAGCCCTCATTCCAATTTTGATGAAAATCAATTTAGAATTATGGCTTCTACAGAGATAAAACGTTGAGCTATTCAGCTGCAAAATCATCTCATTAATATACGTGGATCATGGTACGGTTCAAAATTGTAAAAGATTTTGATAATATATTAAGATATTCAAAGTTAAATCAAAATCTGATCAAACACATGACCTCGAAAGTGGCCACGAGCTTAGTTAATCAGATACAATATTACCTAATTGATATTAATGGATCTTCCTTAATGATGTAAGGATATATTTGAAGTCAGATCAAAATCAGAAATATAGCATCTAGAGCCGTAACAACCTCTACATTTCAAATGCACGATTAGTTGATGCGTACTTGTGGATTTTACTTACATTAAACTCTTCTACAATCTTAATCATGTGAACATATATTTGAGTTTTCTCAAAATAAAGTAGTAACAAGTTTAGTCAAACAAAAAAAATCACCTTAATGATATGCTTGAATGATGGATTGTTTTTATTTTACGGCGCACCAGCACTGTTAGGCTATTTACCGCCATATAAAGGTTATATGTGTGATCGCTCAAACATGACAAAAGGTTTCACATCGACCAGCGATATAAAAACCTAATAGTTGAAAGTAAACGACAAGATCACAAGGGTAATACATATAGCTTCCCGATCGACTGGGAATGTAAATGGTGTATGTTAATAAAGACAGATGAAAGTTATTTGAAAATAAGGGACGGTATATACATTACATAAAAATGTTCAAGGTGATCGTATTAAAGTTATAGCTTAGAATAAATGTTTACTTCTTTCGGGAATTCTATAATACAAGTGATGTTTATTGTTTCAAAAAGTTCATTTTACGCACATTGTAATACTGATCGCGCGTGGGTTGCAGGTAGTAACACTCCATCATAAAGTGCTTAACAGTGAATGGTTCATTGCAAGAAACGCACTCTGGTGGGTCTTCGCCTTTTAGTATGTGGGAATGTGTTATACAAGTATGAACAATTCGAATTCTTGCATTGACTACCACCTCCCTACCAATAGTCCTGTAGGAAGGAGTCCATTCTCCTAGGGTTGGCTTGATGGCGTGAAGTTTATTATTCACTGCTTCATTCCATGATGCTTGCCACTTCTGACGTAAAGACTCTTTGAAACTTGGTTTAAAATCAGTATACGGTATTTTAAAATCAGATGGTTCGAGAGATAGGGCCATTTTAGCAGCGCGATCTGCCTTTTCATTATTTTTAATACCACTATGGCTGGGTAACCAAAAGTATAATATATCGTGAGAAATACTTAGCTCAGTATGTTTGACGAGAATATTGGTTAATAATGGGTTTTCAAGTTTTCTGTTGTGTAGTGACTGAAGTAATGATAGTAAGTCTGTGAAGATAATGTTTTTTAACATACGTTTAATTTCGATATATTGCAGAAAAAAATATATTGCTCTGATTTCGGCTGAAAAAAATTGATGTACCATTTGATAAGCGAACTTGTATTGTGTGTCGTCCACTAACGAAGGATACAGCAGCGTTTTCCTAATCATTTGATCCGTCACTAGAAATTACTGTGTGTTTTAAATTCGGTGAGGAGTTCATGATAAGAGTTCTGGAGGATGGAAGGGTTTGTCGCGGACTTTTTGTTCCATCGTGTAGCATAAAAAGAACTTTTGGTTGTTTAAGTAGCCAGGGTGGTGTTTCGGAGATGGATGTTTTCTGAATTTTAGAAAGATCAATTTTGGTACTGTCAAGGCTGGATGATATTCTAATGCCAAAGGAAGGTATGGTGTTTGGTTTATTTTCGTATATAGTTTTGTATTTGGTTTTTTTTATTAAAAAAAAACAGGCGAAAATCAGCGTTCAGAGGGTTTGATTTTAATTTGAGAGCATACTGTGCGGAAAGCTTTTCTATACGATGTTATACAGGTGGTTCATTCGCTTCATCTTTCACATGGGGATGTTTTAAATGCGAGCCTTATTCCCTGATGCTGAATTGGGTCAAGCATTTTCAAGCATGACTTCCTATCTGAACCATAAAGAACACAACCATTGTCCAGTTTGGAGCGAATAAACGTTCGATATAAATTAAGGATGGCTTTTCTATCAGCACCACAGTCAGTGTGCGCTACTACTTTAATTAGATCTAGAGATTTCAAGCATTTAGTTGTCCAAGTTTTTTAGGTGTGGAATATGTCAGTTTTCTGTCGAAGATAATACCTAAAAATCTTTGCTTCCTCAACTACTGGAATAGGTGTTCCGTCCAGCGTGAGTTTCGGATAATGATTATGGTGTATTCGTAACTGACAGAAATGGATAATACCATTTTTTATTTCAAGAATGTGACACCGTTAGTACTGGCCCAATTTTGAAGCTCTTGTTGATATTTTGCTGTAGTTGTCTTTCAAGGGTATGCATTTGCATTGATCGATAACAGATTGGAAAATCATCAACGTATAAGGAGCAATCCACACCATATTCTGATGTCGAAAAATGTCACAGATAAAATACTGTCCTGTGGCACACCCATCTCTTGCTCGTGCAAATCTCAGAGGATAGAGCCCATTCGCACCTTGAATTCTCTGTCGGAGAGAAAGTCGGATATGAAAGAGGGCAGACGACCTTTTAGACCCAGATCATTCAGGTCATTTAGTATCCCGTACTTCCATGTCGTGTCATATGCCTTTTCTAAATCAAAGAAAACGGCTACTAAATGTTCCATCTTGATAAATGCGTAGCGAATGTTTTCAGTCTAACCAGATGATCGTTGATGCTACGGCCATATCGAAAGCCACTTTAGAAAGGAGATATTAAATTGTTAGTTTCCAAGTACCATACAAGCCGAGAATTGATCATTCGTTCCATTGTTTTGCACACACAGCTCATCAGTACAATGGGTCGATAGTGGGATCTGCGTTATCTTTACCATGTTTGGGAACTGGTATTTCTATTACTTCTTTCCAAATCTTTGGTAGGAATCCATAAATCATTGCAGATTTTTAAAAGAAATGTTAATGATGATTCTGGAAGGTGTTTCAAAAACTGGTAATGTATTTCGTCAGCCACAGCGGATGTATCATGGGCCTTATCTAAAGCCTCCCTAAGCTCCAATAGTGAGAACAGTTGGTTATAACTTGACTTTTCCTTTTGAGATTTTTTTTTATCATTGAAAGGCTTCTGAATAATTAGATGAGTACGATTTTTTTCCAGAAACTGTCAGCAAGAATATTTGCTATGTCACGTTTTGAACTAAAATTGTTATTGTTCAGTTTCAGATGTTGGAAAGAATTGTGTTTTCTCTCTCTATTTATTTTGCGGAGAGTGTCCCAAACTTTCTTAATAAATGAACGAGAGTTTAAAGAAGAAGCATATTTCTTCCATAATGCTCGTTTTCTTTCTTTGATCGTGCGGCTAGCTTTGACCCGAAGAATATGGTATTTACTTAAATTTTCGGGCGTTGGACGATTTTTAAATTTTGAGAGCTCTTGGCATTGTGTAATGGCTTCTTTATATTCTTTGGTGACCCAATGCTTTTGGGAGATTTTACAGTTCAGTAAGGACTTGTGATTGGATTCTTCTGCGATCTCGATTCAAAGAGAAGTAAATTCTTGAATAGGGTCAATACAATTGAAAAGGTATCCTCAGTTAGCCTAGTTTTATAGAGTGTGTCAAACTTGGCCCAGTTGGCCTTTTTATTTTCCATTGTGGAATTGCATCATCAATTGTAGAATTAATGTTTTCAAAGGAAACTGGAAAGTGATCCTTACTGTGAAGATATCAGCAACTTTCCAATCATAGTCCAAAAGCAGTGAAGGAGAACAATTGTCAAATCAATACACGTGTATGTACCTGTTCCTGGGCACAAGGACATCGGTGTTATATAGATACAAATCGTGTCTAGAAATGAAGTCTTCAACTTTGTGGCCTCTGTCACTAATGTAGTTTGATCCCCATTAAATGTTAATGGCATTAAAATCCCGGAGTAAAACAAATGGCCCAGGAAGTTGCTGAACAAGATTGTCTAGTTCGTTTGGTACTAGGTTGGTGTTTGGTGGTATATAAATAGAACAAAACATAATCACTTGGTGTAGATTGTCTCTTACAGCAATGGCTTGTAAATTTGTTCAAAACAACAGAAACTCCTCCATTGACCCTGTCACCATTTTTAAAGTTGGTGTTAAAAAGTGAGTAGTTTTTAAGTGATGTTGTCCGTATCTTTCAAGAAAGTTTCCTGCAGGCGTAGTACTGCAGAATCATGTTCATTTTGAAGTAGAAGAACATCATTGTAGTTGGTTTTAAGTCTTTGACAGTTCCATTGTATGATGTTTTTCTTTATTATCAGTTTAAAATATAGATTATGTAGCTTGGTTAGTCAATGATATGCATAGATTTTGTTTTTTAATGAACTTGTCCAACACTTTTATAATATAAAGTATTTCAAGTTTGACTGAAATTGGATCATAAATATGGACTCCATTGTTTTACAATTTTGGATGAATGCAAAATGTTCATTGAATACAGGGCCATACCAACTCACTTGGCCTTATGCCCAGTGAGCTAATTAGGTGGATGATATGGGTCAATATAATACTGCATATAAGCCAACTTATTTAGGTCGATACTTTCTGAAGGTTGGTAAATGCTAATAACACTGGACAACAAATTTTTACAAAAGTCATGTTACTGAAATAAAATTAGTCAATTCTTATCAATTTTTATGTGCTGAACACGAATATGACAGTCAAATTGCAAAATTGGCTCTAGTTTTTTTGTAATCTGCAAGAAATTAATGTTTACATAACGAAATGCATTCCAATAGTAAAAGGTCAACTGTAATAGCCTACCTATAAAAAATCAAGTCATTGACTACATCTTAGATTTCTTCGCCTGTCTCTTGTACAGCTGTTCGGGAGCATCTCTGAGGAGTGTCCAGCAGTAGTCAGCCAGCATTGTAGTGGACCATTTTCCCTGGTATCTTTGTTCCATTGTTGCGATATCTTGATGAAAACGTTCGCCGTGTTCATCACTAACAATACCACAGTTGCTAGGAAAGAAATCCAAATGGGAATGAAGGAAGTGAATCTTTAGAGACATATTGCAGCCAAGTTTCTTATACTTCATCAACATGTCTTCTACTAGTTCCTTATAGTTTTCTGCCCTAACATTTCCGAGGAAGTTTGTAGAAACTAGGCGAAAAGCATTCCATGCTTGTTTCGCGTCACCTTCCAGCAAGTTGTTGAACCGGTCATCTTTGAAAAGCTCTCGAATCTGAGGACCCACAAAAACTCCCTCTTTAATCTTTGCTTCGCTGAGTCGAGGGAATTTTTCATGCAGGTATCGGAATGCTGGCAAAGTCCGGTCAATGGCTTTCACGAAGTTCTTCATCAAACCTAGTTTGATGTGAAGGGGTGGTAGCAAGATTTTCTGAGCCTCAACCAGAGCTGGGTGTTGGATATTCTTCTCTCCAATGGCTACATTCTGCCTGTGAGTCCATTCCTTCCTCATGTAGTGCATTTCCCTTGCTCGGCTATCCCACTCGCATAAGAAACACATGTATTTTGTATATCCTTGCTGCAGTCCCATTAAAAGGGCAACTACCTTCAAATCACCACAGAGGTGCCAGCTGTACTTGTTATACTCAATGGAATTCAGTAGCTGCCTTAAGTTATCGTATGTCTCTTTCATGTGGACAGCATACGCTACTGGAATAGATGGAAGAATGTTTCCATTGTGCAAAAGCACAGCCTTGAGACTCAGTTTCGAAGAGTCCACAAATAGTCTCCATTCTTGTGGGTCATGAGTGATTTTTAAAGCATTCATGAGGCCCTCAATATCGGAACAGAATATCAGATTACTTTCCTTTCTGAAGAAAGGCTCCAATTGCTGGTGGCGCTTTCGATATGCAGTAATTGTGACATCTTCTTCTAGAAGATTCCATTGTTGGAGTCTTGATCCTAGCAATTCTGCCTTGTTCTTTGATAAGTCCAAATCACGAATCAGGTCATTTAGTTCTTCCTGTGTTATTCTGTGTGGGGTTGATGATGCACCACAGTGAAAATCTGGATCACTGCATGCTGATGGACCAGGAGAAGAACAGGTCGACTCACCTTTGTCTTCGTCAGATGAATCAAGAGAATATTCTGCTGGAGGTTCTGGAATAGGAAGTCCCTCACCATGTGGAACTGGTCTCAATGCAGACGGAATGTTTGGGTAGACTATTCTCGACTTCTTTCGCTTCGTTATTCCGCCGGAAAGAGGAGGAACCAAGCAGAAGTAACAGTCATTTAGGTGGTTGCTTGGCTCTCTCCACACCATTGGGACTGCAAACGGCATTGATGACCTTTTGCAATTCAACCGCTGTGAAAGCTGTGTTGTACATGTAGCACAGCATATATGCGGAGCCCAAGGCTTGTCTTGGTCACCAACCTTGCATCCGAAGTAAAGATGATATGCCTTCTTCACTTGAGAATTGATACTTTTCTTCTGGTTGGCAAATGTCACTTCCCCACAAATATAGCAAAAATTGTCCGCGGTATTAACACACTTTCGAGGCATTACTGTTCTTTATTGTACGTAAATGGATAAAATAATAAGTTTTATGTAACAGTAGCTTGAACTGTCTCGCACAACGTCTAAAATATTTTAAATGCTGAACCTATCTGATTGGGCTTTATATAGTACACTGCTTACGTCAGCTTCAGCAGCCGCCTGGCATTAGTATAATAGGCCTACACATGTATAGTACACTGCTGACGTCAACTTACTTCAGCAGCCGCATGGCATTAGTATTGCATTGCATCAGAAAATGATGCAATCAACTGTGGATGATGTGAGCATGATGGTATCATGCAATGTTACATCATTATTCCGGATGTTGCTGCAGTCCTACTGGAGAAATTTACACAGTGAAACATAGAAAATGAGGTATATGAATATCTTCAAAACGAGAGCCAATACAAATTTTTCACGGTTATATTCGTGTTCGGCACACCAAAATACTACAGATTAGGGCCTTTTCAAGTCAGTAATGATTTCACTGTTGACCAGTGTAACAGGCAACTGTGGCGAATTCCTTTAATTCTTTCAGAAAATGGCAATTATATCTCAAATGTTTCTAAATTATAATAAGTAATAATTAACATATCATATCATATAAAAACATAATATCATATAGTACATAATGTCATATAATACATTATAATATATATATATATATATATATATATATATATATATATATATATATATATATATATATATATATATATATATATATATATATATATATATATATATATATATTAAGAAAACTTTTAAAGTGTCAGTTACGCCTTGAGAAAACAGATGAAACTGACAAAACGTCGACAAAACTGGGATAAACTCTTTCGTTTGTCTTGGTTACAGAGATAGAGAGAATGAAAGAGAGAACGCAGGAAAGAAGTGGACAAAGCCAGTGATGATTGTAAGACTTACCTAACAGTACGGCAAACAATTTCAATACAACTGGATTAAACGGTGACGCCATGCTGCATTTAGATAAATAAATATTGCATTATAATGTCATTTAGTATTTTCTACTATATCTGAGTCACTATACTCGTTTCCCTTGTGTATTCTTGTCCTTGGTACTCCAAAAATACAATTTACATGACTATAGTAATGCAGATTAGTCGACCGAAACGTATTTCGACGTGTATTGTTCCTGCGTACAGTACGCTTGCATATATTTGATGGTACCCACATATAGAATCCTCTAACGACTGTAATGTATTTGCGTGTGCACTTAAATGAAACACTAGAATAATACAGGCGCGTGACAAACAAGGTTAATGAGTGGCGGGGTGTTTTCAATACTAAATTACAGTCCTGAAAAAAATGTGAGATTGTCGACTGATTAAACCCTACAACAACAACAACAAAAACAAAAATCCTCGATTATTTAATTTCATGGCTCACGATAGGCTATACATGGCGGCCAGTATTAATGGTGGAGGAAGAACCCGGAAAACCCCGAAAAGAACCACCGACCCACAAGAAGCTACTGACAAGTTTTCTCACATACCCACATTAGCCGAATCCGAGACTCGAACACACGCAGACAGAGGTGAGATGGCATTGATCCTTAACGGAGAGCGCTTTAGACCGCTCAGCCACTCGGGGCCTAAAATAAATAATCGAGAAAGCACAAGACATTAATAGAGGTACTAAAAAGCATGAAACCTTCTCAGTTGTTGAAATATTACACTTTTTAGGATGTTACCGTCGTGGAAAAATAATACATTATGGAATGAAAGAGTGCAAAAAATGTATGGCATGCAAATATGTTGATCACGAAACCAGAGGGGAAAAAAGAAAGTAACTAAAGCAAAATCACTAGTAAATAATATAATGGTACACATGAAAAACTTGATAATGTGAATTCACTAAACTCAGTTGCATAGAAGGTAAAATGAAAAGCAATAACATTAAAAATATAATGTTGAATTTAAATGCCTCAAAACAAATTGCCTAAACTATCCAATAAATAAGAGAATACATTGGTATTTATCAGAATTCTAATTAAATGTATTGTGTTAATTCAAACATGTGAACATTTAAAATTCCTTCAAATGTCAATATTAAAAAAAGGCTTATATATCATTTCAACTACACTTTCAATAAAACTTTTCTCCTGGATAAAATGTTTACCATGTACAATTTTAGTACATCTTATTAGACCGTCTATACAAAATTAACATAAGCAGTGAAATAGGCAAAACGTTTAATACCACGTGCATGATCAAAATACACTGCCTAATGCGGTGCTTAAATATAAATATTCTAATAATATAAGTTTTTTTTACAGAGTTCGTATTTGACTTGTACTATTGATTGTAATTATATTTCATAAATAAATGGAACAATTGTTATTATCTTTTATCCACGTAGAGCAGTCGTATCAGAGACAGTGTGTACCGTAAAGAACCATGAACACTCTATGTACGCACCATGCCGTCTATGTCCTCTACCTTGTTAGAAATGCAAGAGAAAAAAGATAGGAGATATGAAATTAAATCCCACAAAATACCAGTTATGTAAAGGTTATGTACCATCGAAGCGTGCACAATAATAGTACAGCAGAGGAAAAGAAAAGGAGAGAGACAGACAGACAGAGACAGAGAGAGAGACAGAGAGTGTGTGTGTTGAATGTGCTAATGTGACAATGGCTTGAAATGTGGCGGTGTCTTTTGATGTAACACGCTAATCTAATCCAAAATGTCCTTGGCTGAATTCACTACAGTTACAAATTAATGATTTAGTAAAAGAATATTAATAAACACTGTGAATCCAGAAAATAATTTAAATAAGGAAATCCACCCAAATTAAAAACTGAACACCACAAAGAAATTGGTTCCATTTCAGATGCTAAAGAAAGTATGAATGAGTAATCTATTAAGTAGACAACATTGATATAAAAAGCTAAGACACAATAACAGAGCCAGGATGTAGATCAGACTCCTCGAGTCTTTTCCTTTCTAAGTTGAAACTATGTTTCAAAGTAGTTTCGTTACAGTTCTGCATACCAATATATTTACACAAACTTTATATTTGACGCAGATACGATAATTGCACACATTGGAAAGTAACAGAACTGGGCGTATGATAGGAAATGATCCTACTTTAAAGTCACAGACAAATACAGCTGTGGAATTGCGCGCACTAGAAAATAACAGATTCATCTCTGAAAACCGGAAAATGACAAGTACCACATCAGAAAATATACGTAGTAAAACATGAAAGACAAGTACGAAATTGGAAAACCTATCCACGGGAAAATAAAAGACAAATAGTGACAAATGCGCGCATTAAAAATGAAAGACAGATAAAATAGTGGCAAATGTACGCACCCGAAAATAACAAGCACCAGAAATACTGGAAAATGACGTATACGCAGTAAGATATGAAATAAGTTTGACTGTTCTAAGTTAAAATAGCACAGTAATAAAATGAAACACTAATGTGTTGATGATAGGGTGATGGAATACTTCTACTACTGTTAAAACAACAACAACAACAATAATAATAATAATAATAATAATAATAACAACAACAACAATAAATATAATTAATTTTATAAGGAAGTTTATTCGGTTGATAAAAACAAACCTTTCATCGGGCCTCCTAGTATTAAATGGTACATATGTGATGTTCTCAGCGAAAATGTGTTTGCACATATGCTGGAACGTATTTGTGGCGTGTTGGTCACTTGGTTTTAAGTCTAAGCGCTTTAGACAAACTGATGCACACAAACAAATTTATGAAATCACGACTTTTATAATGTCTTTTTCAACTTCTCTGAACTCCATGCGGTCAAAGCACATGCTGTATGACTGAACTAAGACGGTTGTATAGACTTTGATCAATGTGTCTAAATAGCCTGCCAAAGGCGGAATAACCATATGATGAAAGTCTCCTCTTTAAAGTTATGTACCGAAGTTGAATGCTCATATTATTTCACTGTATGGGACCATCCATTTAGTACACTCGCTCAAATCTGGCAAAAGTTTGACACACACACACACCCCGTACAAATGCATATATTTTATATATTTTAAAAAAACCGGACCTGCGTACGTACGCATGACGCATCCCCCCTCCACAATGTTATAGGAAAACCTATATTTAATACATGCATAAACGATCAAGGAGTTATAACATTAACGTGTTTAATAAAACAGTCCACCGACGTTGAATGTCTGGTTGTATCAAATAAATAAGCTTTAAAAAGTTTGTCCAGTGTCCGCTAAAATTCAAACACCGACTGAACCAACAGGTTACGTATTAGACAATTTATTATCGCGGTTTCACCCATCCCACCCCATTTCCTATGCGTACGTACAGTATCAGTAGACACACACCCCATACGCAAGCGTATGCATTTGGGTTAACCCCCTCCCCCTCGTACTAAATTGACGGCCAATATTGGCTTTGATGATGTGCCAGAATGTGAAATGTGTAACCACTAATTTTAATTCATACTTACCACACCGGTCATTGATTTCATGTAATAAACTGCCATCAGGTGAAGGCCTGTCACCATTACAGGTGTAAGAAGGCTAGTAATTTAGATTTTTCATAA
Source organism: Sinohyriopsis cumingii (assembly GCA_028554795.2). NCBI lineage: Eukaryota > Metazoa > Mollusca > Bivalvia > Unionida > Unionidae > Sinohyriopsis > Sinohyriopsis cumingii. The sequence goes on from CM068831.1 coordinate 78,789,773, forward strand.
CAGAACAAGGATAATGTTTTTTAACGGATAAGATAAGTTTCTATAAGTTGTTAAATAGTCATTGCGTAGCTGCAAAATACGTAACAACGATTAGCATTTTGCAACAAACTTTGTGATATTGGTTGTCATTCCAGTAAGTAAAGTAACATTCTATCATTGGAAGCAAGCTATTATGTACATGTCCATAATCTAGTATGTCAAGATGTACAGTATTATTCTGATTTCATCAGACGAACTTACCACATTTGCCTTCACAGAATACATGCATTGAAACCCACACACAAAGAGTTTGACATTACATTCAGGTAACATAACTAGGCGATTTTGATGCAACACTACATAGAATGTAATGTATTATCAATACTAGTTTCATGTTCGTCTTTCATATGATGAGTAGTGTATTAATTTGCTTGTAATGGGCATGAACATAATTATTCTCTCTTGAGTTTCCCATCACTATTGACACATAAGTATGAAATATTAATTTAAAAAATACAGGGATCGTTATATGCAGCAACTTTTCATTTTAATGATGTATGGTGTTTGGATCTAAATGGACATAATAACTTTAGGAAACCTGTAATTTGATAGCACATATCGCTTTGCAAGTTTTCCACCTGGCAGTCGAGGACATGCTTTTGAAGAATGATACACTCTAAAATCATAAAAGAAGCACCAACTGTGTAAATGGGATATTATGTATATTTAATTTGTGTTGTTTATTACTTTTTACCTCCATTACTATGTTATGTTTAAATGTATTTTGAATTTGACCTTATCACCTTAGGATCATTATCAATAGAAGTAAACACACTTGGCTCTGGTTCTAGGACACTGATGTTCCCTATAAAAATACATTGCCTACCTGATGTTTACCATATCCTTATTATAATATTAGGAACAGATTTTATCTTGTAAACAATTTGGAATGTTCTAGAATGAAAAAAATCCATAAAGTCACAGTATTTCCAGAAAATGCTAGTTGTGACCTAGATCAAGTAGAGGGCTTTATAATTTTGTTTATCTAGAAATTACTCATTCTTGATGCAAGATCTTGATGCAGAATCATTTGTAGCATTGTGTTTATTATTTTGATTTTGGTTGAAATTATTTATTCGCCTAGTGGTTAAAGCGTCCGCCTCGGATGCGGGAGGTCGTGGGTTCGATCCCCGTCCGAGTCAGACCAAAAATGGTACTAACAGTTGCCTTGCTTGGCGCTCAGCATTAAAAGGTTAGTGTTAGGACTGGTCGGCCTGGTGTCAGGATAATGTGACTGGGTGGGACATGATGCTACATGTCTGCTGCATGATGCCCCAGTGCTAGACATCACTATAAATTGCCACATTGCAGACATCGTAGCGATATGACTGAAAAATTGTTAAAGCAATGCTAAAAGTCCAAATCACATCATATGACAACTTATTTATTCAAATTATTTATTCACTGTAAAAAAAAACATTAATTTGGAATTATAGTGAATTCAGACAAGTACATCTTTAACTCTATTACTGTGATTAACTGGCAGACTATTAATACATCATCACACTTCAGGTTAATGGTACATAGGTACAAATTACATATGTGGCTGAGCAAAAGTTAGAAGATTTCATTTCTAGACACAATGTGTGCATATATCACACAAAATCTATTTATATCCAGGAATGGGTGCTTATATGTGCATCGATCTGATAATATGTTGTCCTTTGCTGCTTTCGGATTATTGTTGGAAGGTCACTCATGTCCTTCATTGGAGTGACCACTTCCCAATCTCACTAAAGAACGTTAAATCTACCATCAATGACCCAATTCCACGTTGGAATTTAAAGATGGCCGACTTGGCCTAGTTTGAAACACTTTATCAAACCAAATTTAACAGAGATACCTTTTTAAATGTCAATGATCCTATTTAACTTTTACATATTTTTTACAAATCAAGATTGCAGCAGAATCCATTCATAAGTCCTCACTTAACTCCAAGAGAAAGAGAACCCGATATCATGGTTCACTTAATACTGTAAAGAAGCCATTAGACAATCCATAGAAGCACTGAGAAATTATAACAATTGTCTGATGCCCCAATATTTAAGTAGGTGCCACATATTCCAGGCTCGCTGCATGATGAAAGAATGTAAAAGAGTATAATGGAAAAAATAGGTTTCTACTTAAACTCTTGTTGCTCTATACACAAACTATTGGATATGATCTGCAAATTAAATGGGTAAGGAAAATCATCGCTTTCGTCACCTAAAATTAACAATAAAAACTTAAATTAGAAACATGAAATAGCAAATGTATTTAATGTACTTGCTGATATTTTCCTAAGGAAGCATCCTTTCCTTTAATGAAAATGTATACATCTTGTGCTATATCAATGATACAGCATATATATATATATATATATATATATATATATATATATATATATATATATATATATATATATATATATATATATATATATATATATTCTATTTCATTAATTTTGAGAAAATAAATGAAAGGTTCAATTTTAAGTGTCTTGCTTGGCATCCTATTTCAAATGTTAAATTCATTATCTCCAGAACCCATTTTTATTTTTAAAAAGTACTACTCAAGGATTATGAAGCAAGTATTGTAGAATACGTATAACTTGGTGAGATTTGCATACTGTGAACGAAACTCTGGAATATTTCAATATTTATTGGTAGACACAGACAACTAATTGTTTTTAAAGTGCTGCAAATGTTGATATGTGGATGTGCGGAAAAATTATTATTTGTGTTTAAATGGATGATGTTGTCAGGAGCCCTATTGTTCACAACAGAAACTCCTCCTGAGGCCCTGTCACCATTTTTAAAGTAGGTGTTAAAAAGTGAGAAGTTTTCAAGTATGATGTTGTCCGTATCTTTCAAGAAAGTTTCCTGCAGGCATAGTACTGCAGAATCATGTTCATTTTGAAGCAGAAGAACATCATTGTAGTTGGTTTTAAGTCTTCGACAGTTCCATTGTATGAGCTTTATCTTTATTTTCAGTTTAAAGTAGAGATTATGTAGCTTGGTTAGACAATGATATGCAAAGATTTTGTTTTCTAATGAACTTGTCCAACACTTTTATGATATAAAGTATTTCAAGTTTGACTGAAATTGAATCATAAATATGGACTCCATTGGTAACAATTTTGGATGAATGCAAAATGCTCATTGAATACAGGGCCATACCAACTCACTTGGCCTTATGCCCAGTGAGCTAATGAGGTGGATGGTATGGGTCAATATAATACTGCATATAAGCCAACTTATTTAGGTCGATACTTTCTGAAGGTTGGTAAATGCTAATAACAGGCAACTGTGGCGAATTCCTTTAATTCTTTCAGAAAATGGTAATTATATCTCAAATGTTTCTAAATTATAATAAATAATAATTATTATCTACTTGGTTTAGTAAATAACTGTCAAAAGTTTACCAGGAATGTGATTTAAAAACCTAATAAATGACCATATATTCCTGCAATACTTTTGTAGTCAACTTGTGGTCACATTTAGACCAGCTTGCTTTACAAGAAAAAACAACAATATAAGGTCATTGACAGAGCTACTGTTAAATTTATTTTCTTGTACAGATATATACATAAATTTATGGCTAAAGGTGAATTGATAAAATAAAAAGATAAACATGTGTAAAACTTACAGGAATATATCACATGAAAAAGACAGACTGTGGACTTTTAATGACAAGAACTACGTATAAACCTTCAAAACATTCACTTCAAGCAGTCTGTTGCAGACTTTTCTCGTTAGATTAAAACAAGTGATTTCCCTCCCCCATAATTATTCTCTTTTTGCATTTTTTTTTCTCAAAAATTTATTATGATTTTTCCCTACTTAATAACACTGCCCTCAACTAGAGAGCTTTTGCAGTGAGGGAAAATATATACAAATATAATTTGTATAATGAATTTTACCACTAATATAAATTTTAGGAAATGGACATTTAGAATTTAAAGTTCATGTAATCTTTATGAATTTTTATAAATGCTGTAAAAAGCAGAGATCCTTACTTAGTGCAAAACAAATGACCCTTTGATTTACTTGATATCAGCAATTCCTTCTTGCTGATCATTCTGAGTCAATTCTGCAAGTAAAATTAAGGTTATAGATAAACAGCGTACTCGCTCTTCTTTTACTCTGATTATGACTCTTTCTCAGAAGGAGATCTTAAACTGCAGCAGAGACCTGATGTACATTTATGCTGCTGGAAAGAAAATTCTATCAAGGAAATCAGCTTCAACATTTCAAAATTGTCCTGAGGAAGCCCATAAGTGGGATTCTGTGTTTTTACTATGGAATTGAATTGGAATGATTTCTATGAAGGAAATTAGCTTCAAAAGTTCTGAAGACTTTAAAATTATATTATATACCCTACTGAGTGGGGTTTTGTATTTTCTAAAAAAGAAATAAAGTTGAAATGATTTCTACCAGGGAAATCTTCTTCAAAATATCAGAGGACTTCAGAATTGCATTAAACTGCCCTGAATGGGACTCTGTGTTTCTTCTTGAGAATAAATTTGGAATGACAATCCTGTGTTCAAAGAAACTAAAACAAATATTCATCGCCTGACCCAGGCTTCATCATCAAAGGGATCTATTTGTTGCTTCTGGTAGGCCTGTTTGAATTCTGGGCCCAACATATCTAGATCCCTCGAATCTCGGATGACACCCTATAAAAGAAATAAAAAGTGAACATTAGGTATAAATTCCCAATAAATATCTTTACATGATCTCCTGCTATACATAAAGGCTAGTACATTTAGAGCTATTCAATACCTGTAATCTCAACAAATATGAATAGCTGTAAAATGCACAGATCTTTACCCAAGAATAAAAAAGTGGAATCCTGGGAAGGTAGTTTATAAAAGTATAAATGGCAGGTACTGAATAACATCGAAATTAATGCAAAAGGTGCATTCCCTAGGGACCATAGATGTTTTGATGTAACACTGTTTGAATAGAAATACATGTACTATCATTACAATAATACATTTATGAGATAAATTTCAATCTAATCCAAGACACTTCAGAGACTTTTAGTTCTATTATGATGAGTCAGAAACTTTTAGTAGCATTATAACTGTCTTGCTTAAAGGAAGAGAGTAATTTTGTGAAGATGTTTAGATTTTTTCACAAATTATTTAAGCGGGATATGACAAGATGTTTTCTGGTTTTGTCTGTTTAGGGAGAAAGGATATCATTTAAAATACTTTTGGCTTATCATTATTCAATAGGATGGCATCATAGCATGCTGCTTGTCTGTAATAAACTTCACTATAATACTAGAATATATTAGACTATAATAGTATTCAGTAAGTGAATATACATTTAGACTGTGATTAGTCTGTAGCTTCAATAATGTAACTTATTTCATGCTAGAATTTGAATTACTAGATTTTTCATGAGAAATAATATTGATAATTCACTAGAATGAATTATCAAAAATATTTTCTCACTGCAATAGATAGACACCAATTACATTATGACCGCAAAATTTAATCTGCCATTTTGACATTTCCTTGGTCTAGTGATGAGTAAGACCCCTGTCATGCAGAAGAACTAGATTAAAATCACACAATGTGCTAACATTTTGTCCTTCAATTTTTTTGTTTCAGTGCTTTCTTACCATGAATTAGAAAGGACAATATTTTGCTACTAATATTTTCTGTGCGAATATACACAATAAAAAGTAGAACATAAACCAGGCAGTAATCAGCTGGCATTAACATGATACTGAAAGAAAATGGCTACTCAGTCTGTTATACTTATTGCTAGCCAATGCATTTGGGCCAAAAATGAAAATAAAATTTGCTTGTTCTGAGATCATAATAGATATATTTCATCTTATGGGTGAAAACCTCAAGTCTCTCCCTTTGTCTAGTGGTAAGCATGGTTGCCTGTCACATGGGAGTACCAGGTTCAAAATCCAACATATACAAAAAAAAGCTCATTGTCTGATCTGAAGCTGTTACTCCTGCATGACAGGTGACGATGTTTACCTATAGATGAAGTGATGATGACACTTGTTATCATAATGTTATCAATATCTATTGACTAATTTGAAAAAAATAATTTTGGTAATTCGTTTCAGTGTATTATATAAATAATTTTCTCTTCTGAAATCTAAATTCAAGGATTAGCATAAAATAAAAAGCAGATATATTGTCACACCTTCTAATTTTTCTTAGAACATCACTCCATACAAATTATAATTATTTCCTCATGGAGTAAACTCTTTGTTAAAATTCAACAAATTTTATGTACCAAAGGATATGCCAATGATTATTTATACATCTTTAGAACAAAATGAATAAAAGTACATGAAGAATTACAGAGATTACAGTCATATTTTCACTAAATAGCTTTGTGTTGCTTTTTTTAGGGTACTACATACCACAATGCAGAAAAGCAATATACTTGAGTGGGATTTATCATTTAGTGCAGATACTGTTGTTGTTGTTGTTGTTGTAGGATTTAATGCCATTTTCCAGCACACAATTGGCTATACATGGTGGCCAGTATTAATGGTGGAGGAAGAACCCTGGAAATCCTCAGAAAGAACCACCGACCCTCGAGAAGCTACTGGCAAGCTTTCTCACATACCCACATTGGCCGAATTCGAGACTCAAACCCACACAGAGGTGAGATGGCAGTGATCCGTAACGAACGGAGAGCACTTTAGACTACTTGGCCACTCTGGGCCCCAGAGATACTGTCTTCCTCATCTTGAGATGTTTCAATATTTTCATTACTGTTTGGTTTGGAAACAAGTTTTTCTCTCAATATTAAGCAGGTATTAAAGATTTAAATACTGTCATAATGTTTTGTTTTTATCCAAAAATTAGTTACATTCCTGAGAAAAATACTGAGGATTTCCTTAAATTTGAGGAATTTTTCATTTTTTTTTTTAAGAAAAGGATTCCATTTTGTATTATATCTCTTACAAAAGTCTCAGTATTGTCAGAAATATTGAAAGCAAGATAAGGCTAAATCTCATTTCGAAGAAAATATTTAATAAATGTATTAATACCAAGTCCCTGGCTTAAGACCTCACTAATTGAGCTTAGTCTTGATTTAAACACCATCACTGCTTTATGTGTCAACTCTATCAGCACCTCGGCAGATCAATCAAATATTTGAGTGCTTTTGTCATGGTGATATTGATTGGATTTCAGGAGTTGTCTCCCTTAGTATGTAATGCCAACTAACCAAAAGTGTGAAATAGCTGTGCATTGTTAATTTGTACATCAGCCAGAAATAGTGGAGGCAACTGGCTTTAAAAGGATACTTTTCAATTTTTAACAACGAAAGTATGACTACATACTGGAGAGAAGCCATAACATGCATATTTTAGGGCAAGTATGTATATGTACAAACACAGACTAGTAGTGGAAAATTGCTTCTTTATCAGTCCATTCCAGCTGTGTGCTCCTCATGTATAAACCATGTGGGAACAGTGTTCAAATATGAACAAGCCGATTTTGATTGGATGCAGTGGTTTCCACTGCATCCAATGAGATTCACAGATCTGAAGCACTGAATTTTCTGATCAATCTGCCAAGGTGTAGATAGGGTTAACATGTTAGAACCATGAATTGTGAAGAAGCTTAAACCAGCTTAAACCCTGGTACAAAATCAAGGAAGATAACTGGACTAAATTAATTAGTACATTACGTTTGACTGGTGTACTGTTTATAGTTCAAACCTAAGTCTAAGGACATGTAAAACTGCTGGTTAAATCCTGAGTTACATAAAGTAAGTACAAAATCTGAACCCAGCTTTGAGATTTTTAAAAAAAGGATTGTTTTCTGAATTCAGTAAAATGACATAAAAAGAGTTAATTCATTGTGTTAATTCAGCCTTTAAGCCAAGTTAGGTTGCTGAATGTCAGAAGTTTTAAATTTTGAGTTCAAACTTTGTTCTCAAGACATTTTAAAGTCAGGCCTTAGCTGTGAAATGCTCCTTCTGACTTGTCATCACTGCACAATATGCAAGACACACTGTAACCGATACTATCATCTCAATAAATGCCTCTTCAATGGAGGCCAGACTTCACACCTTTGGCAAATAACCCAGTAATTTGATAGCATGTTCCTGTAGCAGTTTCTGTCTCTCCTCTTCAATGATTTGTCTGCGGAAGTCCTCCAATTTCGCCTCCTCACGGCGTTCATCGAGCTCACGCTCTCTGTCAGCAACAAACTGTGCTCGCCTGTCTTCAATCAGCCTTTCTACAGCTCGTTTGTGTTCTATCTGCTTCATGCGACGCTTCTGCGCATTCATCTGTTTTATTCTGTCATCTTCTGCAAACTTGGCCAGCATCTGCAGAAAAAGGAAGATTATGGCATATAATTGTGTGTATATTGAAACTCCATAATGATATGCTGTCCAATTCCAGGCCAATATGTTCTATTTCTAACAAGAATCTTTTGATCTAGTGTACATTTTCCGCCTGAGTTAACAGAACAGCATAGATTTTCCGCCTGAGTTAACAGAACAGCAGGGCCCAATTCATACTGTGATTTATCATAAACAGAAGAAAAAAATATCAGAAATAGAGACAGATAGACATAAATATTGCTTTGCATAAATATAAATTGCTATTCATGATTAATCACAAATTTTAACAATTAATTCCTTTTCTTGTGAGGTAATTCTTGGGGAAAATCACCCAAAAGGACCTTTCTTCAAATTATAAATATAATTAGCTGAGTGGAAAAAGTGATGCATTGTGTATGAAAGGCACATTTAGAGTGACTGCCCAAATCAGAGAGTGGATGGAGTACTCTAAATGTGTTACTGTGGATGTCTACATCCCTGTTTGAATATCCATTTTTTTCTTTTGTTTGGTACAATAATGCAAGCATATTCATCTATAAAACTGAATGCCGTTTCAAGGATATTTCATATGAAGCATCAACCTATGTTAATGTACTGTAAATTAAAACAAACATAGCTGTTGAAAATAATGCAAACTTTGGAATGTTAATAAAATCATTTGTATGACATTATCTGTATTCGTAATAAAGCATCTGATGCATTTATTTACATTAATTTTCACCTTGCAGTTATTTCTGAATTTACAGTATTTATGCATGATTAAAGGAAGTACAGTTCATATCCTTATTGTTACAAAAGTGGGTGATCCCTTCTCTCTGATACAACCTTTAATACAGCCATCACAGGGTATGAAAAATACATGAGATTATAACCAAAAGGGACCCTAGGTTTTATCCTGTTATGGTGCTAATTGGACACTGAACTCAATGATTCAGTCTCATACTGCAGTCAAATTAGATTTAATGACTTTTTTCCACATCATGTCACTGACACACATTTGAAAGAATATACAGTTCACATTTCCTTTTCTGAAAAGCTGTCCATCACCAAAAAATGCATGTGCTGGGCGTGAAAAAGAATCTTTCCAAGTAAACTGGACAGTACAATTCCATGCAACCACTGAATTAGACTTATACCTGGGATTTTGCAAACTTTTTCTTGCGCACAACTCTTCCTAACTCCTTTCCCATCTCTTTCATACATACGGAGATAAATTGTGAATTAAATTTTGTGTAGGTCAAAACTTTCAATAATTTTTTAATTAGAACAATTTTATTGATACTTTCAACTGTGAATTGGAATATGTTTTTCTCCTATTGTCTTTACAGACTTATCATTGTTTGTTGAGACTCAAACAAAAAGAAAATCAATAAAAATTAGCATTACCTGTTGCCTGAACTGATCTTCCTCATCACGTTCAGTATCCTGTCGCAGTTGCTTGAAATGCATCTGCTGGGCATGGGTCTGCTGAAGCTCTATACGCTGTCTTAGCTTCCTCTCTAGCAGCTCCTGGTTTTGAAGAAAAAAAAAGTCATCATGATTTCATCATTACAGTTACATTAGTAATTGTTATTACTTCACTGGCATTACAATGTTAAACTGTTATGGTCGAACTCCTATAAAAAAACCATAGAGATAAATAGAAGAATTTTGAAGGTTATTACAAAATCTCTTCAAGTTACACACCAAAAGCATATAGATCTTCTTAATGTTGTTGCTTGGAACAATCTTGGTGTCCTAAAGGCATCGGGATGGATATTCCAGTTTTTTTTCTGCATTAGCTTTATATCGCAGCCAAATGCAGCAATCAAATGAACTGTTTGAAAATACCAGAGCCACTCTGACAAGAATACCAGTGAAAATAAACAGCTATTGTCTGAGTGTCTTTAAGTGGGCTACAAATATTTCTAAAAGTCAAGTTAGAGGCAACAACTTGTTGTTTTGGTAAATCTTGGGGCAGGAAAAAATTATAATTATATTTCAAGCCTAAAGTCTTGTATGCAAATAAATATATAACATTTATTTTGTCCCAAATCTTACAGACACAAAAATACAGAGACAAAACCAGTAAGACTGACAAACTTCACATATAAGCAACATGTTCTTGTTCAATTACTTTTATGTTATTTATTTTGCACGTGCAAAGCTTCAAATTTTTCCAACATGAAAAAAAAAATCCTTTATAATTCATGGGCAGCTTAGAGTTTATCAACAGACCTGTGCTTTAGTGCACAGTATTTAAACAGTACACATTGTGCTTAGCATCACTTAGCACCTTATTTATTGCCCAGATCACATGTTAGCTTTATGTAGAATGCTGTTTTATTGGCATTGGTTTGCTCCAGAAGTATTTTCCAGCATTATAAGCGATACTACATAATGCAATATAATTAAATGTTTGCAAATATATCAGGCACATAACCAGCATATATTCATATAACAATCACATACTTATTAAAGAACGACCATAACGTCAAACAGATAATCATCAATGCATTTTTGTTTTTTGTTTTGGCTTAACACAAAATTTTAATTTTTCACATATTATTAATTCCAGTATTGATTTTGGCAGGATAATTAATTTGGTGACTCGTTTTCATTATAATTGGTGGGTTTATCTTTTCTTTCTGAAAGAGATCCAGGTTAGTTAATTGTTTAAATGCTGAAACTGGCATGGACAAGGAGGGAATTTTGTCCACATGCAATGTAGGTATGCGTTTGTTCTACAACATTAATCTTTTATCACCTTTTGCGACATAGTATTAGCATCATTACTGTTGCTGAGTAAACATGTATACATTTAATGTCATTTACATCAATGCAAACTACAACTGCATTGTTACTGCAATGGTTTTCAATCCATTATTTCTGAGATGTCTTGAATATATATAAGAGACATTATTTAAGTTTAGTGCAGTGGTGCCTACAATTTGAAATAAGATTATTACAGTGTGAGTTAAAAGGGTTTACAGAGCAACATGAAACATCAAATACTAATGTAAATGTTGGTTTTCTGATAGTCTGATTAATTTAGGTAGATAATGCATTTAATTTTTCAGCACATCCCATTATTCTTAAGTAGAATTCCATCTAGGCAAATATCATACTTAAATGTATTTGTCTCTTTCCAAAGAATTCCAATGAAAATATTTTTTTCTCATCTCTATTTAAGTATGACATGCTCTAAGTCAGTAATCGATGAATTAGTATGCATAACTTACATGAATGCACTCAATTTAACCACCACACATGTGACATCATTAATGTCTGTAGTGTTCCCATGGCTCTAATTCTGTAGGTATAAGTAGTAACAAGAAAACACTGATTAAAGTTTAGAATAAACAACTGTTTGTAAACATCTTTTAAAGATGCAAACGCTCTTTAAGAATTCACATATTCTACTGATGGTCAACCAGTTTTTCCTTGTACTAAATTAAAAATAAGAGATAAGTAATCATTTATACTGGCTGATATAGGAAGTCTGAAAAAAGGGGCAAGAACTCTGCATAACCTCATTTTACCAATAAATTCTAACTGATGGATTTTCTTATTCCACAACAGTGCATCTGACAATTTATTTATTCCTTACCTTCTCCTTCTGTCTCTCTTTCTCTTCCTGTTCCTCCAAGTACAGCTCCATGCGGATACGCTCCATCTCTTCCCGATCAGCTTCTTCTTGTGAGATTTTATCTGCCAACTGTAAGAAGGCAAACAAATTGCTTGATTCCAAACTATGCATAATCAAGGATGTGTAATACTTCAATACTGTAACATCAGATTGCTCAGAAGAAATAAATCAACAAAAAATGTTTATTATAGTACATACAAAATTTACAATGTTTGGCAGTAAAGTTAGACAACTTAAAATATCTGAATTTTTCTCCTAGATTTGTTATGAGAATATGTATCGAGCTATAAATTGTAAAATGGACATGGTTTTATTGTTCTCTTTGTGTATAAACACTATTGTCATGTTTAATTTGAAACTTCCAATCAATACCAAAGTTTAAATACTTTAGAGTGCAGATGCATTCTGAAAACATCATTAAGGATATTTAGTTCAGGAATCGTTATTATACCAAGAGAAATTTAATAAAACTTCTCAATAATCCACTGATGGATTAACTCATACACAGTTGAGTGCCTATAATCCAACATTTTGGTCCTGCATATTGGTCATCTGGATAATCAATATTTTTAAAATGATGATATAAGTTGTATGCAGGCCATGGCAGATGTCTGTACATGCATACAATCTGGAAAAACTGGCTCCAGATTTTCAGCATTCTCCTGTATACCAATTGTACTGGGCTATGTGGGTAACCCAATGAATTAGACTCTGTCTCCAAATCAGTTAATTTTTAATCAAGACTGTGTGTACATGTATTTGTATGTCAGTTAAATGAAGTCATATCTCACATCAGCAGAATAATGGCTATGTGGCACTAATTAAAAGATATCATGTAAAATATAAAGATAAAGAATTGCAAAAAGTCTTATGGAATATAAATCCTTCCAAATAAATGAAAACTTAAAAAACATGACAAAAGATGATACAGATGTAAAAGATATACATAAAAATATCAACTGTAACAAAGTACAAACTGCCTAAACTGTTGTATGAAAATATGCTTTAGAGCCAGTATTCCAAAGAATTTCTCAGGTGCCGCATCATCATAAAGCTTATGCACTGAATTCACATAAAAGCTTCAGTCTCAGAATGTGGAAGCCAATATACTAAATGAGAATTTGCGCCACTGTCAGTAATAAATGGCTAGATATGCACTCAGATCAATGTCAACCCTTCATAGGTATGTACGAGTTGAGCATGTGTCTACATAAAATTGAAATTTTATTGTATGCTAAATTTGGAAACCTTTGTCCTGTAAATACTCACCGCTGATTGGACAGCTGCCATTGTGTCTTGTTTGGCTTTCTTTTCCTGCATCCTCTGTGCTTCTCTCTCCTGCTGAAGCCGAGCAAATACCATGATCTGCTTATTTTCCTCCTCCATTCGCTGTCGTTCCAGCTCCTTCCACTGCTCACGTGCATGTTTGAACTCCTCGATATACTGCTGGGTTGCTTTCTGTTTAGCCAGTGCAAGCTCTCGCTCCCTGTGTGAAGAAAACACACGAGCAATTTATTCAAAGGATATATAATCCTACGTCATCTTGAGAATTTCAATTGAAAGAATTTCATATTTTTCCACACCATGATTCAAAACCATCAATAACAGAAAAGAAACATGTGTGCACCTCATTGTTACCGTAACATAAACCTGAATATTGATTACTTCAAAAATAGTCTGTTTCTATGTCAGTAAAGTCATGTCTCTTTTTTTGTTGATATCTGTCGAAGTAAAAATACCATCCCAGAATATAAAAAACTGCAAATAAATAAGGATTCAGAGCTCAAACCTTCCACCAAAGAAATAGGAAGATCTGATCATAGACTATGGAAATTTCAGATCAAAAGGTCTTCTTCATCAAGGTGTTTAACCTTTTTTTTATCCAAGCTGTCCACTGGCAGGCCAACCTTTGACCAAATGGCTTCCTATCCATAAACCTTCATACACTCTCAGACACTTCTTGCTATGAAACCAGATTCAAACAATTAACTCATGAGAAACAAGTAGCACTGGAAAGAGTCCAAGCCTTTTTAACAGCATATAGAAAGGGTTTTGGAGCCAAGTGTGGTACCAGCCTACCATACCTCTGGTCTTCCTCATAGATCTTCCTAACAATCTCGTCAATCATAAGCTTCTCACGAAGGAACTCCTCATAGGCCTGTTGCTTCTTCTGTTCCTGCTCCTCCAGTTGTCGTTCCAGTTCCTGTTGGTAACGGACCTGCCCCTTGTAACGCTCAATCTCACGCTCACGCTCTGCCTCCTCTGCCCGCTGGTGCTCTTCCATCATCTGACGTGCTATCTCTGAATCACGTTTCTGGAAAAGAAATCACAGCTTTTATTAGATGATGAAATAATACAATTCTGGCACAAAGATTACTTGGAATGCTATATATTGCTACTCTGTCACTGTACAATAACAAAATTAATGATATTTACTTAAGCAAGAAGGAAGGCCACTGTGACCATTTTGGTGATGTGAATATAAGTTATTATCATGAATGCACTTATCCAGTTTTAAAGCTCTCATGTCTATTTTGTGAGATCAAAGCTCTCATGTCTATTTGTGAGATCAAAGCTCTCATGTCTATGTTGTGAGATCAAAGCTCTCATTTCTTTCTTAGGTGATCAAATACAAACTGGTGAAGAAAAAGACACTCACAAACAGGCATAAAAATAATTTGTTTAACCTCTTCAAATAAAAATGCAAAGCGAACAAAGGCATTAACTATGATTTGTAAAAACCATACACTGGGATTATTGTGAAGAAACAATTGCATGTAAATAAGACAACCTTTTAAATCTTATGGATGCTGACAGGTAGCTTGAAATAAATATAATGGAGTATGTTCTTATTTGTTTAAAAAAATGAGACTAAGTCAAGAATTTACCATCAAATCAAACTTAATGGCTTCCTTTTCTGCCATTTGTGCCGGCCGCTCTTTGTTCATATATGCTGACTTCAGTTTGGCTTCAAGTTCTCGAAGTTCGAGACTGAAATAACACAAATTAACACAATCTTATTCACAAGTATTACTTCCAACTTTAGAATTTTGCACCTGTGTGTGTGTGTGTGTGTGTGTGTCTTTGCACAAAATGTAAGAGTCAATGCTGATAATACAACTCATTACCCAATATAGCAGTCCCTCACTATAAAGCCCCTCAATGTAACAGTCCTTGATAATACTTCTTATGGTCATGGATTCCATTAATTGAAATGTATTTTTCTATATACTGCATCTCAGTATAAAGAAACCCCACCTATATCACTAAGTCCTTTTATGGCTACCCTGAAAAGCAATATAGTGAGGGTTTACTGTATAATCTACCCAGTATAAAGCAACCTCATCTTGATCATGTAACACTTTCAAGGCTACCATGAAAAGCAATATAGTGAGGGTTCACTATAGAATGTACCCAGTGTGAGACCTCGTGTAACTCTTTCATGGCTATTCTGAAGAGCAATATAGTGAGGGTTCACTACAGAATGTACCCAGTACAAGACCTCTTCTATATCATGTAGCAGCAATACAGTGAGGGTTTACTATATAATGTATCCAGCATAAAGCAACCTCATCTATATCATATAACACTATAATGGCTTCTCTGAACAGCAATATGGTGACGGTTTACAGTATAATATACCAAGCATAAAGCATCCTCACCTATATCAAAAACTTTTGAGCTACCCCAAACTGCCACATGGTGAGGATTACTTTGCAATGTACCCAGTATAAGGAGCCCTCATATCATGTAACACTTCCACAGCTACCGTGAACAGCAATATAGTGAGGTAGCAATGGAGACTGTTTGTCAGATCTGCAGGAAATACATATGCATCATCGTTTAAAATCTAATGAAAGACAAGTAATAACAATATACTTGTATGAATGCAGGTCATAAAAAACATTCTAAATATCAACATCATTGACAGATCGTTCAGGTTTCACAAACAATGTTAACACATTAACCCCTGGAGTATTTTGTCATTTTCGCCTGAAAATCAAGCAGGAAACACATTTTGAAAGCTATTTCTGAATAGATCACCAAACACCAAATCCCTGATGATCTTTCAATAACATACTGCCTAGTTGTGTTAGAAACATTGTTTTTCATTGGCTATTTGACTCACGCATGAGCAGAAGGGTAAAAGTTGGAGTTCTTTTTTTTTTTTTTTTTTTGCTAAACTGAGCCATTATTTTTGTATGGAGACCACTCTTTATTCCAAATGCCCATCTTATTCTACTTTTTGCAAAAGCTCATCTGTCTGTTTGCAGTTCATACCAATTTGCCTTAGATCTGAGACCGAAAAGTTTAAAATCCAGACACAAAATCAGATTCTGACCACAGGCATATTTTGGATAGAAAAAAGTCAGGTCCAAAAAATAAGTTTTTTAAATCTGTATTTTGTAGTGCAACTAGATATTCCAGATTTTTTTAGCATCATTGTAGAGCTACATCTGTCTACCTTTCTATAATACCACCCACCTTACTGTATCATGCATGACCATGACGCTACAGAGCTCAGCAGTAGGCTACTACCTCATGCCCCGTTAAGTCATTGCTAGGGGATAATGTGTTAAAAAGTTAGATTCTATTTTTTAAAAAGTTACAAATGAATCATTAAGCAATGTTTCCTCTTATCATCACCACCCTGATTAACAAAGTTTGAATTGTTTGCCACCATGAAAATGGTAAAATCTTTCAAATTTTCACATTTTATGGTTTAAATTTATTGCTAGTATTAATTTTGAATCTCAAAAGCTATGAAATTTGTTTCCATTTTAATTGGGAAAATTAATGAACTGGATGCAATGGGTATAATGCAAGTCTTGTTGGGAAATTAAAGATTCCCTACCATTTGCACACATTTCAGAACATCCACTAGCAGTTTTAAATTTGGGTTTAATTGACCCCAGTTGACTGCAATATTTTGAGTAAGTGGAAGTTTTGTGATTATATACATAATGTTAACGAAAAATGTGAATTTGAGCATAATTTCATGAAAAATGTGAATCTGTGAATGATATCATGAAATATATAAATTTGTGAATGAATTCAAGAAAAATGTTCACTGCAGGCAAGTAAGCTATACCAGAATTTTTACACCCCTGATTTTCCTTTAATACCTGTTTTCTCTAATCTGCTGTCTCATTTTGTCATCTCTCTGAGATTCCAACTTCCTTCGTTCCAGTTCTCTGGCAAGCCTCTCTTCCTGTTCTAGCTGTTGTTCCTTAATCAGTCTATCTCTTTGAGCCTGAGGAAAAAAGCAACCAAATGATGAAACAATCTGACAGTAAATCAATTAATCAGTTCCTGGAAATAGTCAATAAAGATGGGTGAGTCTGTGCTAATATTTTTCCTCCAATGAACAGTAACTAATCTAAAATTAATGCATGCAATAGTATATCACACAAACAAAAGAGAATAATGTGATACTACTCTCATATGTGATAATGTTTACAGACTCTGACTATTATATTTTACAAAATGCTATGGACCCTGTGACCAGAACGATAATTTTTTTAAAACTATAAATATATAACCTTGAGAATTTTCAACTTCTATCAGTTAAAAAAGTTACAATAAAACCACTGTAATGAAATTCTCAATTCAAACATCTTCAGATGATATCCATATTTACCAAGTTTCATGGCAATCCATTTAAAACTGTGGGACTAGTAAATGAAAAAGTCTATTTTTGAACACCCATTCAGCATCTAGAAGTTAACACAAAGTGATGTCTTTCATAATCTGGCCCCCCCCCCCTTCCATGTTAATTATCTTAACCCAGAATTATGTTCGGCATACATTCCAAATGTGTGCCACATGTATAATGAATTACTTTACTCATCATTTAATAACCACTTTCACACAAAGTTTCTACTTCAAATTGTATCTTGACTCCTTTAAATTGGTTGATTTAAAAGCAATACTACATGTACTAGTTTCTTGCCCAGTGAAATATGTTACATTAAACTCTCATTGGTGGTTATTGCTTGTTCTGGCCCAGGTTAAACAATAACCACCAATAAGAAATCAATGTAGCTTATTATCCACATGACAAACATCAAGTATTAGCAGAGCAAGTCTTTGCAGGAAAGTCATTAGATATGTCAAGTACTCTTGCAGAGATGCTGTCAGGGTGTGCCATTACGCGAAACGTGTAAAATTTGGACGAATTTGCATGCTTTGTGAACAGTGTAATGTGAGAACTCCAGCAATTCTTTGAAAGCTCCACATATGAAAATGTGCTCAGTGAAATATACTCTCAGTTCTTGAAGCATAGCTTGAATGGTTGTGAAATTAAATTTTACTAGCACAACATGCCAAGGAATAAGCATTATGATGTAGTTTGAAACCACTCATGAAGAAAGTTTTACAAATGCATCTTTAAAATATGGGCATAAACCCAAAATGTCTGCTTCCCGACATGGTTCATTATGATTTCATTCTGCAAATAAGTACATCCAATTATTGGAGCTGGGAATGTGTTAACGGAGATACTATGGAGTGATTTTGAGCCCGAAATGATGTCAAATATGAGTAAGATGTACTAGCTGGATGTGGTATTTCCAAATTAAATGTACAAAGGGCAGAATACTGAGCCTAATTAAAATACAGACAATTTAAAAATATTATGCAATTTTCATTTTTTTTTTTAATTAATCAATTTTGCCCTGCAGATCATATGCTACAAAACCATATACATGTATCCAAAATTTGGGTTAAGATAAACTGAATAAAATAAGGGTAAAAAGATGAAAATAAGAAGTAAAGATATTTATTTTAATACCTCTGTCTGCACAAGCATTGATGGACTAAAATACCCTTATACAGCATTATGGAACAGATAAGACATTTAACACAGGAGTCAATAAGCTACTGATTTAACAAAGGAAGTGTATGTTAGTGAAAAATCGTGAAATAAAATGTGTTGCATCTCTCTCCAGTTCTGACTTGCCCATGGTCATGTGTGTTGCAAATTAGAGCTTGCCATGGCCAAATCTGAGCTTATACTGGGAGCTGAGCAAGTGTATTTGTTCATCTTTCATGTGCTTGCTGCATTCAACGCACAATTCCGGACACAACATGCTAAGGGATCTGGCCATAGATAGTTAGTGATCACTTGTCGGGAGGGGGAGTTTAAGATGGACTCATTTATCCTATACAAATTGCTGCCAATAAAAATGGGGGTACTGGATACAGGCATGTTTTTAACAGACTTTTAGAAAAATCATTTTATTTGTGGTATTATATAAAGGTGATGGGCAGATATACTAGATAAATGAGACAAAAGTAGGCATACCCTTTCACTTAAAATTATAACTACTTTCACTTAAAATTATAACTACTTAGTTGAGTAGGCATACCCTTTCACTAAAAATTATAACTACATTGTTGAGTAGGCATACCCTTTCACTTAAAATTACAACTACATAGTTGAGTAGGCATACCCTTTCACTTAAAATTACAACTACGTAGTTGAGTAGGCATACCCTTTCACTTAAAATTACAACTACGTAGTTGAGTAGGCATACCTTTCACTTCAAATTACAACTACGTAGTTGAGTAGGCATACCCTTTCACTTAAAATTACAACTACGTAGTTGAGTAGGCATACCCTTTCACTTAAAATTACAACTACGTAGTTGAGTAGGCATACCCTTTCACTTAAAATTATAACTACCTAGTTGAGTAGGCATACCCTTTCACTTCAAATTAAAACTACATAGTTGAGTAGGCATAACCTTTCACTTAAAATTATAACTACCTAGTTGAGTAGGCATACCCTATCTTCAAATTAAAACTACATAGTTGAGTAGGCATAACCTTTCACTTAAAATTATAACTACATAGTTGAGTAGGCATACCCTTTCACTTCAAATTATAACTACATAGTTGAGTAGGCATACCCTTTCACTTCAAATTATAACTACATAGTTGAGTAGGCATACCCTTTCACTTAAAATTACAACTACATAGTTGAGTAGGCATAACCTTTCACTTAAAATTACAACTACGTAGTTGAGTAGGCATACCCTTTCATTTAAAATTATAACTACATAGTTGAGTAGGCATACCCTTTCACTTCAAATTAAAACTACATAGTTGAGTAGGCATAACCTTTCACTTAAAATCCTAACTACATAGTTGAGTAGGCATAACCTTTCACTTAAAATTATAACTACATAGTTGAGTAGGCATACCCTTTCACTTAAAATTATAACTACATAGTTGAGTAGGCATACCCTCCTAGTTAAAACTTTAACTATATAGTAGAGTAGGTATACACTTCCATTTAAAATTATAACTGCATAGTTGAGCCGGCATACTCCAGTTTCCAGTTCAAATGAAAACTACAAAAACCAACTGGAATACAAGAAAGCTGTTATTTCAGGCAAGAAAATGAATTTTAAATTCCAGTACAAATCAACTTATATGCATGGCACAATTGGTAATTTTCTGCATGGCATTCTAGGTAAAACTGAAACAAAATTATAATTTTACAAGCTTACCCAGTTTGTTTGAAAATATGTACAAATTATGATCTAATACCAGTCATGCCCTTAATACCCTTAATATTTCGAAAATAATTACCCAGAATGACTTATACAGATGATGCCACATTGTAATAAAATTTCTGCTGATTCAGTTGTCATATGTTAAAAGTCATGTACCTTCCTCAAATTTAGATTCATTAATTTACTCAAAATCATTGAACTCTCATATTGTCAAGGATAATGTAGTTATCATTTTAATTTCTTGATGTGGTTCATAAGAAAATGATATACCTACTCTACTGTGAAGAAATCGACTTTACACCATAATCAACAGATTGACATACAGTGGAACCCCACTATAATGTGACAATTGGGGTCAACAGAATTGGATCACATTAATAGCAGGGTTGCATTAATGTGGGGTTCCAACAGTATTTTCTTTTTCTCAGAGAACAACTTATTGGCACAAATACGTGTATTTATTTTTAATGTATATCATGAATAGGGTATCAACACCATATACAATCATGCCATCATGGGATGCAGTTCATCCATAATGCATGTAATTCCATTTAAAAATTGTACACATATTTATATATTCAATAATTTGGTCTCAGATCATCGTCGAATTCAACATCTAATATACAGTATGAACAGAGTATTAACACTGTTTACTTGCCTGATATCGTACAGTCAGGCTTGCAGTTAATCCATTATACATGTAATTCCATTGCAAAAAGTCCATACATATTTAAACTATTCAATAATTTTGTCACAGATCATTATGTGTCTGAATTCAATGGGAAAAATTAACAGCAAAATTAGGTTAAAAAAGACGAAGCACATTTATGGTTCACTACGTTCAAGGGTGTATGAACAGTGTCTGTACAAATTTCATACTGCTAAAATTTTCTTATATGCATTTCCAAGTACATTTATCCATTGTAAATTTCCAATAATTAATACTTGTATGCCTATGCAGTTGAATGACTACAGCAAGAATAATTAACCATACACAGTTGCTTTCAGCTTGCATATAACTTTTACATAGATTTTGTGAATATTGAAAGAGACAGGTGAAAACTACTATACTAATCATTGCGCAAAGTGCAGAGAATGACTTGGCATTTGTGAACTTGCTTTTCCATAACGGGAAAATATTTTTATAAGAAATAGGAAATTAAAGAGTTCATAAACAAATGCCATACACATGTAAAACCCGAGAACTAAGTGCAGTAGGCCTGCAATGGTCATGAGTCACTTGTATAAATTTTTAAGCTGAACGCATGCACAATTTAATAAAGCAGACATTTTTTACTGGTCAACTGAGTGCGTCTAATAAATTCGCAAAGCCCAGCAAACATGCTGGTGGTTTTCATTTTTTTATGTTTATTAAAATTGTGAGAATCTTTTTTCAACCACCGCATTGTCTGCTGCTTGGTCGTGTATGCAGTTAAAGAAGAAACACGTGTCGGCTATTGTTTGAGCAATAATTGTATACAGAATTAACTTAAGATGATCACAAAGACAACTTACTGGCTTTACTCATGGATCAGCAATAAGTAACATTTCCGATAATGTTTATTTTGGCATAACACTTCAA
The DNA here is from genome assembly GCA_028554795.2 of Sinohyriopsis cumingii. Classification (NCBI taxonomy): domain Eukaryota; kingdom Metazoa; phylum Mollusca; class Bivalvia; order Unionida; family Unionidae; genus Sinohyriopsis; species Sinohyriopsis cumingii. Next base: position 78,811,868 of record CM068831.1, read on the forward strand.
GACCCTGGTGAAATTGTTAAATTTCAGAAGTTACACCATGATCGTATTATATTTGAATTTATATGCAACCTCTTCCTCAGAATAATAATAAATGTTTTACACATTATTTCTCGTACTTTAAATAAATAATCTGGGTATGAGAAAAATACAAGTACATGTATTTCAAGTTTCAGGAACCATGCCACAATCATATTATATTCAAATTCATACAAGATCTTTTCCCCAAAATGGTTAATACCTTTTTTTATACACTATTTTATATGCTTTGAGCAAAAAATATTTTTCATGTGCAAATGAATATATGCAATTTTGGGAGCCACGCCATGACCATGTTCTATCTGAATTCACGTCATTGCAGGGCGTGTTATATCGGGGTCACACTGTACCTTCATTATAGTTTCCTCCATTTCCCTTTCCTGCTGCTCATTCATGACACGTCGGATGTAACGTTTGTTTTCTATCCTGGCCTCATTTGTCATGTTGGCTTCAAGTCGTTTTTCCCGACTAATCCGCTTTATTGTGTCCTCCCTCGCTTCTTCCTGTCTGCGGGATATCTCCAGCTGTCGCTCGCGCTGCATGGTGCCCTGAGGTGCTCTCCTCACTGTTGTCTAAAAATTGGGTACAAGATAAAGAGATTCAGTGAAATTTGTATGAAAAGATATTTCCATAAATATGTGCTTTAATGACTCTCAAATACCAATTCTCAACAAACTGTCTTCTATCTGAAATTAATAGTTTAAAAATGCTCTTTAAAAGACAATATGTTGTAGACTATAGAAAACAGGCAAAAAAAGTTGCCAGACTAAAAACTCATCAATGAAAACTTCTGTATCTGATGCAATACTCTATGCATTAAAAAAGAAATACATATTTTTCACTAAATTTAAGTAGGTAAAGGTTCATTATAATAAGCATATGATGAGGATGTCAAAAACTATATTGCCATTATGTGTATAGGCATATGTATGGCATGTATGACATTATACCACATTAACACACAAGAAATCAGGATAAATTTGATGAAGTTAATCTCATCATAACAGCACACAAAGATGATGTCATAAAACAATGTCCTAATAATGTGCATGCATATCTTAAAGTAAATGTCAAAACAAATTGTTTTAAACAATGTGTGCATGCATAGTACATGTCAATGTGGTCATGTAGATGCATAAAAAATAAATATTAATTTTTGTTCTAAAAGTTTATACTAATATAGTTGAAATCAGTCTATTCAATCCTGATTGCTCAATGTTCTGCACCTTAAGCAAATTATTGATTGCTACAGACTCTTTCAATGGTGGCCTGGTACTAATATGAAACCAAATAAGAATCAATCACAGACAAGCTAGTATCTCACTTTTACCAAAAACAATCATATTTCCGTAATTTGTGTTCTTATTCCAAAAGTCCATAATTTAAGGGTCATTCCATATGACTTCATGGCAAAATAGATTGGTTGGCAGATCTGGCTTGCACTGGGCAAGCTGACTGGAAAACTGAACTTGCCCTTGAGGGATTTGGGCCTCCCCATAATATGACAAAGAAATATTGCCACAACAACATAAAGTAAAGCATTTTGTAAGGAAATTATATTTATTTCATGATCATAAAACTTGTTTCTAGTTTTTCTTTGTTTGTACCTTAAAATAAGATGTATTTTTAAAGTTTCCAAAAAAAGATAAATGTAGATCAAACATGTGATATATATATTTAGATGAGGTAGAAAGGAATGGGTACAATTTTAGTAGAGCAAAGACAGACACATCACATGAAGAAAAATAGATAAATGGATATATAGATATGGATTCTGGAAACGGTTAGATTTTTTTTTAAAGTGATGTTTGGATAAAGGATCTGAAGCAGAAAAACAAAAAGGCTAAGAAATGAACAATGCAAACTTAATTTTATTCCTGTTGTAATATATCATCATATTTTTCTTGATCTATGTTTCCATTAAAAAAATTCCATTGATCATGCAGATTTTAATATCAAATCAAGTAAGAAACCAAGGCAAAACCCACTGTATTACGATGTCAATGAATTCACTCTTTGCTTTCTTCTGGGGAGTGGTTATGTATACTCAAATGTCTGCTTCTGCTTCGATATCAACCACTTTTCACCTTGAAATTAGTGACATGCATCAAAAGAATCTATGACAAACCGATTTTTGAAAATGATTACAGAACACTTATTTTGATCCATTTACATATTTTCCAAACTGTATGAACTAGTATGTCTTCTGTAATAATCACATTAGCAACAGATGGTAAAAACTGCCTGTGTGTGCTGAATTTTTAGCTGATTCATCATGATTGACAAGTATTTTTTATTTCCAAATGCACTAGAGAAAGATTAAATCTCATAGGTCATAACATTAACCTTTATCACTCAGGCACCTTGAAATTGGTGACATGCTTCAAAACAAATTTTTTCTACCACAACATAGATTGTGTTCATTATCAGATAAGATAAATTATTAAATCTGACCCAGAGCTCTCTAGTACCACCATTTATGGGGGGGGATAAAATAACTTTTTTGGATAAACCAATTACATACTCTACAGCTGGTAGGGATTAATACCTCTGTTTAAATGGGAGTCCAGGCATTTTTAACTAAACAAATTGGAGCCCCCGAGAGGCCAAGTGGTCTAAAGTGCCGTCCGTTACGGATCACTGCCATCTCACCTCTGTCTGCGTGGGTTCAAGTCTCGGATTCCGCTAATGTGGGTATGTGAGAAAGCTTGCGAGTAGCTTCTCGTGGGTCGGCGGTTCTTTCCGGGGTTTTCCCGGGTTCTTCCTCCACAATTAATACTGGACGCCATGTATAGCTTATCATGTGCTGAAAAACAACAACTAAATAAATTTTTATTTGCTCATAGTCATCAACCTTTACATATTTGAACTCATAAAATGCCAATGGCTAAGTCATAGCCTAAAAGTCAGGGAGTCACATATATGTACCAATTTTATGATTAACATATTACTGATAAGTTAAGATATAAATATTTATTTCCTATTTGTCAAAACTCGCTTAAATAGTACAATCACGTTATCAAGTCTGTGTGACAAGATGTGACACTGACTACAATACTGTGTGAAATAAGGATCAATAGATGAAAGAAACAGGTCAGTTACATATTTTAAAATTGTGGTACAAATAAATGTGAAACAAATGTGTTGGATTATTTTCTCTGTCTTTCTCTCATTATTTTGGCCTTGACTGTGGGCAATTACCTGCAAACATGAGTTTGCCCATGCCAAATCTGTACTGAGCTTGTCCTGGAGTCAGGTAAATGGATGTGTAAAGCTGTGAATATAGCATATCTGAACAACAAACTAATGTATGCAACATTTTACTAAAACAGAACAATGCTAATGTAAGCAGGCTGAAAGTCAATGAATTTGGCCAAAAACTTACAAAACAATTGGCAAAACCCTTTAGAAAAAAAAACATATTTTTTCAACTGTACCAGTATTATCCATGATAAAAAAATCCTGTCTCAAATGAACCCTAGAGATTATTGACCTTTGTTGATGTTGAACGATACATTTTTAGAAATTTGATTTGTATGCTGACATTTTCATTTCAGTGTGTACAATTCTGAAAGATGACAGTCTGACTTAGTAAGTTTCTCCTATGGAAAAGTGTGGTATCAGCTGATTTATGGCTTTTGTCCAAAATATCAATTCTCACTCTATACAAATTAAATTTTGTCACAAAACATATAATGTAACATTTGACTGCTGACTTCTCAGGAAACTGATGGTATTGTTACACTTGGCACATGGGCCATATCGTGCACAGAGGAGAATGCTAAGCTGGCAGTGTGCTTTGCATGGTCAATATGAGTGATGGGTCAGAAGAAAATCAGCCAAAATGTGAAGACCGATAACTGGTTCATTAATAACAGATCAACCATCAGTGAGAATTGCCTTTTATTCACTGATAATGAAACTTTTCCAATTCAAAATGTAAAAGGTCATGGAAAATCAAACAGCTTATAAGCATATCTGTTTATCTCTGATATGGTGTTAGCACTAAGATCAGGTTGTTATCTGCAAGGTTTTGCTCTGAAACTGTATATTTCCAAAGAGAATTAGTCCTGGAAGTTGAAGAGTTTGTTATCTCACAATATGTTGCCTTTTGTTCTAATTAGATAGATGCCGACAACTACGTGTTTAACATTTGGAGTTTGATAACACTTTAAGAAAAAAGGAAAAAGTCAATATACTAACAGTACTGTTTAAAATCATTGCCTTATAACTGTTTGATTTTCATGCAATAAACTGGGCAATATTTTGTAACACAGCAAATTTTCATGAATTGCTGTAGTCACCAACCAGCTACTGCTGTTCTTGGCTTTCAATGACTTCATGGAGTGTCTTAAAATAGTATATAATATATTAAATAAATATTGCGTTGTTGTGACAGAGTGAAAATGTTAAGAATTACAGGAATTCTACAATTCTCCAACAGTGCAACTGTGTAATCAATTACAGAAATTGATAACTGTATACCTGGTTTTTTAGCTTTACCAACCAATCTTCCATTATCCTGATTAATTATAATACCACAAGTTAGAATATTATAACAGCATACCCATGTATTAAGAAGTACCATATAATAATAAGTCGCATCCAACTGCAAACTGGGGCCCCAAGTGGCCGAGTGGTCTAAAGCGCTCTCCATTAAGGATCACTGCCATCTCACCTTTGTCTGCGTGGGTTCACGTCTAGGATTCGGCCAATGTGGGTATGTGAGAAAACTTGCCAGTAGCTTCTTGTGGGTCGGTGGTTCTTCCCAGGGTTTTCTCGGGTTCTTCCTCCACCATTAATACTGGCCGCCATGCATTGCCTATCGTGTACTGAAAAAGTGCGTTAAACCCCACAACAATAACAATAACAATTACCAACTGCAAACTCCCATATCTGCCATCTCATAATGCATCAGCAAATCTAAATCTATGTACTTTGTCAGGAGTAACTTGCAGAATATTATATTTAAGATCTGCTGTCCTCCATCTAAACAGGTGGAACAGCAACATTAACCAAGGAATGCCAAGTTGGTTAGAACTATTGCATACCTTTCTTGATATATGTTAATTTGAAACATTTTACATTTTGAGGATTAATATCAACTGGAGTATAATCAGATGGAAATTAGATGGAACACAAAATTAAGAATTAGCTGTGGATGTTACTGCAGCTGCAGACTCAAAGTAGTGTTTACAAATAGTCTTAATTGCTAATCTGCAGCATCTGTTTTGATTATATATGTAACATGCATATGACCCTTGCCACAGTACTGAAACTACTCTTCAAAAAGTAGTTAATGATATGCTCTCTGTGTTGGATAGCGGAAAGATTACAGTCCACACCCTCCTTGATTTGTCTGCAGCATTTGACACAATAGACCATGACATATTACTTCACCGTCTCCAGCATGTATTTGGCATTCATGGTACAGCCTTACTGTGGTTCAAGTCCTACTTGGTCAACAGGACACAAAATGTATCTGCAAATGGAATACACTCCAGCCCAGTTGATCTATGTTGTGGTGTTCTACAGGGGTCTGTTCTTGGACCTGTTCTCTTCATTCTGTACACTCGGTCACTCTCAAGTGTCATAGATCATCATCCAGTGTCTCACCAATTATATGCTGATGACACCCAAATATACAAATCTAGCCATACAATTTAAGTTGATGCTACCATCCAAGGTGTAGAGAGGTGCATTTCTGAGTTGAAATCATCAATGACATGTAACAAGCTGCAGATGAATGATGATAAAACCGAGGCCATTATGATCACAACACAAAGACTTTCTCATTCACATCCTTTACCTCAAACAATAAATATCAGCAGCACCAACATTAAATTCAAACAATCAGTACGAAACCTAGGTGTTACTCTGGACAGTACTCACACATTGCACCAACATGTCATGAACATATGCAAGGCTGCATATCTTGAGCTGAGACGAAACAGCTCAATTTACAAATATCTTTCAGTTGATGCCACTAAAACACCTGTGTGTTCATTTGTTCTTTCAAGACTGGACTATTGTAACTCAATTCTGTCTGGTTCATCTCAATATCTACTCCAGAAACTTCAAAAAGTTCAAAACACTGCTGCTCGGATCATACTTAGAGTACCACGATCAGAGCACACCTCCCTGCTGCTCTGTACCCTACACTGGCTAACCATTTGATCCAGAATCAAACACAAAATTTGTTCTCTGTGCTACGTTTCACTGTCGGACTCTTGTGCAAGATACCTATCCGATCTCACCAATGTGTATACACCGGCAAGATACTTACGCTCCTCTTCTGGCAATCGTATACTCATTATTCCCACTATGAAAACAAAGTCATATGGACAGTGTTCTTTTGCATACTAGGGCCCAGCAACATGGAATAAATTACCCATTGAACTTAGACGCAAAAATCACATTCAAGAGGGCTCTCAAAACTCACTTATTTCCTCTGCAAGAACAAACTTAAAGACCTAATAATGTTTCCTACCTGAAATATTCTCAGCATGTTTGTTATTTTTTAATGTTTTTCTAATTTGTTTTTGTAATAATATTATAGTGTTTTTTATCTTATATGTGTTGTCTAATGTTGTAAAGCGTTTAGAGCTTCTAAAGATTAGTAGCTATACAAAGTCCTCATTATTATTATTAGTATAACTGTTCACTTTTTACAATATATACATACTATTTAGTTATACCACACATACCAAACCTGTAAAGCCTATTCGCTAAATACTTACTGCCCTTAATACTGATGTCAATTACTTCATACGTCAACGGATTTAAACGTTCCTAATGCCATCATTATAACCTGCAAGAGGATTTTGGGCAGAGTACAGAATAAAAATCCAAATATTGTGCAAGCCTTAGTCCAATTCCTACGAGATTAACCAACACCTCCACCCACCCCTTCACATTTCAGTCAAAGACTCTGTACATTTAGTTAACTGTTCTGTTATTAGTAAAATAAATGGCCGAATTTTCAAATATAAATACTTTCATTTGGTTAAGTTAATGATTACCATTTTCAGCTTAAAGCACCTCCTGAGTAATGGAAGTTTAAAGGAATTTCAGTTGATAATTTCACGCTTCACAATACATCATGGCTGGTATTTAGCTGAGGGTAGCAACATCTGTTGCTAGGGGTAGTGTCATAGTAAATAACCCTCTAAAAGAATGGTTAAACTTCATTCCCAATTTGTCGAAGTGAACTAAATATAGTAAATATGATACTAATGTTTTCAAGCGTGTACACCTGCATTATAGATAGTTAGAAAGCAATAGGTTTAAAGAAATATAAATACCTAACAGTCCTGTTTCCCCTCTTATGAAAATAAACTTTCCTCTATAACCTCGCACAAAATTTCCATCAATTAATATGTAGCTGGGTCTGTAAATAACTGTGGATAAATTCTACATTTTATTTAGGAAGTTATTAATAATATGACACTATCATTCAGAAATATAATTTTTATTTTTTAAAACAAAATTTGTTGCCGCATTCTAACGGCGCCCAAGACTTCCGGTTGCAGGTAGGATTGAAAAGTTATTGATTGCAAAATCCACTGTAGTCATCAAAGGATATATGCATCTACGGATGTTGTATGATTTAATCTAAACATGAAGAATCCATTATTTGGCAGCGCAGCTTATTTTATGTTTACTTGACTGTAAAACAGACAATTGTTTGATGTTTCAACGAAGGGCTTAGCTTGTGTTAAAAGTATGGAGGTCGACAACCGCCGTAATTCTATCTATATTTTCTGTTACCTTGTATTATATTGATGTTTTCATTAAATCTATCAGAATTTTAGTTTTTCTGCTATGTTGGATATTCTGAGTTGCATCATTACTAGTATGTAAGATTTTATTACACAATATAGTGGATTAGATCCTTAGACTTGAGCAATTTGAATTACATGTAGAGTAGTCCTACAATGTAAGACATGATGTAATTTTTGTTTTAGTGCTATGTCTTACCACCCAGATAACGGGCTTGTATAGCGTGTTCCGACGTCGGTTCACATCGAAACGAGTATTAATGAAAGTTTCAGAAATATCTCGTACACTTGGTAGGGGGCCCCAAGTTGCCGAATGGTCTAAAGCGCTCACCGTTCCGGATCACTGCCATCTCACCTCTGTCTGCGTGGGTTCGAGTCCAAGGCTCGGCTAGCGTGGGCATGTGGGAAAGCCTGCCAGTAGCTTCTTGTGGGTCGGTGGTTCTTCCCTGGTTTTTCCAGGGTTCTTCCTCCACCAGTTATACTGGCTGCCATGTATAGCCTATCTATTGCTGAAAAATGGCGTTAAACCCTAGGACAACAACAACACACTTGGTAGCTAGTCTTATTTTTGTAAGACATAGCACATGTTGATTGTGTTTAGGTGCTGTGTCTAGATACGATGTCGTAACCTCAACTACTGTGGTTGAGACTACGAACTGATCCCATATCATGTAATGGAGCACACATAAAAATCTAAACTAATGTCAGAAAAACAAACTAGAAATCTACATAAGTATAGTCATGTTGTGAAAGAAGTTTGGCTTATTTTGAATTTAGTAAACCCTTACATGATAAAATAAATTGGCATGGTTACACTAATCTCACCCTATCCGCCATGACAGATAATGCTTGACTCTCGCCGTGACACCTTTTCTATGTAAGGCTTGTGAGACCATATTTAGATATTCTGCGCTATGTTATTATCAATAAAGTGGCGAATAACACTGGTCAACAGTGAAATCATTACTGACTTGAAAAGGCCCTAATCTGTAGTATTTTGGTGTGCCAAACACGAATATAACCGTGAAAAATTTGTATTGGCTCTCGTTTTGAAGATATTCATATACCTCATTTTCTATGTTTCACTGTGTAAATTTCTCCAGTAGGACTGCAGCAACATCCGGAATAATGATGTAACATTGCATAATACCATCATGCTCACATCATCCACAGTTGATTGCATCATTTTCTGATGCAATGCAATACTAATGCCATGCGGCTGCTGAAGTAAGTTGACGTCAGCAGTGTACTATACATGTGTAGGCCTATTATACTAATGCCAGGCGGCTGCTGAAGCTGACGTAAGCAGTGTACTATATAAAGCCCAATCAGATAGGTTCAGCATTTAAAATATTTTAGACGTTGTGCGAGACAGTTCAAGCTACTGTTACATAAAACTTATTATTTTATCCATTTACGTACAATAAAGAACAGTAATGCCTCGAAAGTGTGTTAATACCGCGGACAATTTTTGCTATATTTGTGGGGAAGTGACATTTGCCAACCAGAAGAAAAGTATCAATTCTCAAGTGAAGAAGGCATATCATCTTTACTTCGGATGCAAGGTTGGTGACCAAGACAAGCCTTGGGCTCCGCATATATGCTGTGCTACATGTACAACACAGCTTTCACAGTGGTTGAATTGCAAAAGGTCATCAATGCCGTTTGCAGTCCCAATGGTGTGGAGAGAGCCAAGCAACCACCTAAATGACTGTTACTTCTGCTTGGTTCCTCCTCTTTCCGGCGGAATAACGAAGCGAAAGAAGTCGAGAATAGTCTACCCAAACATTCCGTCTGCATTGAGACCAGTTCCACATGGTGAGGGACTTCCTATTCCAGAACATCCAGCAGAATATTCTCTTGATTCATCTGACGAAGACAAAGGTGAGTCGACCTGTTCTTCTCCTGGTCCATCAGCATGCAGTGATCCAGATTTTCACTGTGGTGCATCATCAACCCCACACAGAATAACACAGGAAGAACTAAATGACCTGATTCGTGATTTGGACTTATCAAAGAACAAGGCAGAATTGCTAGGATCAAGACTCCAACAATGGAATCTTCTAGAAGAAGATGTCACAATTACTGCATATCGAAAGCGCCACCAGCAATTGGAGCCTTTCTTCAGAAAGGAAAGTAATCTGATATTCTGTTCCGATATTGAGGGCCTCATGAATGCTTTAAAAATCACTCATGACCCACAAGAATGGAGACTATTTGTGGACTCTTCGAAACTGAGTCTCAAGGCTGTGCTTTTGCACAATGGAAACATTCTTCCATCTATTCCAGTAGCGTATGCTGTCCACATGAAAGAGACATACGATAACTTAAGGCAGCTACTGAATTCCATTGAGTATAACAAGTACAGCTGGCACCTCTGTGGTGATTTGAAGGTAGTTGCCCTTTTAATGGGACTGCAGCAAGGATATACAAAATACATGTGTTTCTTATGCGAGTGGGATAGCCGAGCAAGGGAAATGCACTACATGAGGAAGGAATGGACTCACAGGCAGAATGTAGCCATTGGAGAGAAGAATATCCAACACCCAGCTCTGGTTGAGGCTCAGAAAATCTTGCTACCACCCCTTCACATCAAACTAGGTTTGATGAAGAACTTCGTGAAAGCCATTGACCGGACTTTGCCAGCATTCCGATACCTGCATGAAAAATTCCCTCGACTCAGCGAAGCAAAGATTAAAGAGGGAGTTTTTGTGGGTCCTCAGATTCGAGAGCTTTTCAAAGATGACCGGTTCAACAACTTGCTGGAAGGTGACGCGAAACAAGCATGGAATGCTTTTCGCCTAGTTTCTACAAACTTCCTCGGAAATGTTAGGGCAGAAAACTATAAGGAACTAGTAGAAGACATGTTGATGAAGTATAAGAAACTTGGCTGCAATATGTCTCTAAAGATTCACTTCCTTCATTCCCATTTGGATTTCTTTCCTAGCAACTGTGGTATTGTTAGTGATGAACACGGCGAACGTTTTCATCAAGATATCGCAACAATGGAACAAAGATACCAGGGAAAATGGTCCACTACAATGCTGGCTGACTACTGCTGAACACTCCTCAGAGATGCTCCCGAACAGCTGTACAAGAGACAGGCGAAGAAATCTAAGATGTAGTCAATGACTTGATTTTTTATAGGTAGGCTATTACAGTTGACCTTTTACTATTGGAATGCATTTCGTTATGTAAACATTATTTTCTTGCAGGTTACAAAAAAACTAGAGCCAATTTTGCAATTTGACTGTCATATTCGTGTTCAGCACATAAAAATTGATAAGAATTGACTAATTTTATTTCAGTAACATGACTTTTGTAAAAATTTGTTGTCCAGTGTAATCGCTTCTTGGTGGAATTTCAATGTTGCCGATAAACCATATTTACTTCTAATGCGCTGAATTTTAACTACAATTTGTTTACGTTTCCAAATCAGGCGTAAGTGTCCTTATCTGGCACACAAACAAATGAGGCTGAGAACAGAAGTATTATTATTTGAACTAATATGGCAGACGATCTAAATGAAAATATCGGCTAAAAATGGTGAACGAGATTTTACAACTATTTCTCTATGATTTTCATACTTCTGGTATTAAATAAGAGAGACTACTCATTTTATTGGATTATATGCAAGGAATATGTTCAAAATGTTGTTATTAGGCTAAAAGAGCGCCGGGTGTGAATCACCCGGTTTGCTCCATTGACACGTATATGCTCATGTTAGTACCCTGTCCATGAGGTAGGAGTAAGGTTACTAATATTAGTACTATGTTATGTCTTGCAGTTACTGTAAGACATAGCACCTAAACAAAATCAAGCATGTCTGAAGGTTGTTTATCAGCTATTCCCTGCCTCCACTTTCACAATCACTTTGACATTAACCATATCAAGAGCAACCTTCGATTGCTCAGTGCCAGGTAGAAACTTGATATTGGGTCAATCCCAAAAGTGGTAGTTTCCCCCCACCCCCCATGTTCTAGTGTTAAGCTCTTATCTCTGTACATCTTTAAGTTTGGTATTTAGATTTGGATCGATTGGTAGTTGCACATTTACCAAGTTTGAGAATTATTGGGTTAACCAAATAAATGGTTGATGATTTGTCTCTGCAAGCACTGTTTGTTGCCTTCAGAATACTTGAGAGAAGGTTACAAGTTTTTGAACTAATGCTTGTTCTTTGAATGTATATACATAATTTTTCAATATTGCAAATGCTGTCTTGGGTTTGGTTCAGTGATTGCAGCCATAATTTCTTTGATCTTCAGGTGGTAGCAGCGGTCTATTCATTGGCAGCGAATTTAATTGTGCTCTGATGGGAAAAGGTCCCATGGTGTACCCTTTTGCTACAATTCATGAGTTTTGGCATAGATAAAACATTTTCACAAACCGGTTGATTCTGCAACCATGACAACCAAATCAAGTTCCTGTTATAAGCTCGTTATAGTACAGATACCCCTACTTTAATATCGTAGATAAGTTTGTGCTATTTCCGTTCTGTTATGAGCTGTTACAGTAGGTAGGTGGATGGTTAAGCAAGTTTGTAGATTGAAAGATTACCAAAAAAAATCTTTGCATTGATAAGGGGCAAGACCACTTGAGAGGGAATTTATTTCTGCCTGATGTTTACATTAGCTATTTGAGACTATTTAAAACAAAGAGAGGCGAACTCTAATTGCGTACGTTTTGTCTGAAATGTACAAGGAATATCAGGAACTTGGCTCCATAGCATAGTTTATATTTATTAAATACTAAATTGAGCTGGTTCGCATAACACAAGTGTATTACAAGAATTTCTTTTATGTCATTACTGTGGAATTGTCTGTAAAATTTGCAAACATCTTTTGTATCAACCCTCCAAGTAACTTTTGATTTTTAGATATCTATCCTGTGAGGAGCTGAAGGAAAAGGGCCCACCATGACGTCACAGATTCCAGCCAAGATTGTGCTGAAAAGCACAACCAAAATGTCACTTAGTGATCGGTGAGGAAATTGACTTTTATGTGGTTCCATGTATGATGGGAAAATTCATTTTCCTTGGTGAAGGGGTCATATATTGCATCTTACAATAATGACCATCAAAAGAAGCTGTGGTGAATCGAAGTGTGGACATGCTGACATATTATGTTGTTTGCAACTGAATTGGAATGAAGATATAACTTGACATTTTTCAAGATCATTTTGGACACAGTACAGACATTGGCAGGATACATAATGGATACATCATCCAAAATCTGCAAGGAAAAAAATGAGTCTTAAAAGATGTCACTACATCCCATCTTGTTTATGTGAAAATTGAATCTCTGCCATTTCAAAATGAGATATGAAAAATGACTGCCTTATCATAACAACAAATTGCCAAAAACTGAAGATAATGTGCTTTATATGGGGTCATAATCTTGAGGATCGATCTGAATGATGGTTTCCTCCCCATGGGTCATGTGATGTTATGAGTGAGGACTAGTGTATCTGAAGCTTTTATGTAACAAGGAGCAATGGACGTTTCAGAAAATTGTAATCGTTTTCAGATGATACCTGAAGAGGGGAAATGATTACAATTTCACACACAGAAAATGGTTTGCTGGAGGAAAATGTCATTATCACTAGCTTTTGAATTATCATTTTGGTTTGAAATGCATGCCATTTGCAATGTTTTGTTTTATGGCCATCCTATAGGGTGGTGCAGTTAATAAGTGATAATAAGTAAATCAAACAAGCCACCTCTAAGTCTTTTACGGTCGGAAGATTTGAAATGTAAAGACAATGATTTGTTTATTAAAGTGGCATGCCGCAAGATACTGCTTTTCCTGTCAGATGGAGAATAGAGTAAAGATTCTCATGTCATACTTCCTTTGTATTTCTCCTAATCTTTTATAAAGTTGCTTTGTCTCGATTGTGTATGAGGAATATGCATCTTTCCAGGTCGGGATGACCGATGCCTATTAAGAAGCTATGAATAGAACAGAGATTTAAACAAATTCAGAAATATAATTTATTACAATACACATAAATCAGACTGTAATTCTGTGAGCAATAAAACAATTATTGCACATGTGCTTATGTACATGTACTCATAAGCCAAGCCACAAGTACTGCACAAGTAGTAATTGCTATGCTTATGTGTACATAAGCACATGGACTGAAAGTTGCTTTATGTAGATAATAATTTAGAAGGTACTTGTATCGTGTTTCTTGAAGATGTAATTCTTTCCTCTTTTCTTCCTCATTTCCTGTTGATCTTTACCACGACCTTATGCCCAGCTGACCTTTGACCAAATGATTTAATTGTTCTTGACTTATCTAATGAGGAGAAGCCTCTCATTACGCAGAGTGGTAGCAACATGCAAAAGAGGGGTTTTGAGATGTAGCGAAGGATTAACCTTAGTGCATTTTGAACACATGAATAAACATCGAAAAGATTGGAAAGTGAGTTATAAGAGGGATGATTAGGACAGATACCATGCCTATGCTTCTTACCACCTTCCTTCACCAGAGGTCAAAGGTCAACTGTACTAGAGGTAAATTGTTAAAGCTACTTTACAAATCTAGATCACACACACATTAGTGGTAAATAATGTCCATGCATACTTTACAAATTTATCAGTTGAACATAATGTTTATCGGCGATGTGTCTACTTACATTGTCCAACATTACAATAGCAGTTATTGATATTTTGTTAATACCTTACTTGAAAATGGTCCATCGAAAAAAATTAACTGCCTTACTGAGATGGACTCTTTAGGGCTGGCAGGTCTGATGTTGAATGGAAATTGAGAGTACTGGCCATAAGTGGGGCATCATTAATAAACATCTCCTTTCCACATGACTTGTGCTTATAAACCTTGTTAGATGTATATGTGATTGAATTAGCATCCTTTAAAAAAACTAAAACATTTTTCAGTAACAGTAAAAGTACATTGGGATAAATGCTTCCACTTATTCAAATTTTTATATTTATACCTGTTAAGAAGAAGAAAACGCATATGAAATTTATATGGAATCCACTGATCTTGGATAATTTAAAAAGAAGTATTTTCACTTTTTTCTTCCAAAGCATGTAAGGAATTTAGGTGTAAGAAGATGGAATGATGAAGTTATGAGCATCGGGCTATGAAATGAATGATTCTGCTAGCCACAACTGACCAGCTGTATTGTACACCATTTTTTTTATCTTGGCACTTGTGCCTGGGAGTCTTACCAGATGCTCATCCCTGTCCTCATTTTGCTCAGCATAGTACATATCTCCATTTCACTGCTTATGCTTTTACTAAAGGACTTGGTACCTGATGCAGAGTGGTCAAGATCTTGAAAATAGTTTGGTCTAATAGGTGTCACTCTAGGTAAACATAATAAAAGGCAAAGTTTGTAACTCCAGCTTGCAGGTGCCTTTTGTTTCTTAACACATTAACCCCTGAGCCAAGCAGCTAGGCAGTCCCCTACAGCATACTTGCAGAGATCACCTAGAGCAGTGATAGCCTTACCAGTGCCTGTATCTTTGAGACTTTCTGACAGCACTTGGCTTGCAGATTTTTATAGAGGGAGCTACTTGCAATAAATCTGTTATTTTGTTTGTATTCGTTTAATTAAGGTGAAATTTGTCACACCAGTTCTCAATAAAATTACATACATAATGGTATAAATTTCATGCTACATGCAGAAATAAAACTATTGTGTGAAGGTGAAAACAAATGATGTACTTGCCAATTTGCTTCTCTTGCTATGAATAATCCATAAAATCCATTATGAATTCACACACAATTATTAACACCATCAACACATGAAATAATTCTATTTTACGTACACAAGAATTACACTTGTCGTCTCTTGTAAACTTAACATCCTGTGAATACTGTACACAAATGGGCATATTTTACTTGCTCTTTACTTACCTTTCTTCCTTAGAACTCTCACTGAATATTTTAAAACTAATAAAACACTTAACCTTGAATTATGAACACTCATGTTAACAACGATTCTTCAAAAGAAAAAAGCTCCAAAAAATTAAATTAATTTGGATCAGGGTCTAAATCCATTGTTGGCCCTGGTGTGGTCCTTTGTATAGCCTCTTGTCAGTGTGTTTTATCATTCACGATCATCGATCAGCTCTACTTTCATTTTCTTCTTCAACATTCTCATTCTCATCACTACCGCTGTTATTTCCAGTAGCTATTTCGATGTCACTATCAATCTCGTCTGATTTAAATCCTGACAATTTTTCCTTCAGAATTTGTCAAGTAAAATTAAGCGGTTGTAATGTCTGGATAATTGGTTCATCTGTTTGATTTAGATCCTGGTCTCTCCGATTAGTTTTAGTTGTGTTAGTCAGGGAACCAGGCTAACTTTTCATTAGTACCTCATACACTTTAGACTACACATTTTTCGTGTGAAGCATCTTCATTATCAAATTAATTATTTATATAATTTTTTTAAAAATTGCAAAACAAAATGGAAATTAAGCATCTTAAAGATCAATACAGAAGAATGATTAATGACCAAGACCTCAAGAACAGTATAAAAATGAGGGTGAGATGGTTGTTTAATGTTCTTGTAGTGGCAAAACTTTTTATTTTGACAGCTGTCAGGGACTTAATAGTTCTTTGTCATGACGATATGAGCTAATTACTGATCGCTTTGTCCATTTACAGCACCTAAGCTGTTAACATCGCAATGATCAGGATGTTGTGTTGTCATTACAAAACATGGAAAAACTTATTTTTTAATAATGTTCTGCTCAAGCTGCTCGACAAAATGTAGCCAAAATTCAGTGGGGCCCTGAATGGTCTAAAGTGTTCTCCATTATGGATCACTGCCATCTCACCTCTGTCTGCGTAGGTTCGAGTCTCTGATTCGGCCAATGTGGCTATGTGAGAAAGCTTGCCAATAGCTTCTCGAGGGTCGGTGGTTTTTTTCCCGGGTTTTTCCCGGGTTCTTCCTCCTATTGTGTGCTGAAAAATGGCGTTAAACCCAACAACATTAACAAAAATCCATTATGAAAGCTTTCCAATTTTGTATACATGTACTTGATGTTCCTCTGCAGTCTGATATGGACACCATTACTACATGTTGAGGAAATTCCTACAAACTGCAACTTCTCAAATACAGCTGAAGAGAATTTGACTAAATCTAAGAGGAAGCTTTCTGACGTGAAAACCTTTAAGTTTTATGCAAGGGAATCCAGTTTGTAATCAAGTATTGCCACCATTAATATAAAAAACACAACTGGAGATGGCATAAAGTTATTTGAATTTTATACAGACGTTGCGCATTCTCATTAAATATGGCTGCTGTTACTAAAATCATATAATAACCTTTAAATGCCAGCCAGAACCACATTATCCAGAAGACATGGCATACGGCTCTTACATATGACTTTTGGTTACATGTCAGACTGGTGATTGGTGTCGGGTCCACCTGGGATTCTTGTTCCCAAATTGAAGGGAGATTTACTCCCTAAATTTGTCAATTATTGAATAGACCAAGCACACTTGGATGTATTTTCTTTTAAGTTATGCCCCATTTTGGTGTTAATGTATACATTATTTACAACTTGTGAAGAATTTTGTTACAATGACAAGTAAAATGATTAATTGCTATATCAGTACTATTTTCATATCAAAACTGGCAGTGAAGAATTGATGCAAAATGATACTTGCCCAATACAGCTTTAGTCTTGAGCAGGCAGGAATAATTATTGTCATCAGCGTTTTGGTTGTTAAATTGAGAATTGAATGGTAGCAGCATTGATAAAAACAGAATCGCCTTCTACGTTTCTGATTCACCTGGTTTGAAATTTACCCCACCCCCACCCCCGATGCTAATATTGTTCCATTGTTCTGTGCAGCCACTAAAGAAGACATGCCAAATTTGTTTCTGTGAATGCTTTAAGTGTGTTACAGATCATTTAATAGCAGCTTTTATACAGAGATGTATTGTTTCACCCCTAATTGTAGATGGGTTGACATTGATGAGGTCAAGGGCATATCAGTCTTCTGCCATGCACTGATGAATTTTTATGCCACTGTTTCTGTTTGTGTTTGCTATACATATTTGCATTTGTTAGCATTTGATGGCACTTCAACAAGTTGAACATAATGTTTATCAGCAATGTATCTAACTTTTAATTACATTTTCCAGCTTTACAATAGCAGTTGATATTTTGTTAATACCTTACGGAAAACTGGTCAATTTTATGGGGGAAAATCATCTGCCTTACTGAGACGGACTTGTCAGGGTTGGCAGGTCTGATGTAGAATGGAAATTGAAAGTACTGGCCATAAGTGGGGCATCAATAATGATCGTCTCCTTTCCATATGACTTGTGCTTATAAACCTTGTTAGATGTATATGTGATTTAATTATCCTCCTCCTTTAAAAAAAAAAACATTTTTCAGTAACAGTAAAAGTGCAGTGGGAAATATGATTCCATTATATATAAAAAACATATTTAAGAACCAGTAGGAAGAAAAAAATGCATATATGAAACTTTTGTGGAATCAATTGATCTTGGATAATTTAAAACGAAGTATTTTCAATTTTTTCTTTCAAAGCATATAAGGAATTTAGGTGTAAGAAGATGGAATGATGAAGTTGTGAGCATTGGGCTATGAAATGAATGATTCTGCTAGCCACAACTGACCAGCTGTATTGTACACCATTTTTTTTATCTTGGCACTTGTGCCTGGGAGTCTTACCAGATGCTCATCCCTGTCCACATTTTGCTCAGCATAGTACGTATCTCCATTTCACTGCTTATGCTTTTACTAAAGAACTAAAGGTACCTGATGCAGAGTGGTCAAGATCTTGAAAATAGTTTGGTCTAATAGGTGTCACTCTAGGTAAACATAATAAAAGGCAAAGTTTGTAACTCCAGCTTGCAGGTGCCTTTTGTTTCTTAACACATTAACCCCTGAGCCAAACAGCTAGGCAGTCCCCTACAGCATATTTGCAGAGATCACCTAGAGCAGTGATAGCCTTACCAGTGCCTGTATCTCTGAGACTTTCTGACAGCACTTGGCTTGCAGATTTTTATAGAGGGAGCTACTTGCAATAAATCTGTTATTTTATTTGTATTCGTTTAATTAAGGTGAAATTTGTCACACCAGTTCTCAATAAAATTACATACATAATGGTATAAATTTCATGCTACATGCAGAAATAAAACTGTTGTGTGAAGGTGAAAACAAATGATGTACTTGCCAATTTGCTTCTCTTGCTATGAATAATCCATAAAATCCATTATGAATTCACACACAATTATTAACACCATCAACACATGAAATAATTCTATTTTATGTACACAAAAATTACACTTGTCGTCTCTTGTAAACTTAACATCCTGTGAATACTGTACACAAATGGGCATATTTTACTTGCTCTTTACTTACCTTTCTTCCTTAGAACTCTCATTGAATATTTTAAAACTAATAAAACACTTAACCTTGAATTATGAACACTAATGTTAACAACATATATTTCCCAACGTTTCTTCAAAATAAAAAAGCTCCAAAATATTAAATTCATTTGCATCAGGGTCTAAATCCATTGTTGGCCCTGGTGTGGTCCTTTGTATAGCCTCTTGTAAGTGCGTTTTATCATTTATGATCATTGATTAGCTCTACTTTCATTTTCTTCTTCAACATTCTCATTCTCATCACTACCACTGTTATCTCCAGTAGCTATTTCGATCTCCCTATCAATCTCGTCTGATTTAAATCCTGACAATTTTTCCTTCAGAATTTGTCAAGTAAAATTAAGCGGTTGTAATGTCTGGATAATTGGTTCATCTGTTTGATTTAGATCCTGGTCTCTCCGATTAGTTTTAGTTGTGTTAGTCAGGGAACCAGGCTAACTTTTCATTAGTACCTCGTACACTTTAGACTACACATTTTTCGTGTGAAGCATCTTCATTATCAAATTAATTATTTGTATAATTTTTTTAAAAATTGCAAAACAAAATGGAAATTAAGCATCTTAAAGATCAGTACAGAAGAATGGTTAATGACCAAGACCTCAAGAACAGTATAAAAATGAGGGTGAGATGGTTGTTTAATGTTCTTGTAGTCGCAAAACTTTTTATTTTGACAGCTGTCAGGGACGTAATAGTTCTTTGTCATGATGATATGAGCTAATTACTGTTCGCTTTGTCCATTTACAGCACCTAGGCTGTTGACATCGCAATGATCAGGATGTTGTGTTGTCATTACAGAATATGGAAAAACTTATTTTTTAATAATGTTCTGCTCAAGCTGCTCAACAAAATGTATCCAAAATTCAATGGGGCCCTGAATGGTCTAAAGCGTTCTCCATTATGGATCACTGCCATCTCACCTCTGTCTGTGTAGGTTCGAGTCTCTGATTCGGCCAATGTGGCTATGTGAGAAAGCTTGCCAATAGCTTCTCGAGGGTCGGTGGTTTTTTTCCCGGGTTTTCCCGGGTTCTTCCTCCTATTGTGTGCTGAAAAATGGCGTTAAACCCAACAACATTAACAAAAATCCATTATGAAAGCTTTCCAATTTTGTATACATGTACTTGATGTTCCTCTGCAGTCTGATATGGACACCATTACTACATGTCGAGGAAATTCCTACAAACTGCAACTTCTCAAATACAGCTGAAGAGAATTTGACTAAATCTAAGAGGAAGCTTTCTGACGTGAAAACCTTTAAGTTTTATACAAGGGAATCCAGTTTGTAATCAAGTATTGCCACCATTAATATAAAAAACACAACTGGAGATGGCATAAAGTTATTTGAATTTTATACAGACGTTGCGCATTCTCATTAAATATGGCTGCTGTTACTAAAATCATATAATAACCTTTAAATGCCAGCCAGAACCACATTATCCAGAAGACATGGCATACGGCTCTTACATATGACTTTTGGTTACATGTCAGACTGGTGATTGGTGTCGGGTCCACCTGGGATTCTTGTTCCCAAATTGAAGGGAGATTTACTCCCTAAATTTGTCAATTATTGAATAGACCAAGCACACTTGGATGTATTTTCTTTTAAGTTATGTCCCATTTTGGTGTTAATGTATACATTATTTACAACTTGTGAAGAATTTTGTTACAATGACAAGTAAAATGATTAATTGCTATATCAGTACTATTTTCATATCAAAACTGGCAGTGAAGAATTGATGCAAAATGATACTTGCCCAATACAGCTTTAGTCTTGAGCAGGCAGGAATAATTATTGTCATCAGCGTGTTGGTTGTTAAATTGAGAATTAAATGGTAGCAGCATTGATAAAAACAGAATCGCCTGGTTTAAAATTTGCCCCCCCTCCCCCTCCCCCCCATCCCCCCCGATGCTAATATTGTTCCATTGTTCTGTGCAGCCACTAAAGAAGACATGCCAAATTTGTTTCTGTGAATGCTTTAAGTGTGTTACAGATCATTTAATAGCAGCTTTTATACAGAGATGTATTGTTCCACCCCTAATTGTAGATGGGTTGACATTGATGAGGTCAAGGGCATATCAGTCTTCTGCCATGCACTGATGAATTTTCATGCCACTGTTTCTGTTTGTGTGTTTGCTATACATATTTGCATTTGTTAGCATTTAATGGCACTTCAACAAGTTGAACATAATGTTTATCAGCAATGTATCTAACTTTAAATTACATTTTCCAGCTTTACAATAGCAGTTATTGATATTTTGTTAATACCTTACGGAAAACTGGTCAATCTTATGGGGGAAAATCATCTGCCTTACTGAGACGGACTTGTCAGGGTTGGCAGGTCTGATGTAGAATGGAAATTGAAAGTACTGGCCATAAGTGGGGCATCAATAATGATCATCTCCTTTCCATATGACTTGTGCTTATAAACCTTGTTAGATGTATATGTGATTTAATTATCCTCCTCCTTTAAAAAAAAAACATTTTTCAGTAACAGTAAAAGTGCAGTGGGAAAAATGATTCCATTATATATAAAAACGTATTTAAGAACCTGTAGGAAGAAAAAAATGCATATATGAAACTTTTGTGAACAGATATCATGTAATATGACTGTTGATTTAATGCAATATGTATATGTAAATTCATCAGTCAATATTTTGCAATACATACAATAATCATAAATTAAGGATAACTATACACGTTTCATTCTGTAATTCAACAATATTTCTTGGAAATGTTATTATCCATTTGTAAAGAAAGTAAAATGTCATATTTTGGTTCTACTTCTTTTCTATCAGTTTCTTCAATTTTAAAATACACAATTGACACCAATGTAGGTGGCGATTTTATGGTGGGGGTGGGTAGACCTAGGGCTCGTACCCTGTTTCTTTCCAGAGACAGTTACAACTTCCACTGAAAGAGCAAGTTGCAAAATACAACAGAGACATAAAATATGTTTCCTTGATTCATTTATTGTCTCTCTTCCTCTTAATGTTATTGAATAAAAGATAAATAAAAAATCTATATGTCAAGCGACCATCTTCTGCGTGTCAATTTTCTTTTTCACTAGTGATTTCATAAATATTTATTTGGTAAAAGTGATGCATTTAAGATTTTATTAAGATGACAGCATATCAGTTTGTCTTTTAAGACACCCGTGCCTCTGTTTCAATGACATATATATTACATCTGCCGTGTAGAGTGGTGAAAATTACATAATCTTAGAAAATCACTTTGCCGTAGGTGCTGCTGGTATATATATATATATATATATATATATATATATATATATATATATATATATATATATATATATATATATATATATATATATACACACATACATACATATATATATATATATATACATACATACATATATATATATACACATAAATACAAACATATATATATATATATATAAAATATGCGAATTTCCATCAGTTCCTTCTAATTTAATTACATCTTGTTCTTTTACTCTTTAAAACGTTGCTAAAACATCCACACATAAGTTTTAAAACTGTAGCTTTCCTTAGAAATAAAATGAACACAAACACAAGGGCTGATTTACAAATGGTCATCGTGTTTTTACAAAGAGTGACAGTGCTTAACACGCCCCGTAGTCATTGAAATGTGCACACAAATCGAACTAGTGCTCAAATTTAAAAATAATTTTTCATCATTAACAACTTCCCTTCTAGAAAGGTTCAAAGCACGAAACTGATGAGATTCCTTATTATAAAGGTATCTTATATGCCGAATCTCAATAAAAAAAACTCTTAGAATATTTATTTTTAAATCTGGCATTTGAATCTTAGCCCAATTATTAGGACAGAATTTTTTAGTACAAGTAATAAGATTGAAATTTTCTCTAAATTGTATTAAAAGTAAGTTTTGATTAAATTGTATTAAAAGTAAGTTTTGATTAAATTATATTGAAAGTAATTTTCTATTAAAATATATTGAGACTGAATCCATTTATTTCGGTATTACAATTATATACTATTTAATAAAGATTGCGCCCGTATGAGCTAAGGCAAGACTCTTTATATATTTCCCTTGTTTCGTAAGTCAGCATAAACTACACTCGCTAAGTTGTGTAAGTTACCGCATTGCGGAAGCCTAAAATTCCTGACTAAGCTATAAGCTCCACGCGCTGATATGGTAGAATTGCCTGTCTAATGACCTACATAGTCCAAACGATGGTGTGTAAAAAATTATGAAGCCTCACTTTGAGATTCTGGCGAACACAAGAACTTGACGTATATCCATATTTGGCTTTGTCCTAAAAAAAATTATATAAAAAGCCCCAACCCACGGGCACCCTAGTTCTTCGCCAGAGACTCAAAGAGACTTCTGTCTTTATAGCTCGATCCAGTACCTCTCGCAAGCCAAGATTCCCCAAGATGTAGCCGTATTTACACCGTTATGAGTGGCACCCTCTTTCAAGAGAGTCCATAAATCTTTTCTTCTCTCTCTCTTTCACCAACGGCAAAGACATTTCTTAAATGATGATTAATTCCTTCTCATAACAAGAAATGAGAACAAGGTTATTATATAAACGATCATTATTCATAACACAATCTTTTGGAGTTCAAACAGTTTCGTGACTTTTGGGCCTGGGGAGAATAAAGGAGAATAGCACTGAAACTTTGTTTTAGATAAATGCGATCCTCTACGTTCAAAATAGACAGTTTAAATATATTAAAAGAAAATGACCACAAATATTAATAATCAAAACTTCATGTTGCTATAGTACTCGATATACCTAGAATCTTACTTATAATTTAAATTTTTATCCATGTGGATACAGACACTCGGTATTTTTACCATACTTGTAAACTTATGTATTTACTATAACTTGAAATTTTGCCAAGTTAAATTAGGCTGATAAAGGGTTTTAAGATAAGAAAATAAAACCACGCATATAAATATAATTCGATCCTTCTTGCATAAACGGACGGTTACAACAGAGATAAGTTTGACATTGCCCGGGGTGGGAGTGGGAGACAAGCGCCCCAATCCTCCAAAATGCCCCATAAGGCCTGCGTCTCTTACTGCCTCTGTCAACTAAAATCCAGCTTCTGGCCTTCGCGAGTGGCTTAGATTTGAAGCCCGGCAGACCATGTTTTCTGCTAACAGGAGAAGGGGTGAAGGCGGCCCACTGGCGCCTTAAAACCAGTTGCTTCGGGTAGATGGGACTCGTAAACCTTGGATGGTAGCTCATCTAGGAGAAGGAAAACTCTGATTCCAAACCTCTGCTGCCTTGTGGCTATACCCACTCATGGGAAAGGCTAAGGGAGTAAACCCCGACAGAAAATCAGGAGATGGAGTCCCTAAGGCGGTATGACATTGACTTCAACGTCATTCCGGCAACTCCTGCGACGCCGCTGGTGCCAAGCTGTATCGGCATTCGTCGTTCCCTTGGCCACACCAGCTGCGTGGAGAGGGGGGATCTGGCCCATGGGCAACAGCTGATTCTCCATATCACCCTGCCCAGGCTTCATAGCTCCACTGGAGAGGACACTCCAGCGTCGTCGTACGGCGTCGGCACAACACGAGAAGTAGCAGTTTACCGGTTCTAAGTCAAAGCTCGATTGTCGTAGAGCTTGGCGCCAAGGGTTACTTCTGACGGTGGGAGAGATCATCAGGTCTCACTGGACAGCTACCACCCGCCTCAAGCTGGGCAGCCCCCAGTCAGTAAGGTACTGCCCGCCATGGCCTGCCTGCTTCACTGGGTGCGTGGAGCTTAGAGAACCATCTCGGCAAGTGAGCTACAAAACTCTGCACCAGGAAAGACTAAAAGAAGAAATAAAAAGACTCCAACTCTTCGTTTTGCAACCTGGAACATCAGGACCATGTGTCCTGGATTGACCACTGACCTACAGCAGATCGACGATGCACTGAAGACTGCTGTCATTGACAGAGAACTCTCCCGACTGAACATCGACATTGCCTGCCTCCAGGAGACCCGACTGGCTGACAGCGGCACCATCATGGAAGCCAGTTACACATTCTTTTGGCAGGGGAAGCCCTTGGATGAACCTAGGCAGCATGGTGTAGGTTTTGCCGTCAAGAACACGCTAATCGCCTTCATTGAACCTCCATCATCAGGTACTGAGAGAATCCTTGCCCTCCGGCTGTCAACATCCTTAGGCCCGGTGAACATCTTCAGTGTGTACGCCCCAACCCTCTACTCCATCTACGAGGAGAAAGACAAGTTTTATGAGGCTCTGGATCAGGCAATATCCAGTATCCCCAACAATGAAAGCCTTTACTTACTAGGAGACTTCAATGCTAGAGTGGGAGCTGACCATGAGGCCTGGTCCACCTGTCTCGGCTTTTACGGAAGGGGCAAGATCAACGAGAATGGTCAGTGACTGCTGGAGATGTGCTGCTCCCACAGCCTATGTGTGACCAACACTTTCTTCAAATGCAAGGAGATCCACCAGGTGTCGTGGAGACACCCACGTTCACGCCACTGGCACCAGCTAAACCTCGTCATCACCAGGCGTGCAGAACTGGCCAGTGTCCTCCTTACCCGCAGCTACCACAGTGCCGATTGTGACACGGACCATTCCATCGTGCCCAGCAAGGTGCGAATATTACCCAAGAAGCTGCACCACGCCAAGAAGAAGGGTCACCCACGTATCAACACCTGCTGTGCAAGCAACCCAGAGAAAACACAGCAGTTCATCAGCAAACTGAAGGAAGCCCTCACCAAAGTGACACCTGATGACACCATTGATTCCAAGTGTCCCATATCCGTGACTCTGTGTACAATTCAGCCATCACAGCTTACGGGAAGAGGAAGCGAAAGAATGTCGACTGGTATGAGGCAAACTGGGAGGAGATGGAGCCCGTGACTGAGGCAAAGAGGAAAGCCCTCCTGGCATACAAGGCTGCACCTAGCCCCATAACACTACAAGCCCTCAGGATTGCAAGGAATAACGCCCAGAAGACCGCCCGCCGCTGTGCAAACACCTACTGGCTGAACCTTTGCAACAGTATACAGACAGCTGCTGACACTGGGGACACAAGAGGAAAGTATGAGGGTATCAAAAAGGCGACAGGCCCCCCCCCCCAGCTACAAGATCGCCCCCTTCAAGTCCAAGACGGGCGAAGTCATCACAGACCAGGGGAAACAACTGCAGCGATGGGTTGAGCACTATCTCGAGCTATATGCAACCCAAAACAATGTCACTGGAACTGCCCTGGACGCCATTCTAGACCTGCCTGTCATGGAGGAGCTAGACACACAGCCCACCCTGGAAGAGCTCGGAAAAGCCACCGATTGCCTTGCCTGTGGGAAGGCTCCTGGAAGAGACGGCATTCCGCCTGAATTCCTTAAGAGTGGAAAACCAGCACTGCTCCAGCCCCTACACACACTCCTCTGCCTTTGGTGGGAACAGGGATACATCCCACAGGACATGCGTGACGCCAACATCGTCACTTTGTACAAAAACAAAGGAGACCGTAGCGACTGCAACAACTATCGGGGCATCTCCCTCCTCAGCATCGTCGGAAAGGCCCTCGCCCGTGTTGCCTTGGCGCGCTTCCAGATCCTAGCCTCCCGCGTCTACCCAGAATCCCAGTGTGGATTTCGAGCCGGCAGGTCAACTGTAGACATGATCTTCTCACTACGTCAGCTGCAGGAGAAGTGTCGCGAGCAGCAGATGCCCCTATACATTGCCTTCATAGACCTGACGAAGGCGTTTGACATGGTTAGTCGGAGTGGACTCTTCAGACTCCTGCAGAAGATCGGCTGCCCCCCACGTCTGCTTGCTGTCATTATGTCGTTCCATGAGAACATGCACAGCACAGTGTACTTCAATGGCGCAACATCTGAAGCATTCCCAGTCATTAGCGGAGTCAAACAAGGCTGTGTCCTTGCACCGACGCTCTTTGCCATCTTTTTCTCCATGCTTCTCCAGTACGCATTCAAGGACTGCAGCGAGGGAGTGTACATCCATACCAGGGCTGACGGCAAGCTGTTCAACATCGCCCGTCTCCGTGCTAAGACTAAAGTCACAGAGGTACTCATCCGTGAATTGCTCTTTACCGACGATGCAGCCTTGACATCACACACGGAAGATGGACTTCAGCAGCTGGTATGCTGCCTCTCCCATGCATGTAAGGAATTTGGACTGACCATCAGTTTGAAGAAAACGAATGTCATGGCACAGGACACAGACTCCCCTCCCTCTGTCTCCATCGATGGGTACAATTTGGAAGTTGTCGAGAACTTCACATACCTCGGGTCTAACATCTCCAGCTCACTCTCCATTGATTCTGAGGTGGGCGGCAGGATTGCCAAGGCATCAGCAGTGGTGGCCAGACTTAACCAGAGGGTCTGGAACAACCCCAACCTCACAGAGAAGACCAAACTGCGTGTCTACCAAGCGTGCGTGCTTAGCTCACTTCTCTACAGCAGCGAAACATGGACCACCTATACAAGACACGAGAGGAAACTCAACAGCTTCCACCTGAGATGTCTGCGGCGCATTCTGCACATCCAGTGGCAGGACAAAGTACCCAACACAGAGGTTCTAGAACGCGCCAACATGAACAGCATGTTCTCCATACTCAGCGAGAGGCACCTTCGCTGGCTCGGCCATGTCAAGAGAATGGACCCAGGTCGCATTCCCAACGACCTGTTATATGGAGAGTTAGCAGAAGGTGCACGACCAACTCGACGACCACATCTGCGCTACAAAGATGTTTGCAAGAAGGATATGAAGACAGCAAACATCAATGTCAACGACTGGGAGAGCTGTGCAAACAACCGTTCCAGCTGGCGTCTAGCTGTCAGGCAGGGAGTTCAAAACGCAGAGGAAAAGAGAAGAATAAAGCAAGCTGAAAAGAGAACTAAAAAGAAGGATAAGCAAAAGCGTACTTTGGAGCTATGCCATCGTCTCTCGTAGAC
Source organism: Sinohyriopsis cumingii (assembly GCA_028554795.2). Taxonomy (NCBI): domain Eukaryota; kingdom Metazoa; phylum Mollusca; class Bivalvia; order Unionida; family Unionidae; genus Sinohyriopsis; species Sinohyriopsis cumingii. The sequence continues at coordinate 78,840,013 of CM068831.1, forward strand.
GGACGGATGCCAAGACAACAGAGAACATTGAACAGGCTGTAAATTATTGTGACCATATACTCCATTAAATGCATGTAAGAAGCTATTAGTCAGTTAGTTCATGATATTAAAAATAAATGATTCATTAGCCTAAAATCGTTAATGTTAAATATTCAGTTTAGTTAGTAATGCTTCAGTTACACTTTTTGACAAAGGCTAATGATTACGTAATCAGGATTTACATTGTTGCAGTGGAACGGTAAAATATGACCTAGCTATATGATGACGTTAGTTCTAAAAAACGTCTTATTATATGCTCATTTTTTCCCCCGTTAACTTTAGATTGTCAGAATCGTTCAATATTCCACGATACTGAACGCAAGCGACAATACACATATAGCATTCACGTGAATAAAGGAACTACTTTCTTTTGTAAACAAACAATGGACTCAGACGCCAGCACTTTTGATTTGTAAACAAGTCATATACACTCGCGTAAGAGGCTCTTTACGTTGTGGTTGTTTAAATTTGTTTCTGAATGAACTAAAACATGTTTCGTGGACTGCAAAAAAAACCCAGCTGTTTTATCACATTCCGCGTTAATACAATGTTTCGGATTTAGGCTAGCTACATTGTATAAATGACGGAAAAATAGGTCCTTACAAATAACATACATGTGACAAGGCATATAATGTTTTCTTTAGCTGGTGATAATAATGGCAAAATAAAATATATATATATATATATATACAGTTTTACATCCTGAAGTTCCTCAAAATGTATTTTCTTAATTCTGCAAATCCAAATTACATGAGCCATGTCATCGGTTTTCAATCTGGATTACACATTTCGAAATTGTGCTGTAATTTCAATGATAAGTGCAATTGCATCCTCCTTATTGCGCTCAAAATGAAATAAGTATTAAATTCCATAGCGTCTTTTTGATAATTGCAATTGAAAGACTTCATATTTTTCCCACATTATGATTTCAAACATTCAATGACAGCAGCAGGGAAGTTCTACAGACCAGGTGGCTCAGATAAAATTAAGCCTCCCACACAAACTTTCTCCGTAGAAGCCTCAGATTTCAAAAATAAACCCTCCTGCGTAAATTAATCCGCGAAATTTCGACCCAGGATGCAATTTCAGGCATAAAAAAAAACAACAAAATTTAGGGGGGGGGGTATAGTAAAATTTGTGTGTGATTGCAAATTCCGGCTGCAATTTTATGAGTAAATCTGATCAAGACCGATTCGATACCTACTACGCGGATCATGAAGATTAATCGTGACAAAACCGTGTGGTGTTGCCTGAGCGTGACTGAAGAAATTTTTAAACTTATTTATATCCATATCGCCGTTACACCAAGTTTGATGAATGTTTCTCAGCGTGTGAGTATCGACGCCATTGAACACTGATAAAATATTACAATTATCTCTAATCACCTTTGGAATTTGCGTATATCGCTGCGTCACGTAAATCACATCGGTATTCTTATGTCGGCCACGCGAGAATATCCTAGCTGGGTTAGTTTGTTTATCCAGCATCACATCATCGAAAACAACAAGATTATTAGCATTACCGTCTAAACTTTCCACTGATGGAGCTTCATTGATATCCGTTATAAATTCTATTGTGCCATCTTCAGTATTATCGCTAAATTCCTTTAGTACTTGATAACATCGCTGATCATCAACAGATGGCGCAACCAAATACAATTTATCCCATTTTAACCATCGCATTATCAAATTTAGCAACAACTGCGTCTTTCCAGATCCCGACGGTCCAATGATTATCATTCTTATCGAATTTGGTAATGCCGCGGTGTGTTTCATTTTCTCGCGTTTCTTCGTGGCTGAAAAATCAATTACATTCATGTTATTAGAATATTATGGATTCATATTGTGTTAAGTGTCGCACTCGAACTGCTACGATAAATCCAATCGAAGTCGTTACACGCAATAACAGGAATGCAATCAAAGGTGAATGCGCAGTTTGTGGAACAATCAAGTTTAGATTTGTAAAAAAAAAGATAGAAGAACCGGAGGAGATATCGCCGCCTCCATGAAAAATCTACCAGGATTGCCTTGGGCGAAATATCCCGGAGAGAAACATTTGCCAGGATACAATTACTGCGGACCTGGTACGAGGCTCGATATAAGACTTAATAGTAATAATCAACCAAACCCTGGCGAGGATCCAGTAAACGCTATCGATAACGCATGCTACTATCACGATCTTGCATATCGTAGCGGAGATTTAGAACAACGACATCTTGCTGATGTGAAGCTAATTCACGCAATAGACGCAGTTCCTAATAAAAACTTCAAAGAGAAATTAGCAACTTGGTTAGTAAAAGGAGCAATGAAAGGTAAATTAGTACTAGGTGCGGGTAGATAATAATGGAGCAAATATATTATTCTCCGCGAGGATTCTGGCGAGGAAAATCAGCAATAGCCAAACTTGCCAAGGCAGCAAAAGTGAAACAATCCACCGCTGCATCATGGTTATCAAAGCAAGCAGTTTGGCAAATTTATCTTCCTCCGCCTAAAAAAATACCATATGCAAGTTTCTCCGTCAGTGCACCCAACGAAGTTCATCAGGCTGATTTAATGTTTCTCCCTCACGATACCGTTGACGGAGTCACATACAAATACGTCTTAACTATTGTTGATATTGCTAGCAGATACAAGGAAGCAGAACCATTATCAAATAAAACAGCAACAGAAATTTCAAAGGCATTTGAAAGAATTTATTCACGATCGCCACTGACATGGCCGAAGCTTCTTCAGATTGATCCAGGACGAGAATTTCTTGGTGCGGTTACTTCATTGATGAAAAAGAATAATGTTAAAATCCGACGTGGCGTAGTTGGTGTTCATCGTAGTCAGGCTATCGTTGAAAGATTCAACAAAACACTAGCGGAACGATTATTCGGATATCAGTACGCGAGAGAATTTATCCAAGATAATCGATCTCACGATTGGGCAACAAGATTACCTCACGTGATTAATGCGCTGAATAATGAGGTAACACGAACAATAGCAATGAAGCCTGCAATTGCAATTACAAAGACAAATATACCACTAAAGCGAAGTTCCACAATTCCGCCTGTGCTAGGTAATGTTATTGTCAGATATTTGTATAAGGAAGGAGAAGCCGAGGGTGGCAGAAAAAGAGCAACCGATCCAACTTGGAGCGTTACAACACATAAAATATTGGCCGTAACAAGATCATCAGGAAGGCCAGCAATTTATTTTCTGGATTCACTAGCTCCACAACGCGGATTTACCAAAGAAGAATTACAAATAATACCGAGGGATACTCAATTACCGCCATCGTCGTTAATGTGAAATTTAATTCTACCTAGCTGAGATAATTTTCTTACTCGAGACACGGCTAGATAAACTAAATTTGACCAGGAAATTCTATCATCGACGATCCAGACCTGGCCGTCTACTGTTAATCCCTGTGACGAGTGTATCGTTGCTGCGTATCCAAGTTTCCATGGCGATCTTTCTGCGTTTATCGCATCATTGACAAGATTAATATCAACGAAAATAATATCATTCAAAACTAATATTTTTTCTTCTCCGCATGGCAAAGTAACATTAATATTTTGTTTCCTGGTATCAGCAGGCCTGTAGCATAATGGTACTTGTAATGTTGGAAATTTATCACAATGAAGTTTGAATAGAATTTCCTGAATAGTATCGCGAATAATTTTCCTACTAGCAACAATCAAATGATCAGGACGCCACAAGGTTAGAAAATTATCCATCGAAGTCTCGTCAATTATTTTTCTCATTACATCACATTGAAACTTATTAGGTTGCAACCGAATGATTTTTTTAAACTCGGTCAGTAAAATATCATTGGATCTATAATCAGCATCAATCTCTTCATAATAATCTACAAAGTTCCTAAGCCACTCATGAGGAGATTCACCATCAATAGGATCGGGTTGACCGTGATCTCCGCACATTATTACTGCGGTGTTTTTTTCTTCTAGCCAACTTAGGAATGATTTTAGTATAACTAAATTTACTGTACAAATTTCATCAAATATTATAATCTTGTTGATATATTTGTTTCCCATGCGAGCCGAATCCCATAATCCACCGCTGTACTTGAAATAACTATGATAAGTGCAAGAATTAACGCCGCGTTGTCTTATTTCTCGCGCTAGTCTGTGAGTTGGAGTCAACACAACCATATCAAAGTTTGAAAATAAATTTATTGCTCGTGTTGTTTTACCACTACCACCAGGACCATTCATGTAGACGAATTTATTTCGTGAAATCGGATCGAACGCAGATGCAGCTGTTGATATTTCATCGTATTGGTCTTTATGAAACTTATCGCAATCTTCTACATCAGCGTCTTCGCAATAATCTAGAATATCTTCATTCTTTATTCTCCAAGTTCCCCAGGAACCATCGGTAATTAAATTCTCCAATCTACACTGAAATTTCTTATCGATATAAAACGAATCCGTTGCAACTCTTACCGCGATATCAGAAAATTTATTTATCATCGACAGCAAATTAATACTCACATAAGCGAGCATCGATGATCTTAAATGAGTATACTGCGCTGACTCTCCATCAAGATAACTAATCACTGTACCTAACTTTGTTCCATCAATAATAATATTTTCTCTGTTGCAGAATATTCCACGCGATACTGTATCGGCAATAATAAAATCCATCTCGGCATCATTGATAAACAACCTAGCGTGGCGATGTTTATGATCAACTGATCCTCCTTGAGTAAATTTACCAATGATTTTTCTTCCGATATCTTTCGCGTTTTCACAATCCGTGGGTAACCACACTTCGGTTTGTTTCCTATACGATATAATCGCTTCACTTACCGTCAACGATATTAACATCGACGAATCCAACATAAATCTCAACAATACCGTAGGGACCCATCTTCGCTGAGATAAATGCCGACCAAACCAAATATAACAAATCTTATGTAAGTTTTCAGCAAACTCAAACGAAGTAACATGAGCGAATCCTGTCATAACAAAATCAGGTAATGGTCCGTTAATTGCAACTCTCGTCATCTCACTGGTTGGATGGCCGAATTTAGCAAAGTAATCCGCACAATCACCATACCCAAGGAAACTTCCAGGATAGCATGCGCTCATATCAACGGAAATCATATCTTCGAAATAATACTTAGTATTCCATAATCCTCCATGGCCATATTCGATACAGCTAAGTTGAATATCATTGAGAAATTCGTTTCTTGTAGGTTTCCATGAGCGGCAACAGACGGAACGGTAAAGCAATTTGTCAGTAATCGATCTGGATTTGATGAATACTTCTCCGCGATATTTTTCATCGATTCGTGTAATATTTCATCACGGTAAATATCTCCTCGTGGCAATATAAACTGATCGTATTTTTCTTCACTTGAGAATAACCAAATCGATATGGGATCGGACTTGGCTAATAGTTTGATAAACCTAAACATGGCATCGGAATTATCTTTCCCAGATTCCACGGGATAAAATTTAACAGAACGATCCTTCGGGAATATCATTACTGACTGCGACCACGCATGTGAATTATGATCAACAATTTCGATTGGTGTTCCTCGAGAACTATACGGTGATGAATATAATATTTCTCCCGATAATGTTTTAACCGTGATAGGAAATTTAAGTTTTTTACTCAACGCAGCAACATCATCAATCGATGCACCATCAGTAACTGTCTTTGCCCATGAATTAATTTTATCCAATCTTAATTGGGTCAGACCAGATCCACGACGAGCGTTTTTCATATGCTCGATAACTCGCTCAGCTACACAATTTATCATTGGTGATTCTTTCATCGCAGGTAGATTTTTCGCATCAGGATTATTATTCAGCCGATAAATTCCATAAACAACAGCACTAGATGGATACGCCCTAGCATAATAAGGACCATCAATCCCTAATAATAATCCTGGTTTCGAATTCTTATCGAGAACAACGTTTTTCTTACCGCCACGTACTGGATCTCGTTTATCGCGAATGATCCAAGTGTCATCGGGCATTTGTGCAATAAATTTTATTCCAAAGATAAATCGTTCTTCTTTGTGTTCGGTTTTTATATGTTCGATTATCTTCTTTGCTCGTTCCAGATTCATCGTAGCATCAACGAAGTTAGTTTTCCACGTTGACCAAGTATGAATCGCTCCATCATCAAAGAATTCCTTCTTAGCACGATCAACTTCAGGAATGATAAATTCTGCCTCATCAAGATCAAATAAATCCATTATTATATTTTAGACAAATGTTTAAATTATAATGAATCAATGTTCATGGATAATAGTTGGATCAACAAAATCATGTGATAAATCCTGCAGAGGTGAATATTGTGGAGCTCACATATACGCAATTCGACGAGGCAGTAAAGGACCACAGCGATGTTTAGTTTGCCAAGTTGGCATTCGAGGAAAGACACGATTATGTTTCTCCTGTGGAGGGAAAAATTATCGTGAGTTACGGAGATACTATGAAAAAAGATCTTCGTCAGTGATAAAATGTGAAGAAGATTATATTAATCGTTTCAAAGCAAATTACAATTTAAACAAAGAGAATATTGTATATGGAAATGAAATCAACGATTCCTGCAATGAAAATCTGACATGAATACAGATCGCATCCAACCATTAAGGGTTACGAAGCATCTGAGGATGGTAATGTGAGACATATCAGAACGAAGAAAAATGTTGGTGATGTTAGTAAATTTGGATATCGCAAATTTACAATCAACAAAACCAACGGAGGAGGAGGCGCAAAATATTTTACTCACCGATTTGTTTTCGAATGTTATCGTGGACCGATAGAAATCGGATTGGTTATTGATCACATCGATGGTAATAAACTTAATAATGAATTAACTAATCTTCGAGCGGTTACTCAGAGCGTAAATTGCGCTTCCGGCAATACCGGTGGTGCAAGATCAGCTAAATCGGTCAAATCAATAAATCAAACAACAGGAAAAGAACTAATATTCGAATCGATAGGAGCAGCTGCGAAATTTTATGAAATTAATCCAATATCGATATGGCGAGTAGCAGAGGGAATTCAACATAAGACATTTTCGTATAATCTTAACACTTGGTTCAAATTTTCCTATATACGGATAGTATTTGATTCGGAGAGTGACGAAGAATAATTAAATACTACAAAATTAATATAATGGACGAGCAGATTATAAACGATATCATTGGAGAGATTAACAGTCTGAAAAGAAAGATAGATCTCCCATCGGATTTAGACATGAATAAAATCCGATCAGAATTCGAAACAATCATCCTAGGAAAACTCGAATACAAATACACGTTGCCGTCAGAATATAAATTAATAAAGAAAATCCAAATTGCGATGTACCAATCACTTGCAACAGTCAGTGATGATCACATCGAGGATTTTGTTAAATTATCAACGTTAGTAGAAAAAGCTAAATTGATTTTATCTGACGCATACGAATCAAGGAAAATCACAAGTTCGCGTGTCAGACATTTGAAAAGACTTGTTGATCAAAACAGAACAAAGGAAATTGCTAATACCTGAATCCTCATAGCAGTATAAAGCAACGTGGTATAAATTACATTCTGCGCCATTTTGCAAAATAAAAAAAAGATTAAATTTTTGAAAATTCTTCTGGGTTTTATTTATTTTTTTCGTTTGTTTTTTCCTGGGGGATAATTTGACTCTCACTCACGATTTGAAAATCTATGATTTCACCAACAAACTAATACTTAATGTTTCTCCACGAATATCAAGTAAATTTCCATCTTGATTCGTTATTTTGAAATTTATTCTTGATAATAATCGATTATGACATCGTAGATAAAACGGATTAACTGGCTCTTTTATTATCAAATAACCAGGAGAGACGTTAGGAGAAAACGTGTATAATATAAAACCCTGCTCCGCTCTTGATATTGCAGGATCAACATTATAACTTCCCTCTACAACATCAGCATGAAGATAAACAGCGATAACATCCGTTATATTAACAATGCCAGGAGAAATATGACACCCTTGTCCAATTCCATCGTTATCATGCATCAAGACTGACTCTGCTTGTGATTTCTTTTTAACCCATGCGTCGTGTAATTTAGGAAATAACCTATTGGTTGTATCAGTGACAAATTTTCTCATCTCATCAACGTTATAACCGGGAAACTTATAATTTGGCAACGTCCTCTCGGTTAGATTATGTCGTTGCATAAACGCGTTAATAATAAAGCCCATACCAAAGACAGCGCTGTTTTGTATATAACCCGTCGCTAGGTTGTTAATAAGTTCCATATCAGCGGCTATTTTATTTATCCGTTCTGTTGTTATTATAATTTCGTTACACGAAGCTTGTACGTTAAATACGCACTCTTGGAAATAATGTTCCAGTAGATTCTTTTGTTCTTCGTATTTGTCAATAATTTTAACGAATAATATTGTAATGCTATCCTCGAACAAATCCAGCATATAAACTGACCCTGATGAAAAATCAAAATTAGCCTTTATTTTCTCATACTGATCAATAAAATCCAGGTCGATTCCGTGGTAGTTTTTTTCATTGCTGATAAAGTCCGTCTTCTTTGGTTCTGGTGTTGTTATTTTACCAGGCGGAATATCAGGCCAGCCCAATACTGTCCTTATTGATGAACGGTAAATATCTACCATGTACGGCGATTTTACTTCAATGATTGATGATAGCGTTGGTTCGTGTGCTGATATTTTTATTCCTGGATTAGCATCGCCAGTAATATTCGATATTCTAGTGTTGAACTCTTTATCGATCTGTTCAATTTCATAACTGCCTGTTGGTATACTAACGACAAACCAATTAGGAGTTCCATCGGGATGTTTCTTATCAGCGACAACAAGTGAATTGTTTGATAATAATTTACCGAATGATTTCGATCTGATATTAGGCCAGCTATTATAAACACGAAGTTGTATCAACGCCATTTCCTTGGCACCAATTGGAGTTGGAAATTCAACGTTAAATTCCGGGTTAGTTGAGCTTAGTGATATTAACGTTATTGCCGGCGACGTTGTGTTTTTCACGATCTGGACTAGCTCGGACATTATTAATATTCATTTGTTCAATCTCCGAGTAAACACTTATCATCGAATAAAATTCTAGATCGGATATAACTCCGTCATTAAGACTTTCGGAAATCATCGATGATAACTTCGAATACGCATCATTGATCTTAGTTAGTTTGTTTTTGTACGATGATAGTTTCTCATTTGTGCACGAAGATATTTTTCTTGCAATGATATTGAGAACACCCGCGATTGTTGTTGTTGACGAGATTATTATCGTTGCTACGATTGGCGCGATTGTTGTTACCGCGGATAATACTATTCCCGCACCGGCGATTATAGCGGATGCTGCGTAAACAGCGATATCAATGGTAACTAATCTGCGCTGGTATTTCTTTATCTTTATTTGATAATTATCAAGTAATTTTCTTAATGAATCCTGCCATGATCGCGCCTGATTGTATCGGTAATCCGATGCTTTCATTTATTAGTTATTTATCTAACCAATTCCAATAACAAACTTGATTGGTTCTTCAACTTCAACTGGTTGGGGGTTTCCTATCTTAACTATGACAGGCTCGGGTTGACCGATTACGGCCCAAACCGATAAATATTCGAAAATTGCAAAATAATGCACTGGTCCCGTGGTGGTTCTATCTGGTGGTGTTAGTTTGAAAGTTTCAGTGTTATTTTCGTCCATGGAAATAACAAAAAATCCAGGATAATATTCATAAATTTCATGATGATCAGCTGTTACGTTAAATTTTGTTGACCCAGTAATAAGATATACTCGATATACACCCTGAATTGGCGGGGTAAAGTTAAAAGAATCATTCTCGGGTGTCCAGGTAATATTTTGTGTTCTCAACACAAATGTCACATCGCCGGGAAGATTTTTTGTTATTACCAACATTGGTATTGAAAGACGCGATAATTTTGGAATATTCAACGGTGATAGTTTTGTGTTGATGCTTTGAATCTCTCTGTCATACAATAATGTATCGACCTTTTGGTTAATTTTTCCAGCAAGATCATTTAATTCCGTTGTGATCCTTAACGCAGATAGTTCAAAACTTGATGTATCGAATTTTTCTCCCATTGCTGTATTTATCTTGGTAATTTCCTCGTTGATAGATTTTACTTTATCATTGATATCATCGACGGTTTTTTTATCGACTTTTTCTCCTATTGCGGTATTTATCTTAGTAACATCTGCGAGAATATCGTCGTTGGTTTTCTTTTGTTTCTTTTGGATATTGTCGTGTAATGTTTTATCAACTTTCTTAATTGCGATTTGACGTACCGTGTTAATATCTTCATTGATTTTAGTATTATCTTCAATGATTTTCTTGTGGAGGTCATCGTGTGATGATTTATCAACTTTCTGATTCGCTAATTCACGTACTGAGTTAATATCATCATCGATTTTCTTGTGGAGGTCATCGTGTGATGATTTATCGACTTTCTGTTCACGAATTGTTTCAATATCATCGTTGATGGATTTTGTTTTCTCGTCGTGTAATGATTTATCAATTTTTTCATTCATTGCAGTACTTATCTTTGTAACATCGGCAAGAATGTTAGTAACATCCCTGGTTGTTCTTGTTAGTTTTTCACCGAGATCATCGTGTAATGATTTATCAACTTTCTGTTGCGCTAATCCACGAACTGCTTCAACTTCTTTGCTGATTTTAGTAATATCATCACTGATGGATTTTGTTTTCTCGTCATGTGATGATTTATCAATTTTCTGATTCGCTAATTCACGTACTGCTTCAATATCATCATTGATGGATTTTATTTTCTCATCGTGTAATGATTTATCAATTTTTTGAATCGCTAATCCACGAACTGCGTTAATATCGGCAAAAATACCAGTGACATCCTTGGTTGTTCTTGTTAGTTTTTCGCTGAGATTATCGTGTGCTGATTTATCAACTTTCTGATTCGCTAATCCACGAACCGTTTCAATGTCTTTACTAACCTTAGTAATGTCATCGCTGATAGATTTTGTTTTCTCATCATATAATGATTTATCAACTTTTTGATTCGCTAATTCACGTACTGCGTTAATATCATCGCTGATGGATTTTGTTTTCTCGTCGTGTAATGTTTTATCAACTTTCTGTTGTGCTAATCCACGAACTGCATTAATATCATCGCTGATGGATTTTGTTTTCTCGTCATATAATGATTTATCAACTTTCTGTTGCGTTAATCCACGAACTGCTTCAACGTCTTTACTAACTTTAGTAATATCATCATTGATGGATTTTGTTTTCTCGTCGTGTAATGATTTATCAACTTTCTGTTGTGCTAATCCACGAACTGCTTCAACGTCCTTGCTGATTTTAGTAATGTCATCGCTGATGGATTTTGTTTTCTCATCATATAATGATTTATCAACTTTCTGTTGCGTTAATCCACGAACTGCGTTAATGTCATCATTGATGGATTTTGTTTTCTCGTCATATAATAATTTATCAATTTTTTGATTCGCTAATCCACGAACTGCTTCAACATCATCATTGATGGATTTTGTTTTCTCGTCATATAATGATTTATCAACTTTCTGTTCACGTATTGAGTTAATACCTGCGAGAATACCAGTAACATCCCTGGTTGTTCTTGTTAGTTTTTCGCTGAGATCATCATGTGATGATTTATCAATTTTCTGATGAGTTAATCCACGAACCGTTTCAATGTCTTTGTTGATTTGATCGATATTATCATTGATGGATTTTGTTTTCTCATCGTGTGATGTTTTATCAATCTTTTCGCTTATTGCAGCATTTATCTTTGTAACATCGGCAAGAATGTTAGTAACATCCCTGGTTGTTCTTGTTAGTTTTTCACCGAGATCATCGTGTGCTGATTTATCAACTTTTTGGTGCACTAATCCACGGACTGTTTCAATGTCTTTACTAATCTGATCAATATCATCATTGATGGATTTTGTTTTCTCGTCTTTCTGATTCACTAACACGCGCATCGCATCAATATCAGCACTGATTTTCTTTGTTTTATCGCTAAGATCATCGTGTGATGTTTTATCAGCTTTTTGGAATGTTAGTGCACGTACCGCTTCGATATCTTTGTTTATCTTGGCAATATCATCGTTGATGGATTTTGTTTTTTCAGTAAGATCATCGTAATCACCTCCACGTACCGCTTCGATGTGTTTATTGATTTTGGCAATATCGTCGTTGATTTTCTTTGTCGTTTTGCTAAGATCATCGTATAGCACTTTATCGCCTTTCTTATCCATTGTGGTTTTTATTTCAGTAACGTCAGCGATAATATTAGTAATATCTTCGTTGATCTTTCCTACTTTATCAATGAGGTCATCGTGCAATTCCTGATCAACTTTTTTCTTTGTTAGTTGATCTGCGACGAATGAAGTATCAGTTGTTTTCTTTATATTCTCATCGACTTTCTTGCTAAGTTGTTTTAAGGTTTCATCGAGTTTTTTAAGATCGTTAGTTAGTTTGGTTAATTGTTTTGTAAGTTTTTCCTGATCTTCATTGTAGACTACCTTATCCAACTTTAACAATAATGTCGCTGATAATTCTTTATCAGATTTTTCTACGTCTGCGATATTTGCCTTCGATGGTAAACTTGTGATAATATTAGTAACGTCAGTGATAGATTTTGTTACTGAATCTGATAATTGAGTAAATTGCTTGATGCGTTCGTTATATTCGTCTCGGCTAATCATATCAGTTACTTTGACATTGCTAGTTTGTAATCGCCCTTCGGTATTTTGAAAAACAGCAATTTCACCGGGATTTATCTCTGCCAATGATAGAAGATTATTAATATCTCTCTTAGTTGCAAACTTTGATGTGTCGATGATATTTGCTTCTTCGTCTGTTTCTTTTTTCTTTCTGAAGAGAGATCTACCGTAAATGTCAACCATGATATTTATCTACGGTATATTCAAATAAAATTTTGTGATAAGGGCGGGATGATTTTGAAATTGCCTCTAGAACGTTAATTGATTCTGGACCGCATATTGGTGGGTCTGTTAATGTTTGTGTTGGAAGCGTTGAATACCAAACTGGAAGTTTCAACGAGGAGATGTATTTGAAAAATTCATTTGGTGGTGCTAGTCCATATGAATCAAAGTAAATGATTTCGCGAGGATTAATCGCGTAGGCAACCCAGTGAGTACCAGGACCAGAATTTTCATCAAGGTTAATTATTCCTGTCTCGGTAGAGTTTGGTTTGTCTGGTAGTTGATCTCGCATAAACACGCCTCTGAAAAATCTTATTTTCTTTTTCTTTGCTTCATTGATTAAATCTAAATTCGATGATGGCGTGATGATCTTAGGCCGGATCCGTACATTGGAGGTCGTCCTAGTCTTAGACCGGATCCGTGATGATATTTTTTTTTACTGTATCTTCCTCCGGTAACTTTTTCTATTATTTTTTTGCCTGCGAATCCTAATAAAGGTCCTGCAATCGCAGATATTAATGGCAATAACAAAGGAAGAAAACCGCCTACTTTGACCATGTCTCTGACTGCGCCAATGGAGAGAGTTACATGAACACCGGAATTCATTGATCTGGCTTTGGTAAATCGTCCATGCTGACCTCGTGTTAGTGATAGTTTGTTAGGTCCACCGTGAATCTGATTATTTTTCAAAGTTAATTTCAAACCTATCCGTGCTGTTGTTGCTGCTTGAAGTTTTTTTATCTGACCTGGGGTCAGTGTTACGCTGACGTGTTCGTATGGCATATTAATAATCACTTTATCTAAATTTAGAATTTATCACATGTTTTCTACGGGTGCATCGATGACTCTCATTCTGCCACTAATGCCTTCTAGGATCATTGTTCTATCACTGAGAATAACCGCGATTGCTCTTGCCATTCCACCTGTGTTAACTCTGGCTTTGAAATGAATATCGACAACTGATTGTTTTACCAAATCAAGATGTTCCAAGGAAAAATAATAGATAGGATATAAAGTATTAAAATCTAACTGTGATATTTGCAATCCAGTATCGATATTTTGATCGCGACCCATGAAACTTAGCAACTGATGATACGCTCGTGATGTAGAATATTGGACAAAATCAATAGCTATTTCCTCGGATGGTTCTTGTTGACCGTTTATTCTCAATGAAACGTTTGTTGCCCCTAATCGATCGAATATCATGTGACTGTGCATTTGATCGTATCTGTTTGCACTTTGAAGAACAATGAATATGTGCCTAGGTGCTGAAACACCTTGTTGTGACGCAATTCGCCAAGTATATATTCCATTAAGATTAAAATCAGCGGAGCAGTCGGTTGTTGTTGTTAGCCAGGACATGACGGATTTTCCCCCTTGATTCATGAATGATAATAATTTTTCTTCCTCGCGAATTGATGGTGTTACTGCTAGCATCCACAGAGTAATTTTTTTTAACGTTACTTTACCAACATCAGCGGCTACACCCGCCTCTCGCCAAATAGCTCTGTCATTACCCGCGGCATCTCGAATAAAGGAAATTGTATGCTTCGCTCCGTAAATAACTTTCCTGAAATGCCGGCAAAATCCAAAAATATGAGATAATGGAATCGCACAAGAGAAATGATTTTGATCTCCAATTAACATTTTCTTTCGCGTTGCAAATCCAAGATTGTAATTTTCAGTGGAGTTAATTATCATATCTTCAACATCAGCGACAGCAGCACCGGCGTTATTATTCGGTCGTCTAACGACAAACGGTTTAAATACCGGTTCATCAGAGTTATCCTTGGCGAACATCATGCTAGGACCGGCCGATCTGGTAAAATCATCCGAGTATCTTGCTAGGCCTATGATCGTTGTTGCTACATCAACATTATCATTGATTGATTCAATCTCTCTTCCATCAATCATATAAGTTGCGCTCTTGAATAACGCCATGATACCATTGTTGACAAATCCAACCTTAAAATTCGCATCGTAGTTGGTATTATCGGTTTTATTAAGTATCCCAACAACCTCGATATACGCCTCAGATGGAAGAAAATATCTTGTTGTATCGTGAACTTGAATTTCCTTGCGATTAGGTATATTTGGTTCAACTACATCATACGAAAAATACTGAAAATCTCGTATTGATGTGTCCCTACCTACAGGCTCGTCCATGTCGAATACTTCGTTTGACACATACGAAAACATTATTATTAATGATATCGTCTAAAACGAAGACCATCTCCTGAAATGAAACTTGTGTTTCCAAGATTTGTGTTTGCAATTTCATGCGCTAGATTTGTGTTTGCAATTTCATGAGCTAGATTTGTGTTTGCTAGATTTGTGTTTGCAATTTCATGCACTATATTTGCCTTAGCAACTTCCTGTGCTAGATCGTTTATTTTCTTATTTGCTGCGTCGTTTATGGTTTTGCTAATTTCGGGTGGCATTTCACTGGTGATAGGTAATTTGACGGGTCGTTTTTTACGTATTAAATTTAATATTTTACTTTTGACAACGTTGAAGCCTTTACTAGCTAAATTGCCAATACCAGAAACAGCGGTCTCGCCAATCTTTCCTATTGCTTTTAAACCAAATTGTTTGATCGCAGGACCAATTTTAGGTGCTACTCGAGTGACGAGACTTCCAATAATATCGCCAAGTCCATTGCCGTGGATATATTTGTATACTGGCAATCTAGAGTTAACTACGCGGACCTGTCTTGGTCTGCGTTGATGTTTGTGAATAATCATATTATTTCAATTGTGTTGTTTTAATCGATGAGTTCATCAACGAGTTCCTTGTAAATATGAGAATCAATTACACCACCACGAAATAATCGCTGACAAATATCTGATGCTTCGTTGATTATTTCGCGAGAGTTATTTCCAGCTCGTTTTCCTCCGATTAATACTTCGAGGCGAGATACGTCATTGACAACACTGTCAGGACAAACCGAATATCCGTGTCCTGTTTTTGGTTTCTTAGATGTTTGTTCTTCCCGATTTAATTTATTTATTTTTATTACAAAATTTATGTAACCAGAGTCGAATGGGTTAATAGGTTTATTCACAGAAGCAAAATACACATTACGGACCCAATCGTCTAGTGACATAAGCATACGATAATGTGGTCTCAAATATTCTCTCGTGTCTGCAAAACCAAATCTAGCTATTTGAATTAATTTATCTTCGTCACTAAATTGTTTAAGAGCATCGTCAGTAAAAAATTTTGCTGGTGTAAGCGGTTTTTCTTCAATTTTTGGAATTTCCTCTGGTTCGGTTTCAATTTTACTAAATGAAGGTAATAATGCTTGTTCCTGACCAACTTTTTTCTTATGTCTATATTCTTCATATGTAGCATTTAAAAATTCAGAATAATTTGGATCATTTTGTTTAACCATTTTGACACCACTGTACACATAATATATCCACCTTGTCCATTGCACAAATGTTACATTTTCAGCTGTACCGGGTTTCATAAATTTTTTTCGTTTTGGTTTCTCATAATTTTCTGAAGTAAATTTTACAACATCATCCGGACTCATTGATTTTATCATTGCGACAGTATCATTGGTAAATTTATTGGCACCTGACCTTACTTCTGCTTGTTCTTCTTCTTCTTGTTTTGTTTGTGCTTGTGCTCGTTCTTCTTCTTCTTGTTTTGCTTGTGCTAGTGCTTGTGCTTGTTCTTGTGTTTCTTGTTTTGCTTGTGCTAGTGCTTGTGCTTGTGCTAGTGCTTGTGCTTGTGCTTGTTCTTGTACTTGCTGTAATTGATTTTGCAACGCTTGTGTTTGTGCTCGCACCTGTGCTTTTGTTTGTGCTTTCTGTAATTGATTTTGCAACGCTTGTGTTTGTGCTCGCACTTGTGCTTGTGCTTGTGCTTGACGTAATTGAGTTTGTTCTTGATGAATTTGATCAAGCTGGCCAGGAACAACTCGAGTGTGTTGCTCGATATCTCTCGTCATAGGAATAAGACCGAGTTCCCTAAGTTCCTTATCTTTCTTTTGTTTGCCGTATGCGACTTGTTCGATAACTCCAGTGACTGGACTTAACCATTTTGACGATACTTCACCAATATGATGTTGCTCATCATCGTACTCACGAACTTTTTTCTTAAATAATCGTTTCGTCGGAATAAGTTTCTTTACTGCAGCTAATTCTTCTCGCGCTAATTTGGCAGAATGAGGCTCTCCAACTGTGCTAGTTTTTCGACTCATCTTATTTTCAACTATATTGTTTTATTGTAAAGTAAAATTAGCATCTGCAGCCGGAATTTGCAATCACACACAAATTTTACTATACCCCCCCAAAAAAAACTGCTGTTTTTTTTTATGCCTGAAATTGCATCCCGGGTCGAAATTTTGCGGATTAATTTGCGTAGGAGGGCTTATTTCTGCAATCTGAGGCTTCTACGGAGAAAGTTTATGTGGGAGGCTTAATTTTATCTGAGCCACCTGGTCTGTAGAACTTCCCTGCTGCTCAATGACAGAAACAGAAACATTTGCAGACGTAAACAAGCTTCTCCCGCGCCACTTCAATCCGATGTATTTCATGTATAATTTGCACAGATGAATCCAGTCCAAAATCACAAACTTTCGTCGAATCGAAACAAAATACCAAAACGTATTCATTCCAGATCAAATGGAACAGTTGTTGCAATGCGCATTCATTCACAATATGACTGCAAATTTCAATTTTAACTAGACACGCCATTTTCTTTCTAAAGTTATGTCGAGCGCGCGACTAATTTCAAATTTATCTGGGCGGAGTTATGTGCGCATTAATAATGATGTCATTGTGTAATAACAAATCTGCGCTTGTGTATTTAGTTTGGAATACGGCATTCATTCATTTACGTTGTTTCTTGTAGTGTATTTTGTTTATATAATTAAACCTTAGGTAGAATAAAAAATGAGCATATAATAAAAAGGTTACTGCATTTGTATGGGAAAATAGGAACTCGTTTTGTCGGAAGGATATACTGCACTCACAAGTTCGTGCAGTATTCCATTGAAAAAACTCGTTCATATTTTCCCATACAAATGCAGTAACCTATAAATATACCCAAAGTTATCGTTTTATCATGACGTCATTTCCACATCACGTCCTATACCAAAATACATTTCATTGTCAAGGCGCTTCTCAATAATATCAAGAAAGAATGAAAGAATGCACGATATAAATTTAGTAAATGATGAGATTGACGAGAAAAGAAGAAAAATGTGTAATTGATAAAAATACAAACCAATGTCACAATATATACAGAAAGAGAGGCATAAAAGCATGTTTCCTAGATAAAATGTAATACCACTTCATACCGTGTAATGCTGGATCACTTTTCCTATGAATGAAAATAACTAGCTGCCTTTGTGGAACTAATTAAAGAAGTGAAATAAAACCTAATGCGGAAAACGGAATGCTAGTTCATTTTGAAAGAAACGTCTCATGACTATACCCACTTCCCTTTAACAAAGGCAGATCATGTATTCCCATAAAAAATAATGTAAAGTGAACAGTGGCATAGAGAGCCATGAGAATGATTGATCGACATGCGGTTTTTATGTAATGTGAACAGTGGAATAGAGAGCCATGATAATGATCGATCGACATGCGTCTTTTATGTAATGTGAACAATGGCATAGAGAGCCATAGTAATGATTGATCGACATGCGGCTTTTATGTAATGTGAACAGTGGCATAGAGAGCCATGAGAATGATTGATCGACATGCGGCTTTTATGTAATGTGAACAGTGGCATAGAGAGCCATGACAATGATTGATCGACATGCGTCTTTTTATATTCGTTCTTTTTAAAACGAAGTCCTATCTAACTACACACCCACCTTCCCATCTATCATTTTAAGTTTTGTGGGTTGAATACCAGGTTTCATCACATGATAGGCTATACATCGTGACCAGTATATGTGATCCCAAAAAAAACCCTGGGATTAACCACTAACCCACGGGAAGCTACTGGCAAACATTCTTCACATACCATCATTGGCTGACCCCCTACTGGAACCTGCTAGACAGAGGTGATATAACATGATCTGTAGATGATGCAACTTAGACCTTAGACTACCTCCTCTTCCCTGGGGTAGGATATATATATATAGTTATGGGGCTGAATTATGACTTTCACATGATAGACAGGAACCAACGGGTGCAAAACATTATACGATCTATGCAAGCCTTGTTATTTCCGGTCACAGTAATGTCATTATTGTTATTCACTACTTACTACTGATCTACTTTGCCTATGAGACAAAGCCAGTTGAACCTAATACACCTGTCCAAGTTTACCACCTTAGCATGAACTAAAATTTCTCCTTTTGAAAGACTAAAATGTACAAGAGTTAGTTCAACACTTTATGACGTAGCTCGTTGCTACGTACAGGCAAATGTATCTGCAATTATTTGGTCGTTTGTTTATAACAACAACGTTTATCTGGGAACAGAAGGGGTGCACAAGATAATTCAAAAAATTACATTTTTAAGGAATTTATGCACAATATGTAAGTATTGGTTCTTTGTTTATGACTTTACAAAAAAGGGCATGGTTTTGCTACGTCATATTTTTTTTATCACCAATAACATTAATGTTACCTCCGCGCACAAATATGTGAATCAAGTGAGTTTGAAATCACTTTGTGATTAGTTCTTACAGCAAATTGAAAAGCCCTTGGAGAAAAAGGGAAGAGTATCTGAAACCTAGCCAGACCAATGATATTTTGTAAAAGTACATAAACTCAGTGTATTTATTTCAGTACAGCAATGCCAACAGCAACATGCCATGCAAAACCCACACTCCAACAAAATCAACAACAAAACTATGTTAAATGAAAGGAGAAATAGTCTTGAAGTTCTCCATCTGTTCATCATATATCTTCATCGGGTCAATTAAGTAAACGGGAGAGCAGCTGAAAATTGATTGTGAAAGATACGACAAAGGCACGTTATTAATTTTTGGAGTTTGTAAATCCTGTGATAGTGCATTGGCTTGAGGCTAATTACGCTTGTGAGAATATAATCAGTTATCTGAATTAATAAACAATAACAATGAATATTGTTTTATGCACAACACGTAGTCCAGTTTACCAAAAAGTTGACTTTTTTATTTCACTCTAATTCAATGGAATAAAATTTTTATTCATGAATTCAGCACACTATTCAACTACGCATGCCATCCATTTCCTAACAATAGAAGTTCATGTCTCTACCAAGGCATATTCGTCCCTCGCCATTGGCGACGAATCAATCTTTCAACCCATTGCTGTACCTGAAAAGAATAATCAAGTAAACTTGTAACATTTTGGTATCACTTGCACACAATATGCGGCATGTGAAATAATCATTGACGAGATACGTCACTAACAAGGCAAATAACGAACGAACCACGTGTGTTAAGTTACAAAAGATAGCCAACTACCCCCAAAAGAAACACATTGCAAATATTACTTAGGTGAGACCAACAGGGAATTTCAAGTGACAATTAAAGAGCCCATCGCGAACATACGGAGAATTAATATCTCATTATCTAACAAGATGGTGTTCAATATCAGATAATACAAATTATTTTGTCTGTGCAATCACTTAATGTTTCAAATACTGCAACAATCAATATGACCAAAATGTTTGATCAAGTAACTTCATTGAAAACATAGTCAATGCAACGGCCAATTGAACAATATAACCAAATAAATTGAATTGAATTCATCCTGCTCCACCATTATGTTCAATTTCACCACTGACAACTAGAAATGGGAAAAGAGATACTTCATGTGGCAACCAACTGTATAGTGTAAAGACCACACACGGGAACAGGATACATAAGCAACGCGATATACCAGCTAATTTGGAAATCAACAGAAACCTATATACAACACCCTGTTGCATTTTAACTTTAACACTAATCACCATGATGTACTGAATATACCTCCATCCCTACAAAACATATTGTGTTGTTGTTGCTTTTGTTGCGGGTTTGATGCCATTTTTCAGCACACGATATATATACATCATGGCCAGTATAACCCGTGGAAAAAGAACGCAGGAAGGCTCCGGTAAGAACCGCTGACCATCGGAAAGCTACTGGCGGGCTTTCTCACATACCCACATTGACGGAGCCCGAGAGTCAAACCCACGTGGACACAAGTGACATGGGAGTAATCGATAATGGCGAGAACGTTAGACCACTTGAGTCACCAACACTCACAACAATATTATTTTTTAAAAAATACTTTTTATTACTAATGACTTTTTTACCCTCATCTTCATTAAATAACACTGGACAACAAATTTTTACAAAAGTCATGTTACTGAAATAAAATTAGTCAATTCTTATCAATTTTTATGTGCTGAACACGAATATGACAGTCAAATTGCAAAATTGGCTCCAGTTTTTTTGTAATCTGCAAGAAATTAATGTTTACATAACGAAATGCATTCCAATAGTAAAAGGTCAACTGTAATAGCCTACCTATAAAAAATCAAGTCATTGACTACATCTTAGATTTCTTCGCCTGTCTCTTGTACAGCTGTTCGGGAGCATCTCTGAGGAGTGTCCAGCAGTAGTCAGCCAGCATTGTAGTGGACCATTTTCCCTGGTATCTTTGTTCCATTGTTGCGATATCTTGATGAAAACGTTCGCCGTGTTCATCACTAACAATACCACAGTTGCTAGGAAAGAAATCCAAATGGGAATGAAGGAAGTGAATCTTTAGAGACATATTGCAGCCAAGTTTCTTATACTTCATCAACATGTCTTCTACTAGTTCCTTATAGTTTTCTGCCCTAACATTTCCGAGGAAGTTTGTAGAAACTAGGCGAAAAGCATTCCATGCTTGTTTCGCGTCACCTTCCAGCAAGTTGTTGAACCGGTCATCTTTGAAAAGCTCTCGAATCTGAGGACCCACAAAAACTCCCTCTTTAATCTTTGCTTCGCTGAGTCGAGGGAATTTTTCATGCAGGTATCGGAATGCTGGCAAAGTCCGGTCAATGGCTTTCACGAAGTTCTTCATCAAACCTAGTTTGATGTGAAGGGGTGGTAGCAAGATTTTCTGAGCCTCAACCAGAGCTGGGTGTTGGATATTCTTCTCTCCAATGGCTACATTCTGCCTGTGAGTCCATTCCTTCCTCATGTAGTGCATTTCCTTTGCTCGGCTATCCCACTCGCATAAGAAACACATGTATTTTGTATATCCTTGCTGCAGTCCCATTAAAAGGGCAACTACCTTCAAATCACCACAGAGGTGCCAGCTGTACTTGTTATACTCAATGGAATTCAGTAGCTGCCTTAAGTTATCGTATGTCTCTTTCATGTGGACAGCATACGCTACTGGAATAGATGGAAGAATGTTTCCATTGTGCAAAAGCACAGCCTTGAGACTCAGTTTCGAAGAGTCCACAAATAGTCTCCATTCTTGTGGGTCATGAGTGATTTTTAAAGCATTCATGAGGCCCTCAATATCGGAACAGAATATCAGATTACTTTCCTTTCTGAAGAAAGGCTCCAATTGCTGGTGGCGCTTTCGATATGCAGTAATTGTGACATCTTCTTCTAGAAGATTCCATTGTTGGAGTCTTGATCCTAGCAATTCTGCCTTGTTCTTTGATAAGTCCAAATCACGAATCAGGTCATTTAGTTCTTCCTGTGTTATTCTGTGTGGGGTTGATGATGCACCACAGTGAAAATCTGGATCACTGCATACTGATGGACCAGAAGAACAGGTCGACTCACCTTTGTCTTCGTCAGATGAATCAAGAGAATATTCTGCTGTAGGTTCTGGAATAGGAAGTCCCTCACCATGTGGAACTGGTCTCAATGCAGACGGAATGTTTGGGTAGACTATTCTCGACTTCTTTCGCTTCGTTATTCCGCCGGAAAGAGGAGGAACCAAGCAGAAGTAACAGTCATTTAGGTGGTTGCTTGGCTCTCTCCACACCATTGGGACTGCAAACGGCACTGATGACCTTTTGCAATTCAACCACTGTGAAAGCTGTGTTGTACATGTAGCACAGCATATATGCGGAGCCCAAGGCTTGTCTTGGTCACCAACCTTGCATCCGAAGTAAAGATGATATGCCTTCTTCACTTGAGAATTGATACTTTTCTTCTGGTTGGCAAATGTCACTTCCCCACAAATATAGCAAAAATTGTCCGCGGTATTAACACACTTTCGAGGCATTACTGTTCTTTATTGTACGTAAATGGATAAAATAATAAGTTTTATGTAACAGTAGCTTGAACTGTCTCGCACAACGTCTAAAATATTTTAAATGCTGAACCTATCTGATTGGGCTTTATATAGTACACTGCTTACGTCAGCTTCAGCAGCCGCCTGGCATTAGTATAATAGGCCTACACATGTATAGTACACTGCTGACGTCAACTTACTTCAGCAGCCGCATGGCATTAGTATTGCATTGCATCAGAAAATGATGCAATCAACTGTGGATGATGTGAGCATGATGGTATTATGCAATGTTACATCATTATTCAGGATGTTGCTGCAGTCCTACTGGAGAAATTTACACAGTGAAACATAGAAAATGAGGTATATGAATATCTTCAAAACGAGAGCCAATACAAATTTTTCACGGTTATATTCGTGTTCGGCACACCAAAATACTACAGATTAGGGCCTTTTCAAGTCAGTAATGATTTCACTGTTGACCAGTGTAATAATATCAAGTGAACCCTATGCACCAGCTGCAAACCTTTTGTAATATTTTTCTATACTACCAAATGGCTGTGTGTATTCACGTGGACTAAAAGGCAATTGCACTAGTTGCACTAATTCTTTGGGTACATATAAAGCACACACTGATGAGACATTGTGATCAGATAAACCAATTTAACTCCAAGAACATTTCTATCTGATAAGTTACAAGGATAACTAAAGCAAGCAGGGACCGGGAGTGACTAGATAACCTGAACTGATTGGAGGTAATACCTTTCCACCAGGTAGTTTGCTGTCCTACATAATCGTAAATATTCCTCAGCATAAAATCCTTATCCTCAACTTGTGTAATCTGGGTAGTGAAGTAAAAAAGTACTGAACTTTGTTAAATATTCCATTTCATTATTTAACTACCAAAAATATATACCATACATATAGGCAATTAAATGTGAACTGTACAGGCTACTACATTGTAATAAAAATATTATCTAATGAAGTAAATCTCTATTATGGTAACTATGGACAAATTTCTTCAAGAATGAACTATTTACAGTGATAGAAAATTACAGATGGCAAATCCTACTTGCCCAAGCTTTGAATTCGACCGAGTTCTCTAATAGAATTATGACAGGAACCTTCCTTAGCAAATCGCCTGCCTTAAACAGCTTTTCAATGGTTTTGTGTACCATGTTTATTCATTACGTACCCTGTTAATCTTGTTGGTTGATCTGGCGTAATGTACATATGTTTACTCATTTATATCGCACATAACCAGAATGCATCTTTTTCACGTATGTTCAGACTTTAAAATATTTCTAAATACTGAATATAACTTCAATCTTTTTGTGTAGAATATTCCATTCACATTTTATAAAGAATACAATCGCGAAAGCATAAAAGAGGCATTATGTAATAAATATATAACCTCGCTTGCATTTTGTTTATTGCAAAGGCTAGAAATTGTTCTGCTTAAACCCATAAACCTGATGGCCTTCACACATCTATATGCCATTTAAAACTCTCTCAACCAGCTCTGAACAACACACATGCTGTTGTGAGCATTAAAGACATGAAGCTATTGATTCTCCCCAACTCCCACCACACCCACAATGGCAGGAATCTCAACATATTCCAAGATATACTGATTTCGCATGTATTATTTTACAGTAAAATGACACAGAATTTCAGGAGCTATTTCATGAGTAAAATACACAAAATTTATTTATTACACAAATATTATATATTATATAAATTATATAACGATACTTTCTATGATGAGTGTTCTCTGCCGGTGTTAGAGTGCTTTACCTCGAGGAAGGCACTGGATGGCAAGGACTGGCTGTAGGTCTACAAGGACAATTACCTGGAATCTGTATGAATATTTATGTGTTTGGGATGGGCGATCTTGACTGATACACTAGTGTTCTATTTTCCGTATACATCAACGTGTTGTATTGGCTTAGAGACTTAGCTCATAGCTCTTATTATTACACATTGCAAGTGGTCATAGACGAACCTGATTCCTATTACAAGATTTTTTCGAAAGAACTAGTCATTTTTCTGGATTTTTCAGAAGTAACAGTGAAGCCTATTAGGTCCGTCGAGATATAAACAGCCATCAAATTTTTCTATTATCGGCGGTCGAAGAATTTTCCAAACCATAATATGTCACTTGGTATGCGCTACTAAATTATTTCCGTGAAATTTATATCATTATATACACAATCCTTTTATAATACTATTGATGGTTCAAGGCTGATTTTGACCACCATCAATTTTCTTTGTATATTGTTTCTGATTTTTGGAATAAAAACTTCCATCAATCTTTGATTTAAGTACTATAATTATCCTAATCTACTACGCTATACATTAAATCTCTTTCTCTCTCTCCCTACAATTATCGACAAGTACATCGACGCAGACTATTATCGATTCAATTTTCAAACACGCTTGAATGTGCTATTATGCCAAAAGTCTTATACATCCTGATATGCCAACAATGTAATCAAACATGTCTTTGAATGACATAAAAGTAATCATAGAGTAGTGTTTTAGTCCAAAACTCTCATTCCTCGCAAATTGTATATGAGCACAACTGTAATCTTAATAGATTCTAGGACAGGTATCATAAAACAAGAATGAAAACACTTGTGTACCACTCACTATATATACATATTTTCTCTTAACCTGCAACACAACTACCTGCCCAGTAATGCATGAAATTTCTTACAAATTGTCAGCACGTTTGTTCTACAACTTTGTAAACCTGTAAACAAGGCTAGAATTTGGACTCAAATATCAGAAAACAACTTATGTTATAACTAACAATCATGACAAAAATCATATACACCAACTCTACCATCGATCATGGACAGATTGAAACACACAATATTCATTAAAGGTTGATAGATAAATATATATCTTATAGCATCATCATTCTGAATGATGACGCAATGAGAGAGGGGGGGGAAGGGGGGAGAGAATTTTCCTTTCGATAATATTGTCATTGCGCTCCGCCGGTATCGTATTTATTTCCTCTAAGTTTTTTGCAGACAGTACAAAATGTGTTATTAAAGAGCTGTTAGATGTTATGACAGGCTTTTTGTACGTCATCAAATAATACAAGATTTCCTCACATGCTTGCCTTTTGCTGAGAATTCCTGGTAGTAATATTTTTGTATGGTCTGCATACAATGAGCAATGTAAAACAAAGTGATACTTATCTTCTGTTTGGCCTTTATCATATTCAAATACAGACACTTTGATACGAAGGGACGCCATTATGCCGTCCTTCCCCTGCAGCTGAATTATTGGTGGAACATAGGTTAGGTCAAAACATTTAGTAAATACGTAGATATATCGGTGGCTACATAATACAGAACAGAAAAGGTATAATAAATTTTACTATAGTTTTAAGCGTTTATAATACATTCCTGTTTTGAATTGTCTCTAAGACCTTGTTTGATGGTGAATATATATATATATATATATATATATATATATATATATATATATATATATATATATATATATATATATATATATATATATATGCTGTCGTATCCAGTATAGTACGTGTAGCTACTGTATCTGAATAGTAGTCTTTAACTTTGTAACTCACGTGACTTTACCTGACTCATCCAATTTTTCAGCATAATGTAAGATTGCATTGGATATTGGTTTTTAACCATTCTAAGCGAGCTAATCTAGTAGTTAACGCATTTAGAATGATAATGAAACACAAAGGCAATCTTCCACATTTTCCTCGTGGCAACAGGGAATTTGTTTTTTTCATAGTGTTCAGAAATCATGAACAGAAGCCATTCTAGTACACCTTTTCATTCGTATATGAATATTTGTAGCCCTAGATTTACGTGGTACAAGTTAAGATGGATTATTCCACCCATTTGTAATATGATAACTATGTGACGTTATTCCGGTTTCATCTTGCTACATGATTTTATTGTGATTGCTAGAATTTGCTTTCTCTCCCTGATCATTTCACTGTGTTAATTTTACTGCAATAAGGCGCTCCACATTACCTTCATACTGTTGTGTAGCTGTAACAGTATGGGCCATATTGCCTATAAAATATTGTCGCTATTATCATTATTATTATGAAAGATATGCTTCAACAATCAGACAATGATATGCATATTTATATTAAATATCGAGTTTTTAGATTTCAAACCGTTAACTGAAAGTAAATGGTTTTGGTCGAATGATCACACAATAAGGTGCCATATTTGCGCAATACTGACATGACATGCTGTTGTTCCAGGGAGATAGTGTATTCTTATTTATTCTCTGTCCAATGACGGCAATGTATGAATTAATTAAGAATTAGCATGTAATATATGTGTGTGCTTGAGGGATGTGTACATAATTGGATTTATTATCCATCAAAAGGTCTTTTTAACTCTTTCAAATTATTTACATTTACTTTCATCCACCACAGGTCAGTTATGCATCTACGCATACCGGTCTGGATGTTGTGCTTCATGTATCCTATGTGTGTTTCATGCATGAAGTATGGAGAAGAGAAAGAGTTAGTGAGCCGTCAGTTGCAACATACAGAGAACGAGACATTTTGCAATATAACTATTACTCACAGAAGTGCGTCGTACCTAATGACCATGTTTAACAAAATTGATCCAGACGTGGCCCACTTCAAGCTGACGTTTTCCGAGAGTTCGGTGGTTAATGCTAAGAAGGAAGACATAGAACCATTTCGATGGATATGGACATTTCAAAAGTGAAGGCAGGAATGTGCCTTTCTTACAGCGGGGTCTTGATTACGCAACCCTCTCATTCGGATTATTGAACGCAAAAGCTCTTCCTGAGACTTCGGTTGAATTTGATGTTCAGCCTCCGAACTGCTCCATCACAATTGGGAACAGAAAATATAATCTGGAAATAGCTTATGCATTTAGCAACATGACATATAAGTATTTAAATGCAATGAACTTTCAGTATACCAATGATTATATAGACAATAGGAAGCACAGTTGGTGTTTTGCAGCCGAACATGCACAGATCAAGGGTTCATACCAGTATCACTGCTGCTACTCTTACTACAATTTTGACAATGAAGAAATCATTGCAAATTGCTCAGACGATTGGCTCCAAGACGAGACTAGTTCTATTAAGACAGTATTGTACATTTCTGGGTATATCGTTCTGTGTTATTTTCCTATTCCTATAATTGTCATTATCTCCAACATGTCTGGGAGAAACGTTTGTAATAGCCAAGTGTCACTGGGTGACGATTTAGCCTCTGATATTGTGTACCTTGATAAACACAGTCCAATAACATTAAGTTCCATTATATACGAGTCTTTTTATAAACGACACCAACAAATTGCTTCACGAGTTTTGGGAGTTATCTTTATGATATGTTTGCCAGGATTAATTTACTTCAAACTGATTCTCTACTATTTTACAATGAAGGACACAACTCTCGAACTGATCAAACATGGTACATCATTGTCGTTTTTGACTATGCTAGGTGGGTTTGGAATAAGTAGAGAATTATATATGCCATTTGTTGGTGGACCTCACGTAATGATCATTATGTTCTGCTTGGCGGGCATTATTTTTTTTTTTGTTCTGCCCCACGAAGGTATGGGAAATGCGTTAGTAAATGCATTGCTTAAGCCCAGAGTGGCAGATAGAGAGCCTCTAATCTTAGGGTATGACTCGTTGCAGTTTTTTTCCAGCATGAAAATAAAGGAGGAATGCGTTTATGGTAGATTAAAATCAGTACTGATAGCCCGATTTATGTGTATCCTGAACCCGAGGTTCTGGTGCCATATGTGCCGTGTGTACTTCAACACAGGGAAAGAACGTCTATGCTGCTTAAGAACAAAACGTCCAAAGCCTCTTTATTTATTTCTTTTTCTAATCATTTTACTTATCCTGCTTATGCAGTTCGTCATAAAAATGTCACTTTGTTTTTTGTACTATGGACTTCCTATCCATTTTCTTTTGGGCATATCTATTTTGGAACTTCCCAGACCTTTGTTTTCTTGGCTTATCGATATTTCTGGTTTATGGAGGAAGCAATCGCGTGTCTTGCTTATAGGTCTTGTATTTGTTTTGGTTCTTGTGCTTCAGTTTTACTTTTATTTTAGCATATTATTTATATTTTCTGAAAGTGTCATCTTTATTTTTGAAGTATTGTTTTTCATCTTCATTGCGGTTCTTGTTTATCCATCCACGGCTTTCGTATATGTATCATTATTTATGGTTCTGTTGTATTATCTATTCAAGCAGCTACGTGGAATAGGTGACGTCTATTTGGATCTTTTATCGGATGTTGTCAATTCGCTAAGCGTTCTGGAAGCTGAGTCAAATGAGTTAAGAGTGGAAATTAGTTATAAGGACCGAATACCTGGTATACCGCGAGATCTTTTTCTCCATGTTGTGAAGAAACACAGACCTATTTTTATCTCTGTATTTAAAGCGATTTTGCCGATTGTACTAGTTATCATACTTATGCCTGTGACAATACAAATTACATCATTCTCATCAAATAATTCATCCACGGTAACCGAGGTTATTAAGGTGATCTTTGTTGTTTTAATTGGAATTCTTCCACGAGCTGTGGAATTCGCGTTCTCTGTTTCAAAAAAGCCAGTCATCAAAATGGTTTTTTATGAAATCGTTAGAAGCAACCATATTGAAATATAGCGGACGTTTGGTCGAAACGTGGTCGTTAGGCCCAGGTCAGGAGAGTGTTGTGTCCGCATAGGTAATTATACGAACATCTGCTACATGCCATAATTGTATCAGTTGTATATGCCTTTACCTCAAACGGTTTGCTAACATGTCCACATCTTTAATTTTGAAAATGATCATCTCTTTAATATATTATGTGCGTTTTTCCAAAAACTGAAAAACTTCATTTTAAATACACTATAGAGTACAGTAGTGCTTTCAAACTTTACTTCACCTCTTTCTGTTTTAGGTTTTAAATCAAACAACTACTGAGTGTGAACGTATTTTTCTAAAGTGAACGTATGTTCCTAAAGTGAACGTAGAGACAGAGAAAGATAAGTATGATTTTATTATTATGTAAAAAGACAATTTGTGTATACTAAAATGAAAAAAAGTTTAATTTTCTATCAAACTCTATTATAAAGTCTTTATATATCATTTTAAAATACATGCAAGTTTCTTGTTTATTTGAAAAGTTAGGGCGATGCGATTGACTGAGCGTGGGCTTAAATATCGTGTATAATACCTCCAGACTGCAAAAAAAGAATTTTAAAAAAATGTATTTCTGTTATATTGAAATACTTAATTTTGATATTGTATTGAGCATCACACATTTTAAGTTAACATTTCTACAGCACTTAGATGAATAGAGTGGGCAGTTGTTTCAGGAAGCATTGAATAGTGAACATGTGTTCGCAAATGAAAAAAAAATTTAATGCACTTTTGCCTTGGAGATATTAGACACTTGAGTTGGTGATAAATAGTTTGAATTTACAACAGCCAGGCAATCACTTTAAAGTTTACTATTGGGAATTAGAACTATGGCCGTTTTACTGAATTTCATTGATATTATGGTTGGATTGACAATTAAATTTATTCTTTTTCGGTGGAACAGTACATTGAATAATAAATGGAATATGTTTGGTCTGCATCTGCGTATGATATCACAAAATAGATGATTATGTATTTTATTGCATTTTTACTTCCTTCATTCACTTTCCTTCCTTTCTTTCGGAAATTAAAAAGCAAAGGAATTTTCCTAAAACAACGGGAATAAAATTCCGATACAGCGCCAGTTGATTAACATAAATAAGAAGCTGATTTGGGATGCTCCATGACATTGACCTAATTACAGACACTCGTCTTTAATTTACAGTAATTGGACATGACAAAATTGTCTTTTATAGACAGGTGTCCTTATGTAAAAATTAGTATTCTCGATCAACTTTAAAATAGTTTGTACAGTTGTGACTATTATAGTCAATACAATTGAAAATCCAGAAATGAACATGTCAGTATGTAGTAGCAATAAAGCAAAACCACATTAAATTGAAATGTAAGGATTTTTTTATACTGAGAATGCCATTTACATTAAATCATCTTCAAGCCATTTCTACTCTCTTGACGGATAGCTTAACTTACACGATCTGTAGAAAACCGTTTTGTTTCTTTAGTATGAGAACCGTCTTTGCGATCTGAAATAAAATCATAACACATATGCTAAGCGATCTTATTTTATAACTAGACTAACTGGGAAATAGCTATGGTCCACTGCGTAGTTCATTATCAAAACAAACTGGGCTTGACTAATCTGCTTGGATTCCATATCGAATAATGCAA
The DNA here is from genome assembly GCA_028554795.2 of Sinohyriopsis cumingii. Classification (NCBI taxonomy): domain Eukaryota; kingdom Metazoa; phylum Mollusca; class Bivalvia; order Unionida; family Unionidae; genus Sinohyriopsis; species Sinohyriopsis cumingii. The sequence continues at coordinate 78,871,528 of CM068831.1, forward strand.
GGGTAGGCAATTCTGCGCAATTGCTTTTGTACACGATGTGCGCTTTAGATAACTTTGTTGACCATAAAGAAATAAGTCTGCTGTCCGCAGTGTACAGATATGTCCAATATAATGGCCTTTATATTATGCATGTTTCTCTTTGACGGATTCACTAATTTATAAAGCTATTGCCAGTATAGATGAATGCTCTATTTATGAATGACACATCGTTTGAAACCATCTAAAAATGAAGTGTTGTCAATCATGTTTTTATTTCCTTTGCTTCATTCTTTTTTTTATCTTTTCGTCGACAGGTAAAACGCAAAGGTAGACTTGCAAATCTGACCTAACTATATATTACTTAGTATTAGTAATTATTTAACGCAAGGGAAATAATTCGTATTTGTACATGTACGATAGAAAGTGGTTTTACATCGACTAGTATCCAAACTTGTTGAAGCATTTCTACAAATTAAATATTCAGCTATTAGCCTTGCCTGACCCGGAAAATTATATATATATCTTCACAACAGATCTATAACCCTTGAGTTACAGATGAAAAATCGGTGCCACTCTGTTACCATATTTTTGTGTATCTAAGACTTGAAAATTGAATGCATAATTGTAAAACAGCGGCATTTTGTTATTGAAAGTTAGATACATTTTTCACTACAAACGATGTAACCTTGATACTGCTTGAATATTTTAGTCTATTTTCTTAGACAGAGCACAGTGCAGAATCAATTGTATCAAAATATACATTTAGATACTAAGGGTTCGTAATGTGTATGCTTTCTACTACCGGTATAAAGAGGTGTGATTAACCTCTCTCTATACTGTAGATAGACTTCATATTTTGTCTGACTAACTATACTGCACATAAACATCATATTTTGTCTATTTATAATGCACATAGACTTCATATTTAGTCTGATATATATATATATATATATATATATATATATATATATATATATATATATATATATATATATATATATATATATATATATATATATAGTCTGATATATAGTCTGATATATATATATATATAGTCTGATACTTTATACGGTAGATAGACATATTTCATATTTTGTTGGACAGTCTATACTGTAGAGTTAGTCGCCAATACCGTCTGACTATCTATACTGTAGATAGACATCATATTTTGTATATATATTGTATGACAATTGATAAGGTAGATATACATATTTTGTTTGCCTGTCTATACTGTAGATTTAGACGCCATACATGGTCTATATATACTGCAGATAGACACTATATTTTGTCTGACTTTCTATACTGTAAACCGACGTCATGTTTTGTGTGCCTTTATACCGTAGATAGACATATTTAGTCGGACAATTTATACAGCAGATGAACACATTACTGTAGATATGGACTCCATATACTGACCATCTATATATATATATATATATATATATATATATATATATATATATATATATATATATATATATATATATATATATATATATATATATATATATATATATATATATATATATATCATGTTTTGTCGGCCTCTATACTGTAGATAGACATATTTTGTCTGATTATCTATTTTGTAAATGGTAACGAATTCAACAAGCATTTCAAGCTCGTATGTATTTATTTTTTGTATACACTTCTGTTTATTTGTCTGTCTTTTTACCCTATTTTATTCCTTCTCTCAACATTAACCATAATTAAATATTCTATTTGTATAAATTTAGAATCAGCAGTAAAATATCGACGTTCACATTTCTTGACCCAATTTAAAACATCAAAAATCCATAGGATGAAAAATTTTCATAGTTTGCCGTCACTATTCTTGGACACTGCAGACAATTGGTGTTGGTCATTACCCATGGATGCATTGATATCTCAAAACGCACAGTTGCAAAAGAAGGTGACTGTTTTCCTCACGGTTAATAAACCCCGTAAAATTTACATAATTGAATGATTAACAAATTAGTTAATAATAATATGCCTGGATTAACCATGTCTTGTTCAGTACAAAATGTTACAAATCCATACAAGATGACAACACAAAAAAACTTTGGTCAAAAACAGACGTTGTTTGCTATTGTTCAACAGCAACAACTGTAACGAAGCCATAAAATATCGAGAAAAAGGCCGACGTTGTTGTGGATGGGCAGACTCCGTTATTGTCCGAGATCTCCTGTTACCCTATAGATATGCATCGTTTTGTCTGACTATGCTATATATAGACATCATATTTTGTCTCATGATACGTACCAGATATAGACTTATTTTGTCTTACTATCTATTCGGTATAGATGCAAAATATTTTGTCTCACTATATATATATATATATATATACCAAAAAATTACAGACATATTTTGTCTTACTATCTATTCTGTATACAGGCACCATATTTTGTCTCACTATATATACCGAATACAGACATATTTTGTATTACCAACTTTACTGTATATAGACATCATATTTTGTTTTACTATCTATACTGTATATAGAAATGTTTTTTTTGGTATTACTATCTATACTGTATATGGACATCATATTTTGTCTTACTATCTATAATGTATATAGAAAAACTATTTTGTTTTACTGGTTTACTCTTATCTTTCATTTGTTTCTTGTATGTATTCTTTTGTTCGTGATCTTCTAGTATTTTTTTCTTTGAAGCTAAACAGTTTGATGTCTGTACTCTATTATACTTCATAGAGATATACATATTAGATAAACAGATTATAATATATACATTTACAACATAGCCTCTTCTCGGCATTACGCGATGTTTTGGAACTAACGCCAGATTAAGATAGATATATTTTATTTTATTTTTACTTTTAACTCCATTGCATCGGAGCTTGTTGTCATATGTTTTGTAAGGAAAAACGTAGCCTACAGTGTACCTTTTTGCTTCTTTGGAATGTTGTTTGTGTATTGTTATTTTCAACACTTGTTTTTCGTCAAAATTAATACCAATAACATAAGTATACTGTTGTCTTTATTCTTTTCTGTGCCATCTTTTGAGATGCTTTTCTAGATCACCATTACCAGTCATTCTTGATATTGTACAATACACATCATTAATATTACTTTTACCATATGGTAGTTTATTCACACAATTAGTTACATATTTCTATGGTTGAGTCAGAAAATAGTGAAACATTGAATTGTCCGGAGTTGATGATTTGTATTTAAATAAGTCATGTATTTAGTTTTCTGAAGAATATAACATATAATCAGTTTACTTTCTACAAGATATAAACTTCATCTGAAAATGGAAAAACACTATCAGGGGATACGATTGTTTTATGTTCATACTCTATTAATTTTAGAGGTGCATCCATATTATTGAATACTAATTTCCAGTTCGCCTTACGTGGAATAAAAATGCACTATATTTAGCACGAATATAATCATCGTAAATTACAGATTAACGATTATTAATATTTATGGACCTGACAGAGATATCGGGATCGGGAACCATGACGCCTTTTTCATCAAATCAGCATCGTTTTATTGCATTTTGCTGGCTCGTTGGCGATAACAAAATTTCATACATATATTTCTTGTCATTTACATATTAGATAAACATGAGAATGAGTTACGTGTTTAGGCTAGAACAAGCAGTAACACTAGAAATTCCAAGGTGTTGTTACATAGTTCACGTGGTTATGTCTGCTGAGTTAGTAAAAGCGCCATAAACATGAATTTGTATGTGGCTGTTCATAACGTTTCCTCCGTAAAGTGTTTTTATTCCACCACAAACTATCACCACAGATACTGTATTCCAGCTGGCAGAAGAAAAAGAACTCCAGTTGTTTGATATTTCTCTGAAGTGAGTATTACTAGCTGCAGAAACTGTGCTTGGTCTCGACTATTGCTGAGATTTGAGGAGATTTACCGGTGCTGATTTCCTTTCATTTGGCTGTAGTTATTCACTGATTGGATGTTTTAGTCACCAGGTATTTGCATGATTCGATTTGGAGTAATGCAGAGGTCATTCAACTTTTGGATAAAAGAAATGTTGGCACTGTGGTTGGATAATATCTTGTCAGCAGGGAGACCAGCATTTGCTGACATTTTCTTCATGAGAGAGGTAAGTTTGTTTATTCATATAGGTTCACATTTAAACCATGTTTGTCCGGGAATGGGGTGCAAGATCCATATATTGTGTTACTTGCGATATATAAGTGCGAATCTGCATCGTGGTAGACCACAGGACGTTTCACTACGTATAAGCTATAGGTTCTTACTTGGGAAGCGTGCTGCCTTTACTTGATTTTGCCACATTTTGAGTTTAATCACTCTAGCATCTCATGGGTATAAACCAGTTCATGTTTTAGTTTGTCTTTCTGAAAATTCCATGCATCGAAAACATTTGAGTCTTGTTTTCCTGTAGATCCCTGAACACATATCTTTATGTTCTGCCGACACTCTCATAGCTAACTGTATTGTATTAAGAAACCATAGTGTGTTGATAACGCTTTCTAGTGTTGCATCACCTAGCTGGTCAGATGCCCATACAGTTTCAATTTCATCATCGGAAATTGGATCAGCTTTTTTAGGCAAATTTCAATTGCATTTGTATACTTTTGCCAACCTACCGCAATTTAGCAAATTCTAGTGCAGAGTGCAGACTGGTAGAATAATCGTATTTGAGAAGGTGCCTTTTCTATTTTCAATTAGGTCCTGGCCTTGATTGAGGGTCAAGTAAACAACTTTAATCTCGGAGTGAAATGATTGGTTTTTATTAAGGACATACAGTGGCTACGTGATTTGTATATGTAAACGTAATCCTCTATTTCGCAGTTAGGCATTTCCGAAATTGAGAAATATTTAGTATTAATAGTCATGTTTAGAGATAGATTTCAGAGTTTTGGGCTTTTATACACTTTATGGCAAGTATTTTTTTCTGTTATAGCCAGATTTTGAGTTATATGTTGATGTTCTTCAGACTATTTAGATTCTAAATTATTAGCTCGTTTCTTTCGAACTATTATTGTGTTGATACAAAATTCTTTAACAAGGACATTTATTAACACATTTATTTGGATTACCAAAACGGGAGGATTGCTTATTATGTTTCAACAAGGAACTGTAGACTTCAACACAGTACAGGTTACAACATACATCATCGCCTTTCATCTTAGATTAGATTAGAGCTTGATTTCATTAGAATATTTTATTATTAGGACTTCTAAAATTTAATTCGTGGATCATTTTTGGATTTGATTTTGAAAATCGGAAGTTATTTTATTTTTATTTTTACAAGGAAATAACTTTCTCTATTTTTCAAAGCTTATTATTTTCACTGTCTTGTGTTACCATTTTTTCCAGCTTAAAGACGTGAGATAAGACCATAATGTCGACATAATTTTCGAACTTTTTTTAAATTTAAGAAGTATATCTGCCGTTGTGTATGTTGTTCAGACATGCATTTTTCTTACGATTATATTGTCACGATTGGGAAAGCAATAAAATCCATAACCTTCTCAGCTTCATTAGAAGAATCGCATCTCGTTCTGCCAAGCACTAACAAAACGCAGAAATGTTATCCTCGATGAAACATTCCAAAAATGTTTGAGGAGTTTTGTGAATATTCAACGAACCGAGCGTACCACAAAAAGATTTAATATCAGGCGGAGAAAAGCAAACCAGAGCAACTCAACTTCCTCTTAAAATACAGAAACATGGACAAAGCTGATCGAATACCACTTAATCCCAATATATCTTTCAGGTAACCACACGATAGATCATATTATCCAAAGCGTTGCATGAAACGCTAAAGCTAATCCTTCAGAATAAGCCAGTAGTAGTCTATCGCGGACCAAAAACCTCTGAGACACATCAAAGTGAGAGTAAAATTAACGCAAAACAAGCCATATCCATGCTGGCACATCTTGGCTCTATGAAGATATAAAATGGTATGTCAATGATTTGTTAAAGCTACTCCCTTAGACCGCCCGTCCACCCGGGGCCAATATCAATATACGATGCAAACTAACACATTCTATAGTACGGTGACGAACGAAAAACTGAATATACATGCTATAAACAAAACATAGAAAAATGATAATATCTGAGGCCTTCGTTATGTCGGAGAAACCAAGATACTACACAAAATGTTTAATCGCTCTAGCACAAAAGGTGATAAATAAATTAAAATAAAATCAATATTTTAGTAGAGCACATAGGTTTCAAGAAAATTATATAGAGCCAATGTATCAGGTGTATAATTTATATCAATCGTTATTAAGACATATATGGCAATCTGGCTCCTTTTGTTTTCAGATCAATACCTAGTATGTTGCCATTTTATAATCAAAGTAAAAAACTTAGAGGCGTGATATCCACAGGTTCGAAATTTTGCACCTATTGGATCCGTGATATGTAAAAGTTTATAAATGTAACGTTTTCTTGGAAGCAATGTGCCTTTTCCAAATACACGCAAAGTCTACATACCTTTGGATTGGAATAAGTTAAACCATGGATTATGAATCCGGCGCTCTAACAACTGACCAATACCTTGCCACTCATTTGTAAAGGGAGGTGGACCGGAGATTTTAGTTTTGTAGTATAGGCCAACGTCGACTTCATGTCTGAATTAATTTTCCATGCCTAGTAATAATGTATGTCGTTCATAATGGAGGCCATAACAATATCTAAAGTATGAAGCAGAACTACACTTGTCTACCCTGGGTCGGGACGGATCGGATACGTCGCAGGAATCATTAAGACTTTAATGTCACACGATATCATAATTGGATCAGTTTTCACACATACCAGTTAACAGACATAACACACTATTAGACTTTTGAATTGCTTCTAGTTTTGTGTAAAATGACACCAGACTCCTGCCACAACCATGTTGTTATTGTTGTAGGGTTCAACGCCATTTTTCAGCACACAATTGGCTATACTTGCGGCCAGTATTAATGGTAGAGGAAGAACCCAGGAAAACCCCGGAAAGAACCACATACATTTGAGAAGCTACTGGCATTATTGATTGTGATTATACTACATATCTAAATTTTCATTTTATGTGAGACTAAACTTTTACTCTATGAAGAGGATTTTTAATTGATTTAAGTTCACAAATTGATGCGTATAGTGTTTGGAAAGAATTAATGAACCTATGTAATGCTGAAATTATATTACTCAAGCAATGAAGCGTTCGTAACATTACAGAAAAGACTACATTGCTATTTCGCTTAAATGCAGAAAACAAATTTGTCAAAGAGGATTAAACCATGTCTATCTTTTTTCAAATATATATCCGGATCATCTTGATAAATTAGTTGAACTACAGATTCTGTTGGAGGCACAACAACACAGATTAGGTCAAGCGCATATCCGCCCCGTCCTGCGAAAAGTCATTGTTTAATATTGTGCAAGACAACTTAAAGTCGCTGGTGTCAGTGAGTGATACAAGCGAAAGGGGATAGTTCTGTCAACAGTGATCGATTTTTAAAGACATACCTTCATGGTTAATATAAAAATATAATCCACGGTCATTAACTAAAGCAAGAGATTTAATGAAATCATTTCTAAGTTCATAAAAGCAAAGCCCATAGCGGATAGATGCAAACAATGAAAAAAGTTTAGAATTATTGGATATGACCTTGTGGACGGGGGTATGTTGGTGACGAACGTCTATAGAATTTGATCAGTGTGTTTTAACCCGGTCGTGCTTGCTACTTCATTATTCAGCGACTGATGGAAGCCGTTTCACCAACTCGCGAGACCTCACTTCAACATTCATCCATAATTCACGTGTGTATTGATGTCTGAACATATCAACATATGAAACACGAATCCGCATGTTATGTTTTGTTGATAACGCAGCAACGGCTTCCAGAAATCATTTGGCCGGATTCCCATGCAACAGCTGTGGTCATGGTGGGGGTTATAGTTCGTAAATATATTTAAGAAAATCAGCATCACTTACTGATTCTTTAGATATCAACCGTAGCGCTTCATTGTATCTACTGGCACCATCTTCAATGGTTAAATCTTTTTGAGGAACTCTATGGCTGTTCAATGCTGGTGTGCCGTAAAAGTCATAATACACCAAGATTATAGATTATTTGTACGTATATTCCCGTATCCGATCATATCAAAGAAGCAAAAGTTTGTCCTGATGAACATCGTCTGGTGTCACATTCGACAATCTTTCTTTGCACAATATTTAAACTAGCCAGAAAGCTTATTTCCCAAACCATAATTGAGCAAGCCAGTGTGTGAACTCTTCCGCGCTAACTGAATATTCAAAAGCAGAGTCACCTGTATAATTAGCTCGGTGAATGTAACAAATGGCAGGCCAACTTCGATCTGTATCTACTTTCATTATATCAGTTTGTTTCACTCTAGTGAGTGGGCTCTATTTACCAATGACAATCATAGCCCTCATACCTCTTTATCAATTCTTTTTTCCAAGTGCAGGACTGATCGCGTCAAAGTCATGGAAGAAGTGTATATCAGAAGTGTTGCCATGTACAGATATCGTTTGATGTCTTATAAGCTTGATCATATCGGTACCATGCAGTATCGACACGATGTATCGGTGCTTCGCCAGGTTTTGGAGGGTTCTTCGAATCAAACCGTATATGAGTTCGTGTTTCAATTCCACAGTAATTGTTTCCGATAATATCTTTATCAACAGGATATTATTTACAAAGTGTTCCAGTTGACTTCCTTAACGCAAAAACGAATTACCGCTGTCGACTTTTTTGACTCACATTTGTGTCCACCGGTGACTTGGAAAGTCATACAACGTGAACTCATTTTGCTCCACGTGCAACATAAGTTGCAAGGATTGCAGCACTACCATTGAACCCGATTTGGATTTGGGGTAGGAGTTTTCATGTGGCATCGCGCACAATATGAAGATACGATTTTCTTTTACAACAGGTGATATTTAACAAGAAATCAGTTAAAAGGAAAGTCACCTTCACTGACATTTCTGCGCATGAAAAGCCTAGATGATCGAAGCAGTCTGACATGCTTACAAACACAGTTCGCGTGTTACTCGTTGGCTCAGACAGATTAGGGCAAATGTACGTAGTGTTCAAATTATTGGATGGTTACCATATGATGATCTGTATATGATTGCACCGTCATCAAGCTATCAACCGTGTCATCATGTACTTACAGATTTTAGGGAAGTGATTCCGTTGTTAGCGTCAAGATTGGTTTCCTTTTCACAATTGATTAAGCTCTGACGATCTTGATTCAAGCGCGAATAATCATGTCGTGTACGACTACATATTTCAACACCAAGACACTCAAGCGAGAATATTTTCCCGACCTCAACACAATAAAAACAACAAAAGAAACGAGATCCACGTGACTCAACGATATGCACACTTCACTCACATGATCATGGACAACTGAACAATGTTAATGATATTGCGTGACAATCATGTGCATGGTCTCGCAAACATTAATTGGACCTGGTGTTATGCAGACCACTCATGTAATCAGTATGTTTGCGGAGTTCGCAAAGGAGACGAATAGTTTCCTAACTATTGATTTCACCAGACATTTCAGAAACGTATAGAGAATACATGGACAAAAAACGATAAATATAATGTCAAAACCCGCCAGTGACACCACGGTAAAGAATAAAGAGCAACACCGAAAAGTTTTCCGCGAACACCAGGAACGGATACGTCCTGAAACGTGCAAAAGATATTTATAGACGCAACAAACTGAACTTGAAGACATCACAGAATCCTTCGAACAAACGTTTGTCTTGATGTAGCAAGGACTTGCATCGATGATTCTACGCTGAAGGTAAACCAGCATCATCAACCTGGATTTGTCAACAGAACGTAGAACGCATTGCGTCGCGAACTCGATGGCATCCAACCATCTTTTGTATTTTACTCGTACGGGCTTCTATCGCCACACGAACATGTTGATTAGGTAAACCAAGGAGGTGGACGAAAACCGTTGTTTTAGTCACAACTGGCTTTGCCAACTCGGCTGAATGGCCCCATATGTTTTTAAGCACTGCATTTACCTGATCGTTTAACAAGACAGAAACTGCTTATGTCTATTGGAAAATGTTCCAAATTATTACACTGGTAATCTCTCAGCCATTGAGAGAGATTTATTTTTAATGTTTTCTATGCGTATACATGGATGAATGATGTCAGTATGTGTATGCATATATAGTTCAGAGAACAAGAATACATTATGTGATGCCCTGATGTCCACAATCTTTCCATCCAGCCATTAGCACGATACAGTTGGAACAATAGCTCAGAGAACTAAAATACATTATTTGATGGCTGCTGTCTATAATCTGTCAATAAAGACAATAGCACAATGCAGTTGGTACAATAGCTCAGCGAACTAGAAGACATTATGTGATGGCCTGCTGTCCATATTCTGTCCATGAAGCCATTAGCACACGGTGCTACTCATCCTCAGCTACTTCAAGCTTCGCTATGAATCTTAAAACACACATTAATCACATGGTCCAAATGGTCATAAATGAAAATGATGCTATACAAACATCCAGTATGTTCAGCCCAGTGGCCATGTTGAACACATTATCATTAGTCCTTCTAAACGTTAAGTCATATTGGAATCGGTTTTTTGCAGCAAGTCTTCTCACAATATCAAGCTGGTTCCAAATACAAATAGTCTTCTTGAAATATATAGTATTGCCAGCACATTGGCCATCATCAAATCATATTCTAGCTTCTAATATTGAATGGGAAGCTACATTGAAATGGGGTTTTGTAGCAAAACTGTTTATAATTATTAGTTGGCCCTGAATTAAAACAGTTCTGTTTAGACATCCAACGTGGACGCCAAAGTTGCAATCTTGACACTTTTGGTATCACTACTTATAAATAAATGGTCATATCAGCATCGGGAGTTTATTAAATGAAGTTGTATTATATCTTGTTCGTTCAAATGAAAACATGCTGATCTTACATTCAGTTTTGTCACCACGGCAACCACTTGAAACTTTCACTTTTGTTGGATGGATGTACATGCTGGTTGATGTACTTGTTTACCCAGTATTACACTTGTAAAGAGATTAGGGTTATCAAATTACACGATTCCAATCTTATTTTCTCACTTTAGATCCAAACACCAAATAGAATAACGTAGCTGAAATATACGCTAAAGCTGATGCATATAACTCTATAAGGTATTTTGAAGCTACATGCCAATATCTTTCTTCATCACGACTTCCGTACAACCAATGTATGATAATACGTCATCGGTTGTTCTTGCCTCTAACCAAGACCAGTTTGCTGGTGAATTTTTATCGTTTGCTGTCGATTCGTCTGAAGAGACAGACGATCTAGCCATGTTTTCCATGTGACACGTAAACATTAGTTCTTGAATTGGATACTTCATATTAATTCAAACAATTCAATCTGCACTGAGACTAGAAAACATGCAAGAATACGACAAACCGCATTTATACATTATTTGCATATAAATTCAGTAGATATATGGATATAAGCAAAATAGTCATCATCATGATAATCAGTCTCCAAAACTAAACATTGAACTATAACACCATTCATCGTCGCTGTTGTGATAATTGCAACAATACATGCAAGCAGATCATAACTGATGTTTGAATTCAATGTGATTATATATGTATATGCCTGCTGTATTTCGGCATGACTAATTGTCACGTGCAAGTACAAGTTAATTAAGAAATGAGTTTGATATGATTACTCTTACTGATATAGTCCTTTATGAATAAGATTTACACAGAGGCAACCTGGGGAAAACAAAACTGTTTAACAAGTTCTTTATGAATACAAGCTAGCGATGCATTACAGTCTTTACATTGGCAGATATAGTACTTTAATTAATGACACTGATATTTCACACTCCGTATACGTAACATGTTCTTCAAATGTGTTTTCACTGAGTTTATTTTTATAACTTCAAAACCGGTTCTTGTGTAACAGGAAGCGCCTATTAATTATGTTGTTTACTCCAACGTGCTGGATATGGTTTTAAGTATGTCACTTGAAGCTTGAAGCTTACATTTTATGCTTTTATACTCACGATTGCTATTCGGGGATTTATTTCTGCTTGAGCCCATTGCAGGTTTTGGAACTGCGTGACTTTATTTTGCGACCAACATAAACATGATCAGCAGAGGGTAGACAATTAAATGTATCTTAAAATGCCAAGAAACGTATTATGGACGATTCAGTTTTATTTTTGCCCGTATAATATAGTTTTCGTTATCTTCCTTTGGATCTGTACACTAAAAGTAAACGATTCGATAAAAAAAACACCAATATCTTGCACTTAAAAAGAGTATTCCTTTTATAAATTAATTTTTCCATTGACAGAATTTTAATATTAGCCATTTAGTTTGAAAATGTAATTCGACGAGATTGACCATTTGCCGAAGTGTTTATTTGCTGTTCTACTTGTATAATAATTTCAGTTTTAAACTGTTGATAAGTAGAACCAATCACATAAGAGTGGTGATTTAAGTAGTAATCAAACATCTCCAGGCTAGTTAGGGATGCACTGAAAGAACGTTTCCGTAGTTCAGCATTGACGAAACTGGGCAATATGCTCCAAAAATGTGAAATATAATTCAAGCTAGCAGGATTGGATGAGTTTAAAGGGAATCAGAAGTGTATTATAGATGAAATAATTATTAAAATGGCACGTTAATGTTACGACAGGGTTAGATCAAATTATCTCTTTTTTTTTAAAAAAAAAAGTACCATTTAATAAAAGACCACAGAAAAATAAGTATAATAAACAATTTAGGATGTTAGACGAGTGATTAGTTCAACCTCAATTTATAAAAACCAGTTGAATAATTAAAGGTTCGCAAATATCGAAACTAGTCAACACATTTCGCTAGTTTCATCTGAAATAAACTCAAAAGTCGGATTATATTATGTATGAAGACAAATGTTACTGAAAAACAACTAGAAGAAAAAAGATTTGACGCTGAATTACATTCGGATGCCGTTTTTTATAATATTTTCACCTTATATATCATAATGCCATTATTCATTTTGTCATTGTAAATTACTAAATGTAATATGACATGGGTACTTAGATACCATAGCACCGATGATACATTTATATTTAAAGCAGAATACACACTTACATGAAAGAATGAAAGTATTTAGTTAGAAATCGTAATGATTCCTTTAGCTGTCATTCACTTTCATTAAAACGCGACATGATGTTAAAAGTGACTAAACAGATCCAAGGTTTAAGGTCAGGTCATGATGTGACGTGAACTTGTTGTTTCCTTAATTTCTTGAGGAAATTGGGTTAGATTCCAATAATATAGACGAATGTGATATAATCTAACATTCCTCGCAAATGTAAGGATAGTTACACAAAATACTAATACTACAAATGTCTTTCTTCTGGCTATCAGCTAATCATTAAAACTATTCAACTTCTCTCATGATACCCCTCCAACCACATCTTACACATGCGCTTTAATATAGGCTAATAATCTTAAATATATATATATATATATATATATATATTGATCGTTATCCATAATCTATGGTAGGAGTCAGACATACATGTTTAGTATCATGTAGGGTAGACATATACTAAGTTTGAGTTGTAGATACAGCCGTTGATTCAGACTATAGAATTTATAAAAACAAATTCTGTTTACAGTCTTAGGGAAATGTCCATTACATGAGGGTCTGGTGAGTCTCTGTAAAAGATTATTTATGTTACAAAAAGGTTGCGGAAATGAACATTTACCGCTCATCCTGATCTTCAAATTGTGTCTTGGGGTTTTCTATTAAAGTTTATTATGTTATATATGCTCAGTCCTGTCGTAGAATCCAAAGTGAAATCAGTCTTGTTGTCGCATTCAATTTTATTCTGAGAGAATTTATTTATGTTTTTATTTTAACTATTCATTTGAATTACAAAATGCCTGCTTCTACTTTCTGGATTAATTCACTATTTTGGAATTATTGTGAATTAATTCAAAGACACTTTCAAGTATATCATTCTGATACATCAAAACTGTTATCATATCGCCACATCCCAATTTATTGGCACATCAGCACATTCAAATTGAAAATCATTTGGAACGCCTCTACAATTCATTCGGAATACTCAATGCTTTATGACTTGTTATAGAACTGTTAGGATTTAATTCGCAATAATGTTAGAACTTTCTCAAGTTTCACTTTGTATTCTAGGGAAAGAATTTATTCGTAGAATTTTACAACAAACATTTTGCTCTTAACTCCATTTTGTTACTTAGTTTAAGACCATTGAGTCGTAACAATGATTATTGTCAACAGCCATTAGAAAATGTACATCTGGCAATAAAAACAATGATTAAAGAACGTTCCAAAACAGAAACTAATGTTTCCTACACCGTGATCATTGACGTGAAGTACTGTCTACCAACTTCATGAAAACTGACATGTTTTAAAAAATAATGGTAGGCTTGTCATTAGATCGGAATACCACAGCCGTTGGCCTTAATAATAACTAAGCTTAATAAGAATCTGTGTTCTCCCAGAATTCATCTGAACATGGGGAAAGTTACGAGGTGTTTCCTTTAACAAAACTATCTGAAAAATGAAACGCGAACTTATTGATGCAGCTCAAGTTTCCCTGGATGATACACAATAACCCAAAATTCAACTCACACATTGTTAACTGTCCTTTGTAAGATCTATCTTCATTTTGATCAGTGAAGTAACTGGAACCCGGACACTATTTCAATAAAGGAACGTGGTATTTGTTAACACTTTGGTGCACCTGTCTTTCACCAGGTTGTGCGTCAGTGTTAGCACAACGATATTGACGTAGTTTTTAAAACAGGTTGGTAGCCCGCATGGCCTTGGAAGAACCTCAACCGCCTTTCAAATACACGGGCTTGATTCTTGTTATCAGACCATTAATATTTGCAAGAATATTGTTGCGAAGATATTCTTTCCGTCCATGATAATACGCATAGTTCTATGAAGACCGCATGTCCCTACCAACTTTAACGCAGTAAGGATGTCAAAATGCGATCAGAACAATTTTATGTGTAAAACGAATCCGTGGTAACTCTAACTGAAGCGGTGGGAAACCTTGTTAATTACTGACAACAGAATGACGCTTACCTATACAAATAATGTGGACCTCAAATGCGTGAATTCAAGAGCTTCACCGTCACCTTAGCTGGGAGCATTGAAATAACGATCAAACTTTACCTGGATGACAGGATGTACCTTTGTAGAACTCTAAACCGTATGAATATCGTCCAAACTGGTCAGGTAAAACGCTGGTAACGATCAATTAATCGACACGCGAGTTAATTTGAGTGTGGGATGAGCAAATCTCTCGAAGTGCGGCATGCATTCACCTTGCCAAGATGACTAGTAGGGTAACATGCAACCATGTTGATGGAAATTATCTCGTTTACGTTTTACAAGATCTTTTAGAGACCTCCATGCATGATCATATACTACACATGATCGCAAGTCATGATCGATTAAAACTCTTTCGAGAAGGAGGCCATTGTTATATGTGGGAAATGTGACACGACAAAAGACTGTCGTTGACAAATTATCAACCATACCGTCGATTTCATCGGTGTACTTAACACGCGATATCGCGCAGATGTTCATGAAAGTATTTGATCTGACAACAGTACTCCGCGGTAGCAAAAACTGGTCAAACGCGTCCGAACGTTCATAGCTGATGGATAGCTAAACCGATACATGGTCGTGTTTAAGATTACCTGCTCTGGCGAGAAAAATGTCGCCACAGAATAATTTGACTACACGCCTGCCAAGAAATTGCAATTTAGGCGGACACGTGTGTGCGTTATGCTATATTACACTACCATGTTTGTATCTGCAAGATACATGCAACCATTCCACATGCATCGTTTCGATAACCATCGGACACATTTGATTTTGAGTTCTAGCGTTTGTACGCCAACGCCAATTGTGCCTCAATGAGGTATTGTATCACGTATAATCAGTGTCATCTACGAGCATTAATAAATGCTCAATAACGCGTTCGGCTACAGGATTTAAAGCACCGGTACGCATTGGCGCTAACGCCCTACTAAAATGCTCATTCATGACACAAATACCAAACACGACAGGTTCGTAGCAAAGTTTATAGATACCAGCAAATACAGATAGTTATTACGAGTGTGGTAACACATCATTTTGTCTTGCATAGTCCAGTTACCAGTATCACGGTGCTTTCTCATAAACTGAAATGTTCTAAGATATTTAGCATCATGCAGATGATGGGTAATCTCACGTGCAAATATGTCGTTAATCTGGGTATCATACACGATGTTTCCATCGGTAAGCTATTGTATGGTGTTATACTTTGGTGTGGACGTTTATGAACATCTTTACGTTCATCCTGCCACGTCGAATACACGTATACACCCCTTTCAGAGATAAACTCTTGGCATCTCTCATAATATCACAAGCGTCATCAAACTCATTTCTTGTAAACCCTACTCCAAGAGGAACTTTTTACTCAAGATTTAACTGTGGTCCAGTGTCGAGCGTTATTTCGGCCAAACGATAAGTTCATCGGATTCTGCAGATCTTATTGAATGCATGTGATCAATTTGTTTGATTCACTGTTCTAGCTGCCAGTTTGATTCCGGCGAATGACTGATTGATTGATTGATTGATTTTTAACGGCGCATCAGCACTGTTAGGCTATTTAGCGCCAGACAAAGTGTTATTTGTATAATCTTTTAAAACTTATAAAAGGTCCTATATCGACCAGCGATATAAAAGAACAAATGGATGAAAATAAAAACAGTAAGATGGTAACCGTGCAAAATAAAGCTTCCCGATCAACGGGAGATGTAAATGTTGTATGTTAATGGAAAAAGATGAAAAGGTATTAAAATGGGACGGTATATATATTGCATAAAACTGCACAAGGTGATAGCATAAAAGTCAGAGTTTAGAGTAAATATTTACGGCTTTCAAGAACTCTATAATACGAGTGATGTTTATAGTATCAAAAAGTTCTTTCATGTCATGCACAATGTAATAACGATCGCGCGTAGGTTGTAGGTCAAAGCACTCTATCATAAAGTGCTTGACAGTGAATGGTTCATTGCAAGAAACCTTTCTTGGATTTTGTAGCATACGTGTTCTTTATTATCATTGTTACAAGCACATTCATCATTCTGTCTTACATATGAGGATGTACGCTAACAGGATTTTGTACCCAGTAGACTTTATCTTATATTCCTAATCAGAGAGCTCTCATCTCGCTCCATACTCTTTATGGGAAAATTTAAAGTAGGAAGGCTGTACAACGACTCGTACTTTATCACAGGTATATCAACCTGTGTGTTTGTAAAGGTGATATAAACATTAGACATTGAGTGGATAGATAGTTCCCCACTTGGAGATGAAATCAACGATAAAATACTTAAATCACAAAGCACAAACAAAATTCTTTTTATACACACCTAGGAGAGTTTTAAAACAAGTTTATCTAAAATAATTCTTACTTCCACGCTACAATTATACTTGCAACTGTGGTGTAATCGAACTCAACGTAGCATGTCTCGGGTTCTATTTTTGCACGTCGTGTGTATACATACACTGAATGTACATAATTGCAAACTTTGACGAAACTGTGCCGCGCGGTAGAGCATAGCCCGGATATTTGTAAATTCATGTAGCCTGGATACTGTAATCTCAAAAAAACTCTGATTTATACATTCATGTAGAGGAAATTTCTTCGTATTAATAACTGGTCCTTATAATTGGATCAATGCCGCCAGAGAATAAGTATATAAACGTTAAACATAATAATAACAGCAACGAAATACCATACTTGCATTGTACTGTCTATTTGCATAAAATTATATCTCCCACCTCTCTCTATCTCTCTCTCTCTCTCTCACAAAACAATAAATGTTCTCTACCAAGTGCTGAAAAAGACAATAACGTGTCATTGGTTAACTAATAGTTTTGGAACAATCATAAAATATCAATGGTTACATAATTATGGAAAGATAATATAGCATGGGATACATATAATTCTGAAAAGATAAAGTGTCATGGATTACATATAGTAAAACCTTATAAAGTTCTCTAATTTTAAAGATAAACCATTATTGATACGTAACCAAAGAATATCTTTGATTAGCTAAGCACTGTCAAACGATTCCTAATTTATAACATTGGGTGCTCGATCGATTAATTGTATTTTAACTGCGCATGAGCACTGTTTGGCTATTTAGCGCCATACAAAATGTTATTTCAATTGACTCGTCGTCACCATACAGTTGGGATACAGTATTTGAGCGGCAACCATTAGCAGCATTTGAATCTGTCTCTATGGATTTCTTTTGTACAATCCTTATGAAGAGTGCACCAAAGTCATGTAAACTTGATCCAGTTCCATCATAACTGCTGATTGAGAGTTTAGATCCAGTATTGCCTTCACTAACTGATGTCATTAATACCTCTCTCTCATCCGGGTAATTCATATGATGTTTCAAAACTGTCATTGTAAAACCTCTGCTGAAGAAACCAACACTACACCATAACGATTTACAGAACAACTGTCCAGCTTATAATCTCCCATTCATAACAAAAATCTTAGAAAAGGTTGTTCTATCGCAGCTTGTATCTCATCTCAATTCAAACAGTCTTTTTAGCAATGTACAACCTGCATATCGTCCTTGCAACAGTACTGAAACTACTCTTCTAAAATTAGTTAATGACAATCTCTCTGTGTTGGATAGCGGAAAGATTACAGTCCTCACCCGCCTTCATTTGTCTGCAGCATTTGACACAATAGACCATGGGGGCCCCGAGTGGCCGAGTGGTCTAAAGCGCTCTCCGTTACGGATCACTGCCATCTCACCTCTGTCTGCGTGGGTTCGGGTCTAGGATTCGACTAACGTGGGTATGTGAGAAAGCTTGCCAGTAGCTTCTCGTGGGTCGGTGGTTCTTCCCAGGGTTTTCCCGGGTTCTTCCTCCACCATTAATACTGGCCGCCATGCATAGCCTATCGTGTGCTGAAATATGGCGTTAAACCCCACAACAACAACCACAATAGACCATGATCTATTACTTCGCCGTCTCCAACATGTATTAGGCATTCATGATACAGCCTTACTATAGTACAAGTCCTATTTGATCGACAGGACACAAATTGTATCTGCAAATGGAATACACTAGAGAACAGTTCATCTATTTTATGGTGTTCCACCGGGGTCTGTCCTTGGACCAGTTCTCTTCATTCTGTACACTCAGTCGCTCATAGATCATCATCCAGTGTCTCACCAATTGTATGCTGATGGCACCTAAATCTACAAATCTAGCCACCCAGCTGAAGTTGATGCTACCATCCAAGGTGTAGAGAGGTTTATTTATGAAGTGAAATCGTGGATGACATGTACCAAGCTGCAGATTAATGATGATAAAACTGAGGCCATTCTGCTCACAATACAAAGACTTTCTCATTCACATCCTTTACCTCAAGCAATAAATATCAGCAACACCAACATTAAGTTCACACAATCAGTACTAAACCTAGGTGTTACTCTGGACAGTGCTCTCACATTGCACCACATGTCATGAACATATGTAAGGCTGCATATCGTGGGCTGACGCATCAGCTCCATTCGCAAATATCTTTCGGTTGATGCCACTAAAACACTTGTGTGTTCATTAGTACTTTCAAGACTGGACTATTGTAACTCAATTATGTCTGGTTCATCTCAATATCTGCTCCAGAAACTGCAAAAAGTTCAAAACACAGCTGCTAGAGTACCACGACCAGAGCACACTCCCCGATGCTCTGTACCCTAAACTGGCTATCCATTCGATCCAGAATCAAACACAAAATGTGTTCTCTGTGCTACGTTTCACTGTCGGACTCTAGTCCAACATACCTATCCGACCTCACCCATGTGTTCACACCAGCAAGATAAGTATGCTCTTCTTTTCACAAGCGTATACTCATTATTCACACTATGGAAACAAGGTCATATGGACGGCGTTCCTATGCATACGAGGGCACTGCAATGTGGAATGAATAGCCCACTGAACATAGACCCAAAGACACAGAGATCACATTCAAGAGGACTCTCAAAACTCACTTATTTCGACTGCAAGAACAAACTTAAAGAAATAATAATGTTTCCTACCTTAAATATTCTCAGTATGTTTTTCTTTTCTTTTAATTTCACGGTGTTTGTTTTTTGTAATCATAGCATTATATGTTTTTTTATCTTCTATGTGTTGTCTAACGTTCTAAAGCGCTTAGAGCTTCTAAAGATTAGGCGCTATACAAAGTCCTCATTATTATTATTATTATTATTATTATTATTATTATTATTATCATTATTATTATTATTATTATTATTATTATTATTATTATCTCTTAAAAATTATAAAAAGTCTCATATCAACCAGCGATATCAAAACCAAATAGTTGAAATTAAAATGATAAGATGGTAACGGTGAAAATTAAAGCTTCCCGATCAACGGAAGATGTAAATGGTGTATGGTAATAAAGAGTGGCGAAAAGGTATTGAAAAAAGGGACGCTATATATATCATATAAAACTGATTTAGGTGATAGCATAAAAGTTTAAGTTTAGAGTAAATGTTCACTGCTTTCAGGAACTCTATAATACAAGTGATATTTACGGTGTCAGAAAGTTCTTTCATGGCATGCACATTGTAATAGTGATCGCGCGTATGTTGAAAGTCAAAACACTATATCATAACGTGCTTAACAGTGAATAGTTCATTGCAAGAAACGCACTCTGCTAGGTCTTCACCTTTTCGGATGTGGGAGTAGGTTATATAAGTAAGACCAATTCAAATTCATGAAATGACTACCTCCTACCTAAGCATGATTATGTAGGAAGGAGTCCATTCTCCTAGGGTTGGCTTGACGGCGTGAAGTTTATTATTCACTGCATTTTGCCATGAGGCCTGCCACTTCTGACGTAAAGTCTCTTTTATACTACTTTGAAAATCAATATACGGTATTTTAAAATCATATGGTTCATGAGATACGGTCATTTTAGCAGCGCGATCTGCCTTTTCATTACCTATAATAACAACATGGCTAGGTATCGATATTGTGGGAGGTATTCAGCTTAGTATTTTTGACGAGAACATTGGTCGAAGATGGGTTCTCCAGTTTTCTATTGTTCTGTGACTGAAATACTTATAGGGAGTCGGAAAAGATGCTGCTGTTTAAAATACGTTTGTTTTCGATATATTGCAAAGTAAGGTCTACTGCTGTGATTGCAGTTGAAATATTGATATGCCATTTGGTTAGCGAACTTCCTTTGTCAGATTTCGACAAACGACGGCTGCAGCAGCCTTTTCCTCATCTTTTGATCCGTCGGTATAAATTCTTTTGTGTTTTTCAAATTCGGCGAGGAATTCATGAGTTCTGAAAGATGGAACGGTTCGGCTCGGGACTTTTTCACATCGTGTAGCATAAAAAGTACTTTTGGTTGTTTAAGTAGTCAGGGTGGTGTTTCGGAGATGGACGTTTTCTGCAATTTAGAAAGATCAATTTTTGTACGGTAAAGGCTGCATGATAATCTAATTCCAAAAAAAGGTATGTCGTTTGGTTTATTTTCGTATAAGGTTTTGTAATTGGTTGAAAAACAGTTGAAAAGATAGGTTCAGAGGATTTGCAAGCATACTGTTTGGAAAGCATTTCTCTACGATGTGATAACGGTGGTTCGTTCGCTTCAGCTAGAAGGCTTTCACACGGGTTATGTCTTAAATGCACCCAGGGTGAGTCTTGTTCAATGATGATGAATTGGATCAAGCATTTTCAGAAATGACTTTCTGCCTGAAAAATACACAACGCAACCATAGTCCAGTTTGCAGCGAATAAACGTTCTATATAAACTGAGTATGAATTTTCTATCAGTACCCCAGTCAGTGTGCGCTAATACTTTAAGCTGATCTAGAGATTTTAAGCATTTATCTTTCAGGTTCTTTAGGTGTGGAATAAAAGTCAGATTTCCGTCCAAGATAATACCTAAACATTTTGTTTCCTCAACAGCTGGAATAGGTGTTCCGTCCAGCGTGAGTTTAGGTTCATCGTGGTGTCGTCGTAACTGACAGAAATGCATACATACCATTGTTTATTTCGAGAATTTGAAGCCAATCGTACTGGCCCAATTTTGAATCACGTTTATATTTTGCTGTAGTTGTGTTTCATTTGTATGCATGTGCTTTGATCGATAACATATTAGACAATCAACAACTTATAGCTAGCAATCTACACCAGGAACCAAACACTGAGTGATGTTATTGATTTTAATGTTAAAAAGCGTCACAGATAAAATACTTCCCTGGGGCACATCCATCTCTTGCTCGTGCAGATTTGAGAGAGTAGAGCCCACTCGAACCTTGAATTTTCTGTCTGAGAAAAAGCTGGATATGAAAGAGGGCAGAAGGCCTAATAGACGGAGTTGATTGATTGATCTTATTTTTAACGGCGCATCAGCACCGTAAGGCTATTTATCGCCAAGCAAAATGTTATATGTATAATCTTTTAAATATTATAAGTCTCATATCGACCACCGATACTAAAACACAAATAGTTGAAATTAAAACGGTAAGATGGTAACAGTGAAAAAAAAAGCTTCCCGATCAACGGCGGACGTAAATTTTGTAAGTAAATGAAAAATGATGAAAAGGTATTAAAAAGGGACGGTATATATATTCTATAAAACTGCACAAGGTGACAGCATAAAAGTTAGAGTTTAGAGTAAATATTTACTGCTTTCAGGAACTCTATAATACGAGTGATGTTTATAGTATCAAAAAGATCTTTCCTGTCATGCACTATGTAAAAACGATCGCGCGTAGGTTGCAGGTCAAAACACTCTATCATAACGTGCTTGACAGTGAATGGTTCATTGCAAGAAATGCACGCTGGTGGGTCTTCACCTTTTAGTATGTATGAATGGGTGATATAAGTATGACCAATTCTGATTCTTGCAATGACTACCTCCTCCCTACGAATGGCTCTGTAGGAAGGAGTCCATTCTCCTAGAGTTGGCTTCATTGCATGAATTTTGTTATTCACGGCATCATTCCATGATGCCTGCCACTTCTGACGAAAGAACTTTCTGATACAAGGTTTAAAATCAGTATACGGTATTTTAAAATCAGATGGTTCTTGAGTAAGGGCCATTTTAGCAGCGCGATCTGCTTTTTCGTTACCTTTAATACCAGTATGGCTATGTAACCAACAGTATATTATATCGTGGGAGAAACTCATCTCGGTATTTTTGACGAGTATGTTTTTCAATAATAGATTCTCCAGTTTTCTATTGTGTAGTGACTGGAGTACTGATAGTGAGTCGGAGAAGATGATACTGTTTAAAATACGTTTGCTTGCTATATGTTGCAGAGCAAGGTCAATAGCTCTGATTTCGGCTGAAAAAATTGATGTTCCATTTGTTAAGCGAACTTGCGTTATGTGATTTCCACAAACGAAGGCTGCAGCAGCCTTTTCCTCATCCTTTGAGCCGTCGGTATAAATTCTGGTGTAGTTTTTATATTCGGAGAGAAGTTCTTGATAACAGTTGTGGAAGACGGAAGGGCTTGTTTCGGATCTTTTTCCGTCGTGTAATGTAAAAAGTACTTTTGGTTGTTTAAATAGCCAGGTTGGTGTTTCGGAGATGGACGTTTTCTCAATTTTAAAAAGATCTATATTTGTAGTGTCAAGGCTGGATGATATTCTAATGCCAAAGGAAGGTATGGCGTTTGGTTTATTTTCGTATAAAGTTTTGTATTTGGGTTGAAAAACAGCCGAAAAAGCAGGATTCAGAGGGTTTGATTTTAATTTGAGTGTATATTGTGCGGAAAGCATATCTCTACGATGCGATAACGGTGGTTCGTTCACTTCAACTAGCAGGATTTCACACGGGGATGTTTTAAATGCTCCCAGAGCCAGTCTTTTTCCATGATGATGAATTGGATCAAGCATTTTAAGATACAATTTTCTGGCTAAACCATACACAACGCAACCATAGTCCAGTTTGGAGCGAATAAACATTCTGTATAAATTTCGGATGACTTTTCTTTCAGCACCCCAGTCAGTGTGCGCTACTCCTTTAAGTAGGTTAAGTGCTTTTAAGCATTTAGATTTTAAGTTCTTTAGGTGTGGAATAAAGGTCAGTTTACTGTCAAAGATTATACCTAAAAATTTTGTTTCCTCAACAACTGGAATAGGTGTTCCATCCAGCGTGAGGTTCGGTTCATCGTGCTGTCTTCGTAACTGACAGAAATGCATGCATACCGTTTTCGATTTCGATAATTTGAAACCCTTTGCATTGGCCCAATTTTGAATTTTGCTGATATATTGTTGCAGTTGTCTTTCAATTGCATGCATGTGCTTTGATCCATAACATATGAGAAAATCATCAACGTATAACGAGCAATCCACACCAGGAGCCAAACACTTGGTGATGTTATTCATTTTGATGTTAAAGAGTGTCACAGATAAAATACTGCCCTGGGGCATACCCATCTCTTGCTCGTGCAGATCTGAGAGGGTAGAGCCCACTCGTACTTTGAATTCTCTGTCGGAGAGAAAGTTTAATATGAAATAGGGCAGACGGCCTTTTAGACCTAGATCGTTCAGGTCATTTAGTATCCCGTACTTGCATGTCGTGTCATAGGCCTTTCCTAAATCAAAGAAAACCGCTACTAAATGTTCTTTCTTAATAAATGTATCGCGAATACATGTTTCCAGTCTAACCAGATGATCACTGGTGCCCCGGCCATATCGAAAGCCACTTTGGAAAGGAGATATTAAATTGTTAGTTTCCAAGTACCATACAAGCCGAGAATTAATCATTCGTTCCATTGTTTTGCACACACAGCTTGTCAGTGCAATAGGTCGATAGCTGTTGGGGTCTTCGCTATCTTTACCGGGTTTGGGAACTGGCATTACTGTTGCCTCTTTCCAGATTTTAAGTACATTACCAGTAATCCATAACTCATTGAAGAGTTTCAAAAGAGATGTTAATGATGATTCTGGGAGGTGTTTCAAAAACTGGTAATGTATTTCGTCAGGCCCAGCGGATGTATCATGGGCCTTATCTAAAGCCTCTCTAAGCTCCGATAGTGAGAACAATTGATTATAACTTTCCGAGTTGTTGGATGTGAATTTTAAACGTGACTTTTCTTTTCGAGTTTTAAGTTTTCGGAAGGTTTCTGAATAATTAGATGATGAGGAATTTTTTAAGAAACTGTCAGCAAGAGTATTTGCAATGTCACGTTTTGAACTAAGATTGTTATTGTTCAGTGTCAGATGTCGGAGAGGGTTTTGTTTTCTCTTTCCGTTTATTTTGCGTATAGGGTCCCAAACTTTCTTAACAGAAAAACGAGAGTTTAAAGAAGAAACATGTTTCTTCCATGATGCTCTTTTACTTTCTTTGATTGTGCGGCGAGCTTTGGCCCGGACAATGCGATATATATTTCAGTTTTCGGGCGTCGGATGATTATTAAATTGTTTTAATGCTTCTCGGCGTAGTCTAATGGCTTCCTTACATTCCTTAGTGACCCAAGGCTTTTGGGTTCTTTTACAATACGGCGAGGACTTGGGAATGGATTCTTCTGCAATATCTGTTAAAATAGATTTAAAATGCTGAATAGGGTCATTTACATTGAAAACTGTATCTGCATTCAGCCTAGTTTTACAGAGTGTTTCAAATTTATTCCAGTCAGCCTTCTTTATATTCCATTGTGGAAATACGTCATCAGTTGTAGAATTAATATTTTCAAGGAATATTGGAAAGTGATCACTGCTGTGAAGGTCATCAGCGACCTTCCATTCGTAGTCCAAAAGCACCGATGGGGAACAAATTGTCAAATCGATGCACGTGTATGTACCCCTTCCTGGGTGTAAATATGTCGGTGTTTTGGTGTTATATAGACACAGATCGTGTCTACAAATAAAGTTTTCAACTTTGTGACCTCTGTCACTTATATGATTCGATCCCCATAAAATGTTATGGGCATTAAAGTCCCCGAGTAAAACAAATGGCGCGGGAAGCTGTTGAACAAGGTCGTCTAATTCGTTTGGTACTAGGTTAGTGTTTGGTGGTAAGTAAATAGAGCAAAATGTAATCACTCTATGAAGAGTGACTATTACAGCAATGGCTTGTAAATTTGTGTTTAGAGGGATGATGCTATGAGGGGCTCTGTTGTTCACAATAACAGAGACTCCT
Source organism: Sinohyriopsis cumingii (assembly GCA_028554795.2). NCBI lineage: Eukaryota > Metazoa > Mollusca > Bivalvia > Unionida > Unionidae > Sinohyriopsis > Sinohyriopsis cumingii. The sequence goes on from CM068831.1 coordinate 78,897,743, forward strand.
CCTGAGGCCCTGTAAACATTTTGAAATTAGATGTTAAACAGGGAGTAGTTTTTAAGTGTGATGTGATCCGTATTCTTCAAGGAAGTTTCCTGAAGTCATAGTACTGCAGGACTATGTTTGTTTGAAAGCAGAATAATATCATGGTCCCTGGCTTTAAGTCCTCCATAGTTCCATTGTATAACGGTGTTCATTATATTTTTAAGTTGGAGATTGTGGAGGTAGGTTAGATCTTTCGCGGAGTCCATCTGTGGGGCTATTTCTCTGGAGGAAGTAAATAAGTGAATGTTGAGTTGGTAGGTCTGGAACTACCTTCAGAAGTACCTTGAGGATAATAAGCAGTTTCATCTGCATTTATATCATCAAAGTCTCCAATTTTGTTTTGCAGCTTTATAGGTTCATCTGACCTCTTTTGCTGCCTGTTTTTTGCGTTTATTTTTGTCTTTTTGGAGACTTAGGTATGGGGGGGGGGGTTGAAAGTTGTCTGTGTGGAGATTGGCATTTTTTGTGGCTTGTAGTGTGGAATGTTAGTAGCTGCTGTTGAATCTGGTTGATCAGTTTGAGTTTGTCCATCCTTGGTTGTCTTTGAACTGGTTTTTACAAACGCTAAGAAGGTTGGGTCATGTAGATGGGTTCGAGATTCGACCATCTTTCTGGCCTGTGGGAAGGGAATGTTTGACGTATACTTTACCCTCTGGATCTCCTCTAATTTCCAGGTCTCGCAGTCTTTTGAATTAGCATGGTGATCTTTGCCACAATTTACACAATGGGGAGTCGCGCCGTAGTCTGCTTCTCGATGGCTGATTTCTCCACATCGACACTTGACACAACGTAGAGGATTTGGAATAAACACTTCAACTTTCACCTACAAAAAGGTAACTTTTACTGCCTTAGGTAGTGTTGGTTTATTAACGGTAAGTATGATGGTGTTCGTGTCCTGCAATTGTGTACCACGTTTGACACGAATTCTGCAAATTGCAGTAACACCTTTATTCCTCATTCCCTCGACGATTGTGGTGTTGCTTACCCCTGCGAGGTCTCGTCAGCGAATGACACCTTTGGATGAGTTGAGGGTCGAATGAGCGAAAGTTTTTCACCGGAACATCATAAAAAGTCTGAATTTTCCTGATGTTCTCAGTCTGCATCTTTCGTTCACATTCAACGAGCAATCTACCCGACTTGAGTTTTTCATACTTTTAAGAGTGCCGACTAGGACAAGTATAGTATTTCGACTATAAATGGTGATAAACCAGAGATTGGTTTTGTAGGATCTTTTGACAGAATAGCCATGAAGAGTGAGAATGATTCCACGCCACATGGTTCTTCATCTGAGTCCGTTAAAGGTTTACAACGTTTCAGTTGATGTTTATTTTTGTTGTCCATAATGTCTTGTTTTATAATCATCACCCATGTTCACCCACCCGCCACAGAGTCCAACTGGAGGACATACGGCGGAGACTTTAGTTTTTCTAGGTCTGGTGCTGCCTTGAGCGCATGGAGCAGTTTCTTCTGCATCCATGGTCTCCTGGTAATCTCATACCCCTTCCGTTTTTATATCTTTTTCCTGGAGCTTTCTGTAATACCATTCCAGCGGCGGTTCCAGCAGCACGAGTGCAGCTGCTTTTGCTACAGCTGGGGCTTCAGCGGCTGTTAACACTGGGTATAGTTCCAGGAAGTGGTAACATACCACCAACTTTAACTATATCTTTAATAGCGCTCGGAAAAAGGTGAAGTTGAACTCCGGATTTTTATTGCAATGCCAGCTTAAAATGTTTAAGTTGAGTCTTGGTTAATGATAACTTGTTTGGACCACCACTAGAAATTTGATAAGTTTTAGTGATATTTTGTTCCGCATTTACCTGCAAGTTTTGATTGAAATTGTTTCACCTTACCCTAGATCTGAGTGAAATTAACATGACTATACACTTTTATAATATGATAGGTGATTTAATTACATTTTTCTACTGGTGCGTAAATAACTCGCATACTTCCACCAGCACATTCAAATAACATTGCTTTATCTGAAAGAATAGCTGCAATTGCTCTGTAACCATCAGCGGGTACGTCGTTTACGCGAACTCGGAAGTGCATATCAACAACAGTTTGTCGTGCTAAGTCAAGATGATCCAGAGAAAAGTAATAAATTGGATGTAATTTTGTAAAATCTAATTGTGATGTTGTAAAGCAATATCTATATTTTGATCACGTCCCATAAATGTCATGAAGCGATGATATGCACGTGCTACATGATTCGTGGCATAATATAATAATCAATCCTGAGCTGGCTCTTGTTGGCCATTTATTCTAAAAAGAAACCTCGGTTACCCTGAGTTGGTCTCATATCATATGGCTACGTTCTTGTGAGTTTAATTGATTATTATTTTTGCAAAGCAATACAAATATGACACGATGCAGAAACACCCTGTTGTGATGATACATGCCATGTAAATACACCTCGAACGTTGCTTTGAACGATATATGTGGTCACCGTTATCTATGATAACAATTATTTACCGCCTTGAAAGTAGTTTTTGTTCTTCAGCTACTGACTGTTGGAGCCAATACCGGCATACAAAATGAGAGTTTTACTATATTTACTTTACCATCATCAGCAACATCAGCGCCATGCCAGAGCGTCGTTGTCATTGCTTTAAGTACAACTGTATGCTTAGACCCCCAAAAAAACTTTCTAACATTTCTAGAGAATCAAAAAATATGTGACAGTGGAATCGCACATGAAAATCTTCTACGTACTCCTAACAATATTGATACACGTGTTGCAAATCCTAAGTTGAAATGTGCATTAACACTTCCTATAATATCAAAATTAGCGGCTCGTCTAGCTTCATGTTCAAATCATCTGTTTGCAAATTAACTGCAATAAATTCAGTAAATGCTTCAGCGGGTAAGAAAAATTGTACATGTATTCTGAACTTTTAATTAGATTACACGCTGATTTGGTTATCTTGCTTCATAAGAATAAAATTTATAATCACGTATCGATTCGTCTTTGAGAATCGGTGCGTCCATGTCGAATGCGCGATCATATACGTTTAGACATTTTTATTATAATTGTTATCGTCTAACACGAACACCACTTCCTGATATTAAATTTGCAGTTATATTTCTTTCTGCTTCAACAGCCAACTCTAATAGGTTTGATTCGTGGCTGTATTTATTATTTTACTGACATTTGCAGGCATAACTTCCGTGCTAGGTAATTTTACAGGTTGTGGTTTTATTCGTACTAATCGAGCTAGTCTATCCTTGATTGTCGAGAACGCTTTACCTACAAGATTACCACTATTATTACCTTTATCACGAACAGCCTCAATAGCCTTCATTCCTAGTTATTTTGCATTCTTTATTTCTTTTGGGGCTATCCTTTTAAATAGACCTTCAACAACTTCAACAAGTCTATCTCCGTAAATTGCTTTGTAAGTTGGTAATCGCGAGTTCCCTACCCTGGACATTACAGGTCCACGTTGTGCCTTGAGTAATTGATTGATTGATTGATTTTATTTTTAACGGCGCATCAGCACTGTAAGGTTATTTAGCGCTAAACAAAAAGTTATATGTATAATCTTTTAAAAATTATGATAAGTCTCATAGGAGACTGTGGTTTTTGTTCTGGCCGAGCAATTCGTGACCCAGGAGACTGTGGTCGCTTTTATTGTCGTTATATTAGTTGCTGCAGTGGAGGAAGTCGAAAAGAAGGTTCGAGCTGGGGAGGTTCTTGCTCATGAGATTCTAACTTTCGTTTCGTTGACCCACTTGTCTTTCTTGGTAATTTTTCTCCTCGTTCTTCAACACTTTCATGAATTTCGATTTATTTGTTCAACGTAACCGATATATATTGGAACAGACATATATATTTTACCACGATTTCGGTTTTTACAATACAACCAATTATACCATGATACATGATTTAAACCTTCAACATATTTGGGATTTAAAAAAATCGTATATTTGAGAAAAACTTGCATAAGCAAATGCACCTAAATCACGCATATTAGTCTTTTTTATTACTTGTACAGCTTGTAATGTTTTCCTTAAAACCAACTTCTTTCCTTCCTTTCTTTATTTTATCCTTGTTGCTTCTATTTCTTCTTCATCACCACCTTTATCAGCAGGAAGAGGATGAGCAGCAGCTATTCTAGCTGCACGATCTCCTAAAATCCTTTTTGTTTGTTTGCTATCTTTTGAATTTGCTCAGCAGTTTTTTTTCTCATGGAATAAGAGTTTCTGTAGCTTCTGCAACTCTGTCAGTGATCTTTCTGATAGGTTTAAAGAAATTTTATGTACCTTTTGCATATTCTACTTGTGATTCTTGACGTTCTTGAAGGTTTTGTCTAGAAGCATCACAAAGAGGCAAAAACGTTTTGATCGCTTCTAATCTTTCTCTAGCTGATCTAGCTATACAAGATTCCGTACCCGGTGTCATTATTGATATAATAATAATCTAATTATAGCAGCAGAGGAGGCGCGACCTCAGTGAGACGTCCGGTGGGTAAACAAAAAACAAAATACAAATTTCGACACGAATATTGTAACCCAATTAGAGAAACTCTCGGTAAAGTTAGAGATTTTGGTTTAGCGTTATTGACCTTATATATTTTATTTTTTTCGTATGAGGTTATAGTTATCAAAGTTGCTTTTCAGCAAAAGGTCTGTTCGTCTCCTCTGCTGCTATATTTCTAATCTGAGAGCTCTCATCTCGCGCCATACTTTTTATGGGAAAATTTAAAGTAGGAAAGCTGTACGACGACTCATGCTTCATCACAGGTAGGTCAAACTGTGTGTTTGAAAAGGTCATATAAACATTAGACATTGAGTGGATAGATAGTTTCCCACTTCGAGATGAAATCAAAGACAAATACTTAAAGCACAACGTACAAACAAAATTCTTTTTAAACACACCTCGGAAAATATAAAAATAAGTTTATCTAAGTAATTCTTACTTCCACGCTACAATTCGTTACGGATTTGCAACTGTTTAATCGAACTCACCGTAGCATGTATTGGGTTCTATTTCTGCACTTCGTGTGTTTACATTCAGTGAATGTACATAATTTCAAAACTTGAAGCAACACTGCCACGCGGCAGATCATAGCCGGAGATTTTTAAATTTCTTTAGAAATGGATCAATGCCGCAAGATAATAGGTCTATAAACGTTAAACATACAAAACAGCAATGAAATATACGTGCATTGTACTGTCTATTTGCATAAAATACTCTCTCGCTCTCTCTTCTCTCTCTCTCTCACTCCACCTCCCCCCCCCCCCCCAATACGATAGGAAAAAAAAATGTACTCTACGAAGCTTGGTCTAACCTTATATACCGCCTTAACACGTTAAGCTACAAATGTTTAGTCAGGTCAAGAAACTTATTTAGTATTGCATACTGAACATTATTATCTTGAAACCTTTGCCTTTTTGAAATAGATTCATTAAAAGATTTAATTAAAGCTATAGCAGAGGAGACAGCATGCAAATCCCGTTAGCTGACAAGCAACAAGTATGCAATAATTTTGTCTTAAAAGGGCTATGTGAAATGGATTTATTCAAACGCTGCTTCATACGAAAAGTCATGTTCTTTTGATATCCAGATTGGAGTAGGTAAATCTAGGAGATCTCATTTCTGCATATACAGTGATATAATCAGTGTGGCCGGTGGCTAAAATATCTTCTGAATGGGTGCTCAAGAACACAATATCACGAGTGTACTAATACAACCACCACTCAATAAGGTAAAAGAAGACAAAGAATAAAGAGAGGAAGAAAACATTATGCAAATATAAATTCCTCAAATGAATAAGTGATAACCTGATGATAAAATCCCTAAAAAGACATACGATAAATACCAATCTACGTTAATCGATTACAATTTGTTTTAATATGGAAAATAGGCATTATGAATACAACAACAGATATGTTCAGAAAAAAATAATATTGTGCCATGGGTTACATATAGTGCTGAAAAGATAATAATGTGTCATGGGTTACATTTAGCTCTGGAAAATAATAAAGTATCATGGATTACAAAATTCTGGAAGATAATATAGCATGGGACAATTATAGTTCTGAAAAGATAATGTGTCATGGGTTACATATAGTAAAACCTTATTAAGTTCTCTAATTTGAAAGATAAACAATTATTGATACGTAAAGAAAGAGTATCTTTGTTTAGCTAGACAATGCCAAACGACTACTAATTTATAGGACGTATATTGTGAGAAATACTGGCATGAGGATACTTGGATATAAAATCAGTGAAATAGAAGCAGTGAATTTATATCAATTCATCCTTCATTTCTCTTGGATGAACTATAAGTACAATAGCCTTCTGTAGGAAATCATCACACAGCAGCTCTAAAATGGGAAGCATCTCTAGACACTTAAAGAAAGCATTCGTTGAAAACACAACACCAGGTTTAAAATTCAAATTAATGCATATGCGAGAGAAACATTCCGCTTTACTTAGCTCCTATCAAACTTAGATAAAATAGGTTATGTGGGAATATAGTAAATTTAAGTATTATAATATGGAAATAAAAAGAAACTTTGAATACAGTTTTCTACGCAATGTATGCCAAAACGATTTAAATTTGATTTTGTGCTATATAAAACTATGCATTTAAAGTTCGTCCTGAAACTATTCTAAAAATGGATAGGTTTAACTTTTATAAAACATGTTTATGTGGGAAATCTCATCTAAGCAAATGTATTTGTTAAACATTCTAAATATATTGACCATTGCAGAGTATGAAACTTTCTCGTTAATTTGAACATGTCATTAATTCAGTAATCTTCACAATCTGGATACAAGTGATGCATCATCTTCTTTTCGATAGAACTTTTCAGTGTGGCACATACCATATGAACATTTGTTTATATTATCTACAGCTTCCTCACTTTCATATCGGCATACACCACGGACGTGTAATATCCGGCAAATGTAAGCCAATTTACTCCTTGCCCAAATGCGGTGGATCCATATATACCATTCAAATTTGACTGATGACATGCTTTGTACCACCAACCACCTTTGAATTCTTGAGCGCAATTTGGTCCGTAGGAGTCGTTGTCTCGATCTTTGGTTGTAAACTTAGCCCCTGATTGATGAGTAAAGGAATCCCCTGCAGTTCCGCTATATCCTCCTGCCGTGAGGATGTATCCGCTATTTTCATCGCCTACTTTGAAAGAACTGTACGTGGCGTAGGTCTTGTTTGCGTCCGAAACAGATAAATCTACACGTAATTGGTAGTTGCCTTGAGCTGTGAGAGCGTGAATATTATCATTTCCAACCCAGAAGTTTCCATTCAAGTTACCAAAACCCTGCTTGTAATCAGACCAGTCGCGATAAAAATCCACGTCCCCGCTGACTCTTCTTTGAATGACAGTCCAACCACCACCGGCCGTATCCATGTCACAGAGTACATAGATTCCTTGAGGAAGCCCGTCCGGATAAATGACATACACTCCGGTTCTAGCGTAGCCTCTTTGGTACAACTCCTGACAGTCTCGTGGTCTTCCAGATAGAGATCCTCCACAGCTGGGATAGTAGTTGGGACATGGAGGTCGTACGCCATCACCCCATGTTGGCTGGCTATTACAGTTGCACGTGCATTGACAAGAACCCGGATTACTACTGCCCATACCCTCTTGCCTAAGCTGAATCTGGTCACGCTGATCCACTTGTTCCGGATGGTTCTGAAATAGGTCTGAGAGTTCGGCAAGAATGTCTTCTTTGTGATGCAATTTTGTATTTTGAATAGCCGATGTCCAGGCTAAAAGCGAAGCCACGAATATGAAAATGACTGCATAACCTGCCATGACGGAGTGAATTTAATGAGCAGAATTATTCTCCAATGATCTTGCTTATATACCCTGCATAAAATACAGACTAACGATCATAAGTGAAAATAACTGAACTATGAAATTAACACCAACGGTTATTGGCTGGAAATGTCGTTAGTTTTCAAGCCAGCATACAGGTAAACACTGATATTCATTTTTAGTAGCGTCATCAATAATTGGGATATAAAGCAGTATATTCCCGGATAGACTTATAGGTTTCTGTGATATAAACCTTTTACTCATTTTCTTTCGTGTAAAGTGGTGTTACTGCCTTGAATCTTTTGATCTAATGGAAATTATAACAGCTATGCTTTCAGCTTTGTAAAAATATGGTCTTAAACTAGGTGAAAGAAATAAGCGAAGGCAAGACGTTTATTAAAATAAACAAGTCACAAAAGTATGAAGTCCTCTGATTAATTTTCAATACTGAATATGCTGATGTAGCAGTAGTCTTGAACAGGCTGATGTATAGCCTTGAAACAATCACAATGATATAATCTAGAATGTCTTTAAGTGAATTAAAAGTAATCCCAAAGTAGTGTTTTAATCTCAAATATGAATGATCAATTCTGTTAAATACATTTTATATAAACAAATTCACGCAAAGGTTTCCTTTTATCTTCTAAATTACATCTTACAAGGCTACAAAACATCAGTGAAGTTTAGTTCTGTAACATACATATAATGGGACGCATTCAGCTCACCTTTCTGCTTAAGACAGATGAAAATTATTTCAGATTATAAAAGCTGTTTAAATCAAATATTTAATTTCCAATTTTTACAAATGCGTATAAATCACGAGTATTTTTCATGCATGTTTTTTTAATTCTCTCATGGTTGAATAGATTATCTCACAGCTATTAAATTGCATTTCCACCCTATGACCTTTTCCGTCAGACCTGTCTTTATTGCACATTTCCATTAACTAGAAATCTTGTCATACTTGTATAATTTATAAAGCATTATATATACCGTATGTCTACGTGAGCAAACATTCATAACAATTGGAACAATACTAGTATAGTAGGATGGTTGATTATCCAAGTGACCTGTATTAAGAAAACCTATATATTTACACCGGTCTCAAATCATTAATTATGAATATAAACATTGGCGTGAGCATATGAGAGGGAGGAGGGACCATGACTTGGAGCTTGTGGTCTTATTGGTGGGCAACACATTACAATTCTAACATGTGCCACACTATGAGATTTCTTCAAAAGAAAGATGAATCAGATTTTAGATTGTAAAAGATAACAATTCTAATATATTTAATAACAATCTTCTGCATATTTATGAGCTCGATTTCACAATCAACGATTTTTGTTAATGCATTTCTTTCCTGAATCTATCCCAGTTTAAAAGGTTAATATTAATTTAAAGCGAACTTACTATCTCCTTTCGCAGTCACCGACATTATAATGGTTTCTTCTTTCATACTATTCGAGGTGAAAATATAACTGACAGAGTTATATTAATGAGCATTTTAACCCTAGGACCCGTTTTCCATTAATAATTATTTTGCGTCTATCGGAATTCTCTTTATACATGCATCCATTGTAAAACTATATGCATTTTGAATGCCTGTGTGAATACAATCTAGCACGAACAGGGCAGAATATGAAGCGTAATTCTCCTAGTCACCTGTAATATTAGATCTCCATATGGTCTTAAAGTAATCATGCTGAAGGTAAACATCTGAGGAGACTGGTGTGTGCATGAGAGAGAGATTTACTGTTTTACTGAGTTTTAACGGCGCATCAGCACTGTTAGGCTATTTAGCGCCAAACAAAATTTATATGTATAACCTTTTTTAAATTATACAAAGTCTCATATCGACCAGCGATTTCAAAACCAAATAGTTGAAATTAAAACGATCAGACGGTAACAGTGAAAATTAAATCTTCCGAATCAACGGGGGATGTAAATGATGTATGTTAATGAAGAATGATGGAAAGGTATTAAAAAAGGGACGGTAATATATATTGCATAAAACAGCACAAGGTGATAACATAAAGGTAAGAGTTGAGAGTAAATATTCACTGCTTTAAGGAACTCTAATACGAGTAATGTTTATAGAAACACAAAGGTCCGTCATGTCATCCACATTTTAATACTGATCGCGTGTATGTTGCAGGTCAAAACACTCAATCATAAAGTGCTTAACAGTGAATGGTTCTTTGCAAGAAACGCACTCTGGTGGGTCTTCACCTTTTAGTATGTGGGAGTGGGTGATATAAGTATGACCAATTCGGATTCTTGCAATGACTATCTCCTCCCTACGAATGGTTCTATATTATATTGTAGGAGACACTCAGGTCGGTATTTTTGAAGAGTATGTTTTTCAATAATGGGTTCTCCAGTTTTCTATTGTGTAGAGACTGGAGTACTGATAGCGAGTCGTAGAAGATGATACTGTTTAAAATATGTTTCTTTTCTATATGTTGCAGAGCAAGGTCTATTGCTCTGATTTCGGCTGTAACAATTGATGCTCCATTTGGTAAACGAACTTGCATTGTGTGATTTCCACAAACGAAGGCTGCAGCAACCTTTTCCTCATCCTTTGATCCATCAGTGTAAATTCTGGTGTAGTTTTTAAATTCGGTGAGGAGTTCATGGTAAGAGTTGTGGAAGACGGAAAGGTTTGTTTCGGATTTTTTTCCATCGTGTAGCGTAAAACGTACTTTTGGTTGTTTAATTAGCCAGGGTGGTGTTTCGGAGATGGACGTTTTCTGAATTTTAGAAAGATCTATATTTGTAGTGTCAAGGCTGGATGATATTCTAATGCCAAAGGAAGGTATGGCGTTTAGTTTATTTTCGTATAAAGTTTTGTATTTGGGTTGAAAAACAGCCGAAAAAGCAGGATTCAGAGGGTTTGATTTTAATTTGAGAGCATACTGTGCGGAAAGCATTTCTCTACGATGCGATAACGGTGGTTCATTCGCCTCAGCTAGAAGGCTTTCACAAGGGGATGTTTTAAATGCTCCCAGAGCCAGTCTTATTCCCTGATGATGAATTGGATCAAGCATTTTAAGATACGATTTTCTGGCTGAACCATACACAACGCAACCATACTCCACTTTGCAGTGAATAAACGTTCTGTATAAATTTAGGATGACCTTTCTTTCAGCGCCCCAGTCAGTGTGCTATACTCCTTTAAGTAGGTTAAGTGCTTTTAAGCATTTAGATTTTAAGTTCTTTAGGTGTGGAATAAAGGTCAGTTTTCTGTCAAAGATTATAGCTAAAAATTTGGTTTCCTCAACAACTGGAATAGGTGTTCCATCCAGCGTGAGGTTCGGTTCATCGTGATGTTTTCGTAACTGACAGAAATGCATGCATACCGTTTTTGATTTCGAGAATTTGAAACCGTTTGCACTGGCCCAATTTTGAATTTTGTTTATATTTTGCTGCAGTTGTCTTTCAATTGTATGCATGTGCTTTGACCGATAACATATTAGAAAATCATCAACGTATAACGAGCAATCCACACCAGGAGTCAAACACTTGGTGATGCTATTAATTTTGATGTTAAAGAGCGTCACAGATAAAATACTGCCCTGGGGCACACCCATCTCTTGCTCGTGCAGATCTGAGAGGGTAGAGCCCACTCGTACTTTGAATTCTCTGTCGGAGAGAAAGTTGAATATGAAATAGGGCAGACGGCCTTTTAGACCTAGATCGTTCAGGTCATTTAGTATCCCGTACTTCCATGTCGTGTCATAGGCCTTTTCTAAATCAAAGAAAACCGCTACTAAATGTTCTTTCTTAATAATTGCATCGCGAATAAATGTTTCCAGTCTAACAAGATGATCATTGGTGCTCCGGCCATATCGAAAGCCCCTTTGGAAAGGAGATATTAAATTGTTAGTTCCCAAATACCAGACAAGCCGAGAATTGATCATTCGTTCCATTGTTTTGCACACACAGCTTGTGAGTGCAATTGGTCGATAGCTGTTGGGGTCTTCGCTATCTTTACCGTGTTTGGGGACTGGTATTACAGTTGCTTCTTTCCAGATTTTTGGTACATTACCAGTAATCCATAAATCATTGAAGAGTTTCAAAAGAGATGTTAAAGATGATTCTGGAAGGTGTTTCAAAAACTGGTAATGTATTTTGTCAGGCCCAGCGGATGTATCATGGGCCTTATCTAAAGCCTCTCTAAGCTCCGATAGTGATAACAATTGATTATAACTTTCCGAGTTGTTGGATGTGAATTTTAAACGTGACTTTTCTTTTCGAGTTTTAAGTTTTCGGAAGGCTTCTGAATAATTAGATGATGAGGAATTTTTTGAGAAAATGTCAGCAAGAATATTTGCAATGTCACGTTTTGAACTAAAGTTGTTATTGTTCAGTGTCAGATGTCGGAGAGGGTTTTGTTTTCTCTTTCCGTTTATTTTGCGTATAGTGTCAAAACTTTCTTAACAGAGGAACGAGAGTTTAAAGAAGAAACATTTTCTTCCATGATGCTCTTTTACTTTCTTTGATTGTGCGACGAGCTTTGGCCCGGACAATACGATATATATTTAAGTTTTCGGGCGTCGGATGATTATTAAATTTTTTTAATGCTTCTCGGCGTAGTCTAATGGCTTCCTTACATTCCTTAGTGACCCAAGGCTTTTGGGTTCTTTAACAATACGGCGAGGACTTGGGAACGGATTCTTCTGCAATCTCTATTAAAATAGATGTAAAATGCTGAAAGGGGTCGTCGACATTGAAAACTGTATCCTCATTCAGCCTAGTTTTACAGAGTGTTTCGAATTTAGCCCAGTCGGCCTTCTTTAAATTCCATTGTGGAATTACTTCATCAATTGTAGAGTTAAGATTTACAAGGAAGATTGGGAAGTGGTCGCTGCTGTGAAGGTTATCAGCGACCTTCCATTCATAGTCCAAAAGCAGCGAAGGAGAACAAATTGTCAAATCGATGCACGTGTATGTACCCGTGCCTGGGTGTAAATATGTCGGTGTTTTGGAGTTATATAGACACAGATCGTGTCTAGAAATAAAGTCTTCAACTTTGTGACCTCTGTCACTTATATGATTTGATCCCCATCAAATGTTATGGGCATTAAAATCCCCGAGTAAAACAAAGGGTGCGGGAAGCTGTTGAACAAGTTTGTCGAGTTCGTTTGGTACTAGGTTAGTGTTTGGTGGTAAGTAAATAGAGCAAATTGTAATCACTCGATGTAGAGTGACGCTTACAGCAATGGCTTGTAAATTGGTGTTTAAATGAATCAAGCTATGAGGAGCTCTGTTGTTCACAATAACAGAAACTCCTCCTGATGCCCTATCAACATTTGGAGAGCAGGTGTTAAACAGGGAGTAGTTTTTAAATGTGATATTGTCCGTATCTTTCAAGAATGTTTCTTGAAGGCATAGTACCGCAGGGTCATGTTCGTTTAAAAGCAGGAGAATATCATTGTAATTTGCTTTAAGTCCTCGACAATTCCATTGTATGATAGTGTTTTTCATTATAAATTTAAATTAAGGATTGTGGAGCTAGGTTAGACCTTTCGCAGAGGGAATTTGTTTGGTTATTTCTCTGGAAGAAGTACGGAGGTGAATTTTTTGTTGTTAGGTCTGGAACTACCTTGAGGACATGGAGCAGATTCTTCTGCATCCATGTCCTCTAAGTCTCCAAACCTGTTATAGAGTTTGATGGGGTCATCTGACCCCTTTTGTTGTCTGTTTCCGTGAGACTTTTTTTAACTTTTCGGTGATTTCGGTGGTTGGGTATTGAATGTAGTTTGTGTAGATGCCGTGTTTTTCTGTGGTTGGTAATGAAGGATGTTTGAACTTGGTGTTGAATCGGGTGTTTCTGTTTGTGTTTGAGCGTCCTTCGTTGTTCTAGGATTGTTTTTCACTACGGTGGAGAAGGATGGGCCAGAATGGGCTGTTTTCGCCTGTACTAGTTTTCTGGCTTCTGGATAGGGAATATTATTTGTGTATTTTGCCCTCTGAATTTCTTTCTCCTGTTTCCAGGTATCGCAATCCTTAGAATTTGCGTGGTGCTCTTTTCTACAGTTGACACAATGCGGAGTTGCTTTACAATCAGATTCCTGATGAACATTGTCTCCGCATCGGTCACATATTTGGCTCTTGGAGCAGCGGTCTGCTTGGTGGCCGTATTTTTGACACTTATAACACCGAAGGGGGTTGGGAATGTAAATCTCTACCTTTACTTGCAAAAAGCCAACTTTTACCACTTTGGGTACAGTTGGCCTGTTGAAGGTGAGTACAATGGTGTTGGTTTCCTGCAGATTGTTATTACGTTTAATACGTATTCGTCGGACTGCAGTGACACCTTCACCTTTCATTCCTTCGATGATATCAGCGTCGGTGACTCCAGCCAAGTCACGACAGCGAATCACGCCTTTGGACGTGTTCAGTGTGGTGTGAGCGAATGAGGTCACTGGAATATCGAAGAAAGTTTTTATTTTCTTGATATTGTCCGTCTGACCTCGTAGCTCACATTCCACGAGAAGGCAACCCGATTTCATTTTTTTGACGCTCTTTGGCGTACCAATCAATCCTGTAATTGTTTTCTCTATCACAAACGGAGAGAGTGAAGCAAGGGATTTTGCGGCATCTTTAGATTGTATTACCATGAAGCGTGGAAATGAGTCCACACTACATGGTTAGTCGTCCGAGTCAGATAAAGTTTTCGTACGTTTTTTTTATATTTTTTTTGGAAATATCCATTTTGGCTAGATTAAATATTCAGCACCCGTGCTCCCCGCCCACCAAGGAGCCCAACAAGGGGACACTTTTCAAGTGTCAGGAATACACAGATGCCATACTCAGTTGATAAAATTACCTTTGATTGACCGTGAAGTCGCCAATTTCTAAGGTCGGTAAAATTACCCCCCGATTGACCCGTTAAGCCACCGCCTTCTAGGAAGTCTTCTTAGACTTGGAAAAGGGAAAGACAAAAGAATAGAATAAAGGGGCAACGGTGGTATCAAGAGAGATACAAGGAGACAGATAAAGAAGGTGAGAGAGTAAATAAAGACTTCCTAGGACTCGGCGTGACCAGCCCATTTGTCGGAACCGGGCCCATCCCAACCACCCGTCTAAGAGAAGTAGAGGCCAAAGTAGTGTATTGCATGGAAAGCCTCTGCTCAACTACCAGGATCCTTTCCTCCTCCGACACGGGACGCAACCCACGGCAAACAGGTTGCCTCTACTTAGTCGCCTTTTACGACACGTAGCGAGGCACGTCGGGCCAATTCTACATCCCCGGACCCGCAGGGGGAATGACGCGAGGAAAGGATTCCTAGCCCCATGGCTCATCATCATAGTCGAAGATAGTTTTAGTTCTTTCAAGTTAGTTTTTGTTTTCGTTTTCATTTTCCCTTTTTCTAAAACTCATTTCATCACCCGTGATCGCCCACCCGCAGCGGAGACCAAGAAGGGACACTTTTCAAGTGCATGAATACACAGGTGGTTTACTCAGTAGGTAAGATTACCTCCCGATTGACCCGTTAAGCTACCGCCTTCTAGAAAGTCTTCTGAGAGTAGGAGAAAGGAAAATTAATCGTATGATCGATAGGGGCAACGGTGGTATATGGAGATACATGATGAAATATAGAGAAAGTGAAAAAGTGGGCAAGGAACATAAGTCCTCCTAGATCTTGGTGTGATCTGTCGATTTGTCACGACCGGGCCCAACTCGAAACCCCGTCTGGAAGAAGTAGAGGCCGAAGTAGTGTATTGCATCGATAAGCCTCTGCTCAACTACCAGGATCCTTTCCTCCCCCGCCACGGTCGCAACCCACGGCAAACAGGTTGCCTCTACTTAGTCGCCTCTAACGACACGTAGTGAGACACGTCAGGCCAATTCTACAATCCCGGACCCACAGGGGATTCCAAAGCCAAAACTTATTGACAAGCATATATGGAAATGTTGTCATAGGCAGTTCAGTTATCAGTACTCTTTGTTGGACGTAGAGTATTATATACAGCAAGAGACCGCGTAGTAAAATCATGTAGCTGTCCTTCGATTAAACCCTGGATGTCCTTTTAAAATTAAACAGTGTATTATAAACACTTGATCACTTTCTATATTTGCTGTCTTAACAGTACACGAGCAGCATTGGTTGAGTGCTGGGCGTGCTGGTCTCACGGCTGAAAGGGTGCGAGTTCAAACCGTACCATCGATCCAGCCCGGGTCAGTAACCGTGTTGTTTTCTTTGGACAGGGTACATTAATCCAATTTCATGGGAACTGAATAGCCTACTTGTGTTGCTGTTCTGTCTAACGGATATGAAATTGCTATTTAAAATAGGAAGGTTTCCTTGTAGAGTTTACCAAATTGCATAATTATTCTACCTGTATGTAAGATCAAAACGGCATGTTCGCGTGAGGTTTCACAATTACAAAGCTATTGACAAGAAGTATTTTATAGGCAATATTTGTATCATTCCATGAACTCCAGTACATTATGTGCTTACTTAGTGTTCGTAAGATGAGAAAGGGGCTTTGCATCTCATGAAAGATCATGTTGTAGTGACATCTGCATTTATAAATTATTTGCATATATATATATATATATATATATATATATATATATATATATATATATATATATATATCTATGCCTGTTTTATTTCAGGTGCCCCGAGTGGCCGAATGGTCTAAAGCGCTGTCTGTTGCGGTTACTGCCATCTCACTTACACGTGGGTTCGTGTCTCAGATTCAATGTGGGTATGTGAGAAAGCTTGTCAGTAGCTTCTCCTGGGTAGGTGGTTCTTTCCGGGGTTTCTCGAGTTCTTCCTCCAACATTAATACTGGCCGCCATGTATAGCCTATCGTGTGCTGAAAAATGGCGTTAAACCCTACAACAACAACAACAACTGCTTTATCTCTACAGGACCAATCGTCACGTGAAAGTACACGTTAATCAAGAAATGATTCAAATATGATTGCTCTTACTGATATAGTCCTTTGTAAACAGGATTTTCACAGATAACAAAACTGTTGAACAACATCTTTATGAATAAAATTTAACGATGCATTACAGCTTTTCGTTGGCAGGGTGAGTACTTTAATTATACGCAATGATTTTGCACACACCATATATGTAACCTTTTCTTCAAATGTGTTTTCACTCAAGTTTATTTTTATAACTTCAAAACCGGTTCCTGTATAATAAAAAGCGCCTATAAATCATGTTGTTTAAACTAAAGTGCTGAGATTGGTATTATATATGTTACTTGAACCTTGAAGCCTCAATTTTATGCCTTCATACTTGTACACTAAAATTTAAAGATTAAATAAAATACTACATAAAAAACACCAAGATTTCAAACTTAAAAAGATTATTCCTTTCATAAATTAATGTTTTATTGACAGACATTTAATATTAGCCTTTTAGTTTGAAATTGTAATTGTGTGAGGTTGCCCATTTGTCGAAGTGTTTATTTGCTGTTCTACTTCTATAATAATTTTAGTTTTCAACTGTTTACAAGTAGAAAAAGTTATATATGAGTGGTTTAAGTAGTAATCAAACATCTCAAAGTCAGGGATGCACTGAAAAGCCTTTCCGTAGTTCAGCATTAACGACACTGGGCAGTATGCTCCACGAACGCTTCCCAAAAAATGTGAAATAGACTTCAAGCTAGCAGGATTGCCTGAATTTAATGGAAATCACAAATGTAGTATATATGAAAGAGAATTAAAATGGGACGCAAATCTTACTGCAGGGTTAGATCAAATTATCCCTTTTTTAACAAACGTACTATTCAATAATAGACTACAGAAACATAAAAAAAAACACGAGTGATTATTTCAATCTAAATTTACAAAACTAGCTGAATAATGAATGGTTCGCAACTATTCAACAGATTTTATCAGTTTCATCGGAAATAAACTCAAAAGTGGGATTATATCATACATGAAGACCAACGTTAATGAATAACAACCGCACTAGTAGCATAAAGATTTGACATTGAATTGCATTCGGATGTTATTGACATCATAATTTCACCTTATATGTAATCATGCCGTTATTATTACGTCGTTGCAAATTATTAAATGTAATATGACATGTAGATACCATTAGCACAGATGATACATTCATATTTAAAGCAGAATATACACATACATGAAAGAATGAAAGTATTTACTTAGAAATCGTAATTATTCCTTTAGCTGTCATTCACTTTCTTTAAAACGCGACATGATGTTAAAAGTGACTAAACTGATCCACGGTTTAAGGTCAGGTCATGATGTGACGTGCACTTATTGTTTCATTAATTTCTGGAGGAAACTGGGGTAGATTCCAATAATATAGAAGAATGTGATATTCTCCAACATTCTTCTCAAATGTAAAGTTAGTTACACAAAATATTAATACTACAAATGTCATTCTTACGGTAATCAGCTAATCATTAAAACTATTCAACTTCCCTCTTGATACCCTCCAACCACTTCCTACACATGTACTTTAAGATATATATATATATATATATATATATATATATATATATATATATATATATATATATATATATATATATATATATATATATATATATATATATATATATATATATATATATATATATATATATATATGTAATGTATTAAGTGACAGATCGCTATTCATAATCGAAGGTAGGAGTTGGACACATGTTATAGATACAGCCTTGATTCAGGTCATAACATTTCTAAAAAACAAATTATGTTTACAGTTTGAGGGATATTTCCATTAAATGATATAGTGATGTGTCTCTGGATTAGATAATGTATGACTTAGAAGATTTTGGAAATGAACATTTGCCCGTCATCCTGATCCTCAAAATGTGTCTTAGGTTTATATATTAAAATTTATTATATTATATATGCCCAGTCCTGTCTTATCATCCAAAGGGAAATCAGTCATATTGTTGCACTCAGTTTAACTCTGAGAGGATTTAGCTATTTATTTATATAAACCATTCACTGTAATTACAAAATGCCTACTGATACGTTCTGGACTAGATCACTATTTTGGGATTATTGTAAATTCATTCAAGGACACGATCAAGTCTATCGTTGTGATACTTGAAGGATGTTATCATATCGCCACATTCCAGTATATTTGCATACCCTTGTCATCATACTTTAACCTTATCCACTATACTGGCATATCAGCACATTAAGAACGTCCTTAGATTGAATTCGGAATGCACAATGTTTTATGACTGGTTATAGAACTGTTAGGATTTAATTCGCTATAACGTTAGTTCTTTTTAATTCACTTTGTATTCTACAGAAAGAAAGTATTCGTTGAATTTTACAACAAATATTGGTTTTCACTCGTTTCTGTTACTTAAGTCAAGACCATAGACTCGTAACAACGATTAGTGTCAACGGCCGTTATAAAACATATTTTTGGCTATAAAACAACAATGATTAAAGGACGTTCCAAAATCATGAACTAATGTTTCATACTCTCTAATTATTGACATGAATTACTGTCTACCAGCGATAACCATTAATGTGATTGTCCAACAAATGAAAATTATTTTAAAACTGTGCTTATATTAAAGGATGCGTGGATTTGTTTTATTAAACTTTTGATTTTTATACTTTCGGCGATATGTTTTCTACGTATAGCTATTTGGACCGTGTGTAAGATTACATGACGAATGTAAATTTGAAATTGATATGCTATTATCGTCGTTGTTATATATTTAAGTGTTCTTATAAATAATGGAAATGTCATAACTCCGCGTTTTAAAGTTAGTGAACTAGGTCCGGGCCAACATCGAAGTTTAATATCTCGTTGTCATGCATGCAAGTGTGAAGCATGCTTATTGTCAGCTTCCTGAAAACGGACATGTTTAAAAGATAATGATAGGCTTGTCATTAGATCGGAAAACTGCAGCCGTTTTCCTTAATAATAATTAGGCCTAATACGAGCATGTATTCTCCCATAATTCATCTGAACATGGGGAAAGTTACGACGTGTTTCCTTTAGTCTTTACCAGAACTAGTTGACCAACGAAACGTGAACTCGTTGATGCGGGGATATTCTTGCCGCCCATGATAATACGCAGAGTCCTATGAAAACAGCATGTCCCTACCGAATTTAACGCAGGAAGGATGTCAAATTGCGATAACATTTTTATGTATAAAACGAATCCGTGGCAACTGTAACCTTAGTGATTGGAAACCCAAACCCGTTAATTACTGACAACAAAATGATGGTCACCTATGCAAATAATGTGGACCTCAAATGCGTGAATTAAGGAGCTTCATTGTCACCTTTATTCGGAGCAATGAAATGAAGCCAAACTTTACCTGGATGATGGGATGGGCGTTTGGAGACCTATCCAACGTATGAATTTCACCAAAACCGGTCAAGTAAAACTCTGGTAACGATCCATTAATCGTCACGCGCGTTAATTTGAGTGTGGAATTACCAAACCTCTCGAAGTACGGTATGCATTCGCCTTGCCTAGATGACTAGTAGGATAATATGCAACCATGTCGACGGAAATTATCTCATTGAGGTTTTACAAGATATTTCATAGACCTCCATGCATGATCATATTATACACATGATCGCTGGACATGATCGAAAAAGTCTTTGCAAAATGTTGCCATTTTTATATATGCAAAATATGGCAGGACAAACGCTATGGTCAACGAATTATCAAAGATACTATCGATGTAATCGGTGCACTTGAAACACGATATCGCGCAGATGTTCATGAAAGTCTTGAACGTGAAATAAGTACCCCGACGGTAGCAAAATCTGGTCTAACGGGTCAGAATGTTCATGGATGATGGATAACTAAACCGATACAGGTTTGTGTTTAAGAATATCTGCGTGAAAAATGTCGCCACGATATAATTTGACTACACTACTGCCAAGAAAGTGCAATTTAGGCGGACCCGTGTGTGCGTTATGCTAAATGACACTGCGGTGTTTGTATTTGCTAGAATCGTGCAAATATTGACAGGTATCGTTTGGATAACCATCATGCATATTTGAGTGCACGTTCTAGCGTTTGTACGTCATCGACACTTGTTCCTCTATTAGATATTGTATCACGCTTAATCCATGTCATCAAGGCGCATTAATACATGCTTGATAATGCGTTTGGCAACACGATTTAAAGCACCGTTTATTGACGCTGATGCCATTGTGCTCATTCATGACACAAATACCAAACACGACAGGGGTAATCAGATACGCGTGTTTGAAGCAAAGGTTATCGATACCAGCAAGCATAAATAATTATTACGAGTGAAGTAACACAATCACGCCTTCTACCACTGTGTTGTTCCTCACGAACAGGCTAGTTTTTGTCTTGGATAGTCCAGTTACCAGTATCACAGAGTGTTCTCATAAACTGAAGTCTCAATAGATATTTAGTGTCAGGCAGGGCATTGATAATCGCAGATGCATGTATATAGATCATCTGGGCATCATGTACGATGTTTCCATCAGTAATACTATTGTATGGTGTTATACTTTGGTTTGAACCTTTATGAACATCTTTACGTTCATTCTACCACGTCGTGCAACTCTTACTTGACATCTCTGATAATCTCACAAGCGTCATCAAATTCATCTCTAGAAAATCCTACTCAAAGAGGAAATATGGTTATATGACCAGGATGGAAATCACTAACTCAGGGGCTGGGTCCAATGAAACAAAGATTTCCCCACGCCAAACAAACAATAGCGCCCACAGTCCGCATTACAAGGTTAGGCCGCCCTACCTGACATTTGTGCTGTAATTAATGCCTACAATCAATAACCACACACTGAAGATATCGTTGTCATCAATGCAATTAAAAGAAATCAAACTAAATTTTACAGGATGTTATGGGGAAATTGAGCATTTTACAAGAATACTATTCGTTGTTAAACTTTACCAAATATTACCAAAGACACTTCTAATTCATTATATATTAAGGACGTAATTGCAATGGTACCATAAAATTTAATCTAGCATTGTTGCATATCAATGCTATGAAGATATAGGACTTCCTTCATCCCACTCTACCCCACCTCAAAACTACGATGTCCAACCCTCCACCACCTCATCCGACAACATACATAGTTTAATGGTACCCCAAAACCTGATTGATAAAATATATTTCTTTTCTTTATTCATTCTAACGAAGACGTTAAAGTTTCTAAAAATTCCATGATCGTATTTAATTCAAAATGGTAAGAGGCATATTTGCACATATTTTACCTTTTTAATCTACCATGTACCAAGGCAATTCAAAGAAGTTTCCATTTTCATTTATGTCATGGATAAAGTCTAATTGACAGTTTGTTAGCTACATATATGTGTATGTATAGTTGTGTGTAATTGTTTATTCTCGCATGGATCATTTTGTAATTATTAGTACAAGTTCAAACACGTTTCTGGGGACCCCAGTAGTCTAAAGCGCTCACCATTTCGGGTCACCGCCATCTCATCTCTACGTAGGTTTGAGTCTCGGGCTCAACCAATGTGGACACGTAAGAAAGCTTACCAGTAGCTTCCAGTGGGTCGGTTGTTCTCGAATTGTTCGTCTACCAGTTACAATTGCAGCTTATTTACGCACTTCATTAAGCAATGAGTGAAGATGCATTTCATGGTAGCTGAAGGTTTGAAACTGATCGATCTAGCTACACATACAGCTTCTGGAATTTGCTCTGGAGTTCTCAAACTATTATTGCAATTTCTATTTTTTTTAAACTTTAAATTCTAATTATTTATGGAATAATATTCCGAACATTATTTTTGTAATTGGTTTTTATTACAACGTAAAGTTCCTGTTATTATTTACAGAAGGTAAATAAATCGTAGATCATAGCTAAATCGAGGACAATATCATCTTTTTGGCCTATCCAGGTTTTTTATGGATAATAACGGAGTTTATATTTCTACCTGATCATATTTGTGTCATTGTGCATACACCCTTTATTACACAGTTTGGCCGTTGAGTGTTGCGTTCACCTTAGCCGCCTCAGCCACTGTTATGAATGCTGAAATGTGTTTTAACGTCATTCAAAGCAACACTGATTTTTTTCTCAATGTAAACTGATTTTTCAGACTCCATCTTATGCATGGAAATTTTAAATTGCGTTTTGCTTTTTGAAAGTCATCAGTAGTCACATTATGGATTTATACATCTACTGAGTTACTAGTTCACGAATTTCAGAAGAGGAAAAAAATCCTTTTTTGCATCGGTATTTGATAGGGGACCCATGTGCCTAAGACAAATCTCTGATCCTCTGATGATATTTGCCTGTCTTAAAATGATACATATGATAATCTGATACTGTTTGACTAGTGGAACCTAGTACCAAGTGGTCAATGGCATGCCCCAGTAATCTAAGTGTACACCGTCAATTTGTCTATTTTTGCACGTCGTGCGATTCCTTGACATTTGATCACAGTTTTCCACCATTTGCTTTTGTATTAGAATTGCCAAATGTATACACGCACTAGGGGATGTATTAAGTTTGATTTTAATGAACCTTGAACATCAACATCATTCCTACACCTGTTTCCCACCTGATCATGGATGGTTATTCATAATGCACATTAAAAGTCATACCTTACTTCAATTTTGTAGCATATGTGTTCTTTGTTATTATTCTAACAAGCACCTGCATCATTCTGTCGTACATATGAGGATGTACGCTAACAGGTGTTTGTACCCGTTTGACTTTTTATATATATTTCTAATCTGAGAGCACGCATCTCGCTCCATAGGTTTTATGGGAAAATTTAAAATAGGAAAGCTGTATGATCACTTGTGCTTTATCACAGGTCATATACACATTAGACATTAAGTGGATGGATAGATCCCCACTTGGAGACGAAATCATGGACAAAATACTTAAAATACGACTTACTAACAAAATTCTTTCTGCACACACATAGGAAAGTATTAAAACAACTTTATCTAAAAATTCTTTCTTTCACGTTACAATTAGATACAGACTTGCAACTGTGCTGTAATCTAACTCAACGTAGCATGTCTCGGGTTCTATATTTGCACGTCGTGTCTATACATACAGTGAATGTACATAATTTCAAAATTTGGAACAACACTGCCGCATGGCAGATGATAGCCCGGAGATTTGTAAATTCATGTACCCTGGATAATATAATCTCATCAAAACTCTGATTTATACATTTGTGTGGAGGGAATTTCTTCTGAGCAATAAATGGTACTTAGAAATGGGTCAATGCCGCAAGATAATAGTTTTATAAGCGTTAAACATAATAACAGCAATGAAATACCATACCTGCATTCTACTATTTCCATGAATCTTTCTCTCTTTATCTGTTCTCTATCCCTCAATACAATAGATGTTCTCCACGAATCTTGTTCTAACCTTATATACCGCCTCAACACGTTTAGCTAAAACTGATGATGGTGAACCAATACCATCCATAACTTTAATAACACTTTAAAGTCAGGTCAAGATATTACTTTTGTACTGTGTACTAATCATTAATATCTTTTCAATTTTGCCTGTTTGAAATAGTTTAATTAAAGGACTGAAAATAGCAGATGAGACAGCATACACATTTAGTTAGTTGACAAGCAACAAATAGGCAAGCATTGTGGCTTCAATATCCATGTGAAATATATTTTATCAGACGTTTCTTGATACGAAAAGTCAAGATCTCCATAATTTCTTCATAACCAGATTCGAGAAGTTAAAACTAGGAGATTCCAATTCTGCATATAAATATACAGTGATTTAATCAGTGTGTGATGGCTAATACATCTTCTAAATGTTTACTCAATGAAAAATATCAAGAATGTACTAATACAATCAATACCCAATAAAGGGATACGAAGACAAAGAAGATTGATTGATTGTATTTTAACTGCGAATCAGCACTGTTAAGCTATTAAGCGCCAAACAAAATGTCATATGTATAATCTTTAAAAATTATAAAACGTCTCATATCGACCAGCGATACCAAAAGCAAGTAGTTGAAATTAAAACAATATGATGGTAACGGTGAAAGATAAAGCTTCCCGATCAACGGTGGCTGTAAATGGTATATGTTAATGAAGAATGATGAAAAGGTATTAAAAGGGGACAATATATATATATATATATATATATATATATATATATATATATATATATATATATATATATATATATATATATATATATATATATATATATATATATATATATATATATATATATTGTATAAACCTGCACCAGGTGATAGCATAAATAAAAGTTAGAGTTTAGAGTAAATGTGCACTGCTTCCAGGAACTCCACAATACGAGTGATGTTTATAGTATCAAAACGTTCCTTCATATTATGCACATTGTAATGCTGATCGCGCGTAGGTTGCAGGTCAAAACAATCTATCATAAAGTGCTTAACAGTGAATGGTTCATTGCAGGAAACGCACTCTGGTGGGTCTTCACCTTTTAGTATGTGGGAGTGGGTGATATAAGTATGACCAATTCGGATTCTTGCAATGACTATCACCTCCCTACGCATGGTTCAGTAGGATAGACTCCATTCTCCTAGAGTTGGCTTGATTGCATGAAGTTTTGTTATTCACTGCATCATTACATGATGCCTGCCACTTCTGACATAGGACTTTCTGACACTAGGATTAAAATCAGTATACGGTATTTTAAAATCAGGTGGTTCTTGAGTAAGGGCCATTTAACAACGCGATCCGCTTTTTCGTTAACTTTAATACATATAGGGCTAGGTGACCAACATAATCTTATATTGTGGGATACACTCAGCTAGGTATTTTTGACGAGCATGTTTTTCAATAATGGTTTTTCTAGTTTTCTATTGTGTAGTGACTGAAGTACTGATTGTGAGTCGGAGAAGATGATGCTGTTTCAAATACATTTGTTTTCTATGTGTTGCAGAGCAAGGTCTATTGCTCTCAAATCGGATGACAAAATTGATGTACCATTTGGTAAGTGAAACCTTTTTCTCATCCTTTGATCCATTCGTGTAAATTCTTGTGTAGGTTTTAAATTGGATGCTGAGTTCATGTGTTAAGGGTTGTGGAAGACAGAAGGGCTTATCTCGGATTTTTTTTCCATCGTGTAGCGTAAAACGTTCTTTCGGTTGTTTAGATAACCAGGGTGGTGTTTCGGAGATGGACGTTTTCTGAATTTTAGAACGATCTATTTTCTACTGTCGAGGCTGGATGATATTCTAATGACAACGGAAGGTATTGCATTTGGTTTATTTTCGTAACAGGTTTTGTATTTCCGTTGAAAAACGGCCGAAAAAGCAGGATTCAGAGGGTTTGATTTTAATTTGAGAGCATACTGTGCGGAAAGTATTTCTCTACGATGCGATAACGGTGGTACGTTCGCTTCAGCCAGCAGGCTTTAACACGGGGATATTTTAAATGCTCCCAGAGCCAGTCTTACTCCATGATGATGAATTTTATCAAGCATTTTAAGATACGTTTTTCTGGCTGAACCATACACAACGCAACCATAGTCCAGTTTGGAGCAAATAAACGTTCTATATAAATTGAGGATGACTTTTCTATCAGCACCTCAGTCAGTGTGTGCGACTATTTTTAAGTAGGTTAAGTGCTTTTAAGCATTTGGCTTATTAGTTCTTTAGGTGTGGAATAAAAGTCAGTTTTCTGTCAAAGAGTATACCTAAAAAATTGTTTCCTCAACAAATGGAATAGGTGGGCCCTGGTATGCAAAAGAACGCTGTCCGTATGAATTTGTTTTGATAGTGGGAATAAAGATTATACGATTATCAGATGAGGAGCGCAAGTATCCTGCTGGTGTGTACACTTGGGTGAGATCGGATAGGTACGTTGGACTAGAGTCCGACAGTGAAACGTAGCACAGAGAACCAATTTTGTGTTTGATTCTTGATCGAATGGATAGCCAGCGTAGGGTATAGAGCAGCGGGGAGGTGCGCTCTGATCGTGGTACTCTAAGTATGATCCGAGCAGCTGTGTTTTGAACTTTTTGTAGTTTCTGGAGTAGATATTGAGATAATGAGATGAACCAGACAAAATTGAGTAACAATGGTCCAATCTTGAAAGTACTAATGAACACAAGAGTTTTAGTGGCATCAGCTGAAAGATATTTGCGAATTGAGCTGATGCGTCTCATCATGATACCTATTATCCAAAACTAAACATTAAATTATAGCACCTTTCCTCATCACTGTCGTGATAATTGCAACAATACATGCAAGTAGATCATGACTGCCGTATGCATTCAATGTGATTTTGTGTGTGTGTGTGTATATATATATATATATATATATATATATATATATATATATATATATATATATATATATATATACGTGTGCCTGTTTTATTTCTACAGAACCAATCCACACTTGAAACTACACGTAAATTAACATGTGAGTCAGAGATGATTACTCTTACTGATATAGTCCTTTATAAATAACATTTAGATAAATGCGACCTGGGGATAACAAAACTGTTTAACAATTTCTTTGTGAATTAAAGTTAGCGGTGCATTACAGCTTTACATTAGAATAAATAGTACATTGATCATACGCACTGATTTTGCACATTCTGTATAGGTAACGTTATCTTCAAAAAATTTTTCACTCAGTTTATTTATATAACTTCAAAACCGGTCTTTTTGTAACAAGAAGCGCTTATAAACCATGTTGTTTACACCAGCGTGCCGGAGTTGCTTTTAAGATTGTCACGTGAAGCTTGAAGTTTCAATTTTATGCCTCTATACTGAAGATTGCTACATATTTTTTTTTTCCTTGAACACATTTAAGGTGTTGGTACTGCTGTGACCTTATTTCTTGACTAACATAGAAATTAACAACAGAGAGTAGAAGATAAAGTGTATCTTAAATCGCAAAGATACGTATTATGCACGATTCATTTTTATTTTTGCACGTATACTATAGTTTTCTTTCATTGGCGTTGTACGCAAAAATTTACAGCTTATTTTATTTTGTAACACCAATATTTCGAGTTTTAATCCTAGCCTGGACGACCTGCATCTGTAAAGACACACTTTAGAAATAACATTTGGATATTATTCTAAATAATGTATACATTTTATATTACTAATTGACATATGACTGAACAAGAGAGTTGATTTGAAAATCTAATTGTGCGAGGTTGCCCATTTGTCGAAGTGTTTATTTGCTGTTCTACTTGTATAATAATTTCAGTTTTAAACAGTTGACAAGTGGAACCAATTATATAAGTATGGTGATTTAAGTAGTAATCAAACATCTCCAGGCTAGTCAGGGATGCACTGAAAGAACGTTTCCGTAGCTCAGCATTGACGAAACTGGGTATTATGCTCCACGAACACTTCCAAATATGTGAAACAGAATTCAAGCTAGCAGGGTTGCCTGAATTTTATGGGAATCACTAGCGTAGTATAGATAAAAGTATTAAAATGACACGCTAATGTTAAGGAAGTGTGAGATAAAATTATCTCTTTTTTAACAAACGTACTGTTCAATAAAAGACTACAGATACATAACAATCACGAAACAAAGGAGGATGTTACACGAGAGATTATTTCAGCCTAAATTTATAAGACTAGTCGAACGATTAAAGGCTGGCAAAATATCGAAACTAACACAATTCATGAGTTTCCTCGGAAACAAACTCAAAAGTGGAATTATTCTATGTATGAAGACCAATGTTACTGAATAAGAACCGCAATAGTATCATAAACAATTGACACTGAATTACATTCGGACACGGGGCCCCGAGTGGTCTAAAGCGATCATCGTTACGGATCACTGCCATCTCACCTCTGTCTGCGTGAGTTCGAGTCTCAGGCTCGGCTAACGTGGGTACGTGAGAAAGCCTGTCAGTAGATTCTCGTGGGTCGGTGGTTCTTCCAGGGGTTTTCCACGGTTCTTCCTCCACCAGTTATACTGGAAGCCATGTATAGCTATCTTGTGCTGAAAATGGCGTAAAATCCTACAAAAACAACAGCATTCGGATACCCTTGTCATCATACTTTAACCTTATATCTCATAATGACATCATTTATTATGTCCTTGTAAGTTAGTAAATGTAATATGACATGGGTATATAGATAACATTACTGCATGTGATAAATTCATAATTAAAGCAAAATAAAAATATACATGAAAGAATGAAGTATTTACTTATAAATCGTATTTATTCCTTTAGATGCCATACAATTTCTTTTAAACGCGACATGTTAAAAGTGACAAAACAGATTCACGGTTCAAACGCAGATGATGATGTGACGCACACTTGATGTTGCATTACTTTCTGGAGGAAATTGGGATGGATTCCAACAATATAGAGGAATGTGATATACTATAACGTTCTTCACAAATGTAAGGTTCGTTACACACAATATTAATAATACAACATTTCCTCTTCCGGCAATCAGCTAATCATTAAAACAAATTCAACTTGTCTCTTGACTAGGCACCCCTCCAACCACAGATATGATTTAAGTTATGCTAAGAATCTGATAAATCAGACCAAAGGCAATCAAAAGGTTTGTTAGCATGAATGTAATGAGTTTAAATATTAGATTCAGCTTTGATTTAGACCATAGAGTTCTAAAAACAACTTATATTTACAGATTGAGGGAAATTTCCATTAGATGACAGAGTGCTCTGTCTCTATATAAGATTTTTTATCACTTAGAAGGCTGTGGAAATGAACATTTGCCACTCATCCTGATCCTAAAAATGTGTCCAATGATCTTTATTTAAAGTTTATTATCTTATATATACTCAGTTCTATCTTAACATCCAAAGTGAAATCAGTCTTATTGTCGCAATCAGTTTTATTATGAGAGAATTTACTTCTTTAAACTATTCACTGCATTTGCAAATTACTAAATGATACTTTCTGGGCTAAATCACTATTTTGCGATTATTGTGCATTCATTCAAGAACACTTTCAAATATATCATTGTGATACATGAAGGTTGTTATAATACCGCCACATTCCAATCTATTGCGATGAAATTGGATTGATTGATTGATTTTTAACGGCACATCAGCACTGTTAGGCTATTTAGCGCCAAACAAAGTGTTATTTGTATAATCATTTAAAACTTATAAAAGGTCCTATCTCGACCAGCGATATAAAAGAACAAATGATTGAAATTAAAAACGGTAAAATAGTAACGGTGCAAAATAAGGCTTCCCGATCAACGGGAGATGTAAATGTTCTATGTTAATGAAAAAAGATGAAAAGGTATTAAAATGGGACGGTATATATATTGCATAAAACTCCACAAGGTGATAGCATAAAAGTCAGAGTTTTGAGTAAATATTTACGGCTTTCAGAAACTCTATAATGCTAGTGATGTTTACAGTATCAAAAAGTTCTTTCATGTCATGCACAATGTAATAACGATCGCGCGTAGGTTGCAGGTCATAGCACTCTATCATGAAGTGCTTGACAGTGAATGGTTCATTGCAAGAAACGCACTCTGGTGGGTCTTCACCTTTCTGAATGTGGGTGTGGGTGATATAAGTATGACCAATTCGGAATCTTGCAATGACTACCTCCTCCCTACGCATGGTTCTGTAGGAAGGAGTCCATTCTCTTAGAGTTGGCTTGATTGCATGAAGTTTGTTATTCACGGCATCATTCCATGATGCCTGCCACTTCTGAGGAAAGAACTTTCTGATACAAGGATTAAAATCAGCATACGGTATTTTAAAATCAGATGGTTCTTGAGTAAGGGCCATTTTAGCAGCGCGATCTGCTTTTTCGTTACCTTTAATACCAATGTGGCTAGATAACCAACAGTATATTATATTGTGGGAGACACTCATCTCGGTATCTTTTAAGAGTATGTTTTTTAATAATAGGTTCTCCAGTTTTCTATTGTGTAGAGACTGGAGTACTGATAGCGAGTCGGAGAAGATGATACTGTTTAAAACATGTTTCTTTTCTATATGTTGCAGAGCAAGGTCTATTGCTCTGATTTCGGCTGTAACAATTGATGCTCCATTTGGTAAGCGAACTTGCGTTGTGTGATTTCCACAAACGAAGGCTGCAGCAGCCTTTTCCTCATCCTTTGCTCCATCAGTGTAAATTCTGGTGTAGTTTTTAAATTCGGTGAGGAGTTCATGGTAAGAGTTGTGGAAGACGTAAAGGTTTGTTCCGGATTTTTTTCCATCGTGTAGCGTAAAACGTACTTTTGGTTGTTTAATTAGCCAGGGTGGTGTTTCGGAGATGGACGTTTTCTGAATTTTAGAAAGATCTATATTTGTAGTGTCAAGGCTGGATGATATTCTAATGCCAAAGGAAGGTATGGCGTTTGGTTTATTTTCGTATAAAGTTTTGTATTTGGGTTGAAAAACAGCCGAAAAAGCAGGATTCAGAGGGTTTGATTTTAATTTGAGAGCATACTGTGCGAAAAGCATTTCTCTACAATGCGATAACGCTGGTTCATTCGCCTCAGTTAGAAGACTTTCACAAGGGGATGTTTTAAATGCTCCCACAGCCAGTCTTATTCCCTGATAATGAATTGGATCAAGCATTTTAAGATACGATTTTCTGGCTGAACCATACACAACGCAACCATAGCCCACTTTAGAGCGAATAAACTTTCTGTATAAATTTAGGATGACTTTTCTATCAGCACCTCAGTCAGTGTGCGCTACTACTTTAAGCAGGTTAAGTGCTTTTAAGCATTTAGCTTTTAAGTTCTTTAGGTGTGGAATAAAGGTCAGCTTTCTGTCAAAGATTATACCTAAAAAATTTTCTTTCCTCAACAACTGGAATAGGTGTTCCATCCAGCGTGAGGTTCGGTTCATGGTGATGTTTTCGTAACTGACAGAAATGCATGCATACCGTTTTTGATTTCGAGAATTTGAAACCGTTTGCGTTGGCCCAATTTTGAATTTTGTTTATATTTTGCTCCAGTTGTCTTTCAATTGTATGCATGTGCTTTGACCGATAACATATTAGAAAATCATCAACGTATAACGAGCAATCCACACCAGGAGTCAAACACTTGATGATGCTATTAATTTTGATGTTAAAGAACGTCACAGATAAAATACTGCCCTGGGGCACACCCATCTCTTGTTCGTGCAGATCTGAGAGGGTAGAGCCCACTCATACTTTGAATTCTCTGTCGGAGAGAACGTTGGATATGAAAGAGGGCAGGCGGCCTTTTAGATCTAGATCGTTCAGGTCATTTAGTATCCCGTACTTCCATGTCGTGTCATAGGCCTTTTCTAAATCAAAGAAAACCGCTACTAAATGTTCTTTCTTAATAAATGCATCGCGAATGAATGTTTCCAGTCTAACCAGATGATCATTGGTGCTCCGTCCATAACGAAAACCACTTTGGAAAGGAGATATTAAATTGTTAGTTTCCAAATACCAGACAAGCCGAGAATTGATCATTCGTTCCATTGTTTTGCACACACAGCTTGTGAGTGCAATTGGTCGATAGCTGTTGGGGTCTTCGCTATCTTTACCGGGTTTGGGGACTGGTATTAGAGTTGCTTCTTTCCAGATTTTTGGTACATTACCAGTAATCCATAAATCATTGAAAAGTTTCAAAAGAGATGTTAAAGATGATTCTGGAAGGTGTTTCAAAAACTGGTAATGTATTTCGTCAGGCCCAGCGGATGTATGGGCCTTATCTAAAGCCTCCCTAAGCTCCGATAGTGAGAACAATTGATTATAACTTTCCGAGTTGTTGGATGCGAATTTTAAACGTGACTTTTCTTTTCGAGTTTTAAGTTTTCGGAAGGCTTCTGAATAATTAGATGATGAGGAATTTTTTGAGAAACTGTCAGCAAGAATATCTGCAATGTCACGTTTTGAACTAAAGTTGTTATTGTTCAGTGTCAGATGTCGAAGAGGGTTTTGTTTTCTCTTTCCGTTTATTTTGCGTATAGTATCCCAAACTTTCTTAACAGAGGAACGAGAGTTAAAAGAAGAAACATATCTCTTCCATGATGCTCTTTTACTTTCTTTGATTGTGCGGCAAGCTGCTTTGGCCCGGACAATGCGATATATATATTTAAGTTCTCGGGCGTCGGGTGATTATTAAATTTTTTAATGCTTCTCGGCGTTGCCGTATGGCTTCCTTACATTCCTTAGTGAGCCAAGGTTTTAGGGTTCTTTTACACTTTGTTGAGGACTTGGGGATAGATTCTTCTGCAATGTCTGTTAAAATAGATGTAAAATACTGAATGGGATCGTTAACCCTGAAAACTGTATCCTCATTCAGCCTAGGTTTACAGAGTGTTTCGAACTTGGCCCAGTCGGCCTTCTTTAAATTCCATTGTGGAATTACTTCATCAATTGTAGAGTTATGATTTACAAGGGAGATTGGGAAGTGATCGCTGCTGTGAAGGTCATCAGCGACCTTCCATTCATAGTCCAAAAGCAGCGAAGGAGAACAAATTGTCAAATCGATGCATGTGTATGTACCCGTGCCTGGGTGTAAATATGTAGGTGTTTTGGTATTATATAGACACAGATCGTGTCTAGAAATAAGGTCTTCAACTTTGTGACCTCTGCCACTTATATGATTCGATCCCCATAAAATGTTATGGGCATTAAAATCCCCGAGTAAAACAAATGGCGCGGGAAGCTGTTGAACAAGGTCGTCTAATTCGTTTGGTACTAGGTTAGTGTTTGGTGGTAAGTAAATAGAGCAAAATATAATCACTCGATGTAGAGTGACGCTTACAGCAATGGCTTGTAAATTTGTGTTTAATGGTAAGCTGCTATGAGGGGCTCTGTTGTTTACAATAACAGAGACTCCTCCTGAGGCCCTGTCAACATTTTGAGAGTAGTTGTTAAACAGGGAATAGTTTTTAAGTGTGATGTTATCCGTATTTTTCAAAAATGTTTCCTGAAGACATAGTACAGCAAGATCATGTTCGTTTAAAAGCAGAAGAATATCATGGTAGTTGGCTTTAAGTCCTCTACAGTTCTATTGTAAGATGGTGTTCTTCATTGCAACTTTATATTAAAGATTCTGGAGCTAGGTTAGACCTTTCGCGGAGGCAATCCGTTTGGTTATTTATCTGGAAGAAGTACGGGGGTGTATTTTTTGTTGTTAGGTCCATGTCCCCCAAGTCTCCAAACCTATTGTGCAGCTTTATGGGGTCATCAGACCCCTTTTGCTGCCTATTTGTTTGCAACTTTTTCTTACTGTTTGGTGATCTTGGTGGTGCAGTTTTGTTGAATGTTGTTTGTGTCGATGTTGAGTTTTTCTGGGGTTTGTAGTGCGGGATGTTCGAGTCGGAATGGGATTCAGGTGGGTTTGTTTGAGTTTGTGCGTCTTTCGTTGTTTTTTGGCTGCTCTTCACTACAGTTGAGAAGGATGGCCCGGGGAGTGAACAAGCTTCCACCTCTGGATAAGGAATGTTGGATGTGTATTTAATCTTTTGGATTTCCTTCTCCTGTTTCCATGTATCGCAATCTTTTGAATTAGCATGGTGTTCCTTTCCGCAGTTTACGCAATGTGGCCTGGCTTTACACTCGGATTCCCGGTGAGAGGGGTCTCCACATCGGCCACATATTTGGCTTCTGTAGCATCGGTCTTCATGATGACCGTATTTTTGACATTTGTAGCATCGGAGGTGATTGGGTATGTATATCTCAACCTTAACTTGTAGGAAGCCAACTTTGACCACTTTTGGAACTGTCGGCTTATTGAAGGTGAGTATAATAGTGTTGGTGTCCTGCAGATTGTTGTTTCGTTTGATACGAATTCTGCGGACTGCAGTGACACCTTCATTTTTCATGCACTCGACGATTTCTTTGTCGCTGACACCAGCTAGGTCACGGCAACGAATGACGCCTTTTGATGCATTAAGTGTAGAATGGGCGAAACAGGTTACTGGAATATCGTGAAAGGTTTTAATTTTTAAGATATTTTCAGTATGTGCTTTTCGCTCAAACTCTACAAGTAGGCCGCCTGATTTTAGTTTTTTGACACTTTTCGGCTTGCCGACTAATCCAAGTATAGTCTTTTCGACTATAAATGGCGATAGTGCAGCAAGTTGTTTAGCCTCGTCTTTCGATTGGATGACCATGAAGCGAGGAAAGGATTCCACACTACATGGCTCATCATCCGACTCTGATCCAGTTTTGGTACGTTTATCGATTTTTTTGGAATTGTCCATGATGGCTGGAATAAAAATTCAGCACCCGTGCTCCCCGCCCACCAAGGAGCCCAACAAGGGACACTTTTCAAGTACTAGGGACACAGATGCCGTACTCAGTTGATAAAATTACCTTTGATTGACCGTGAAGTCGCCAATTTCTAAGGTCGGTAAAATTACCCCCCGATTGACCCGTTAAGCCACCGCCTTCTAGGAAGTCTTAATACACTTGGAAAAGGGAAAGATAAAGGAATAGAATATAGGGGCAACGGCGGTATCAAGAGAGATACAAGGAGACAGATAAAGAAGCTGAAAGAGTAAATAAAGACTTCCTAGGGCTCGGCGTGACCAGCCGATTTGTCGGAACCGGGCCCATCCCGACCACCCGTCTAAAAGAAGTAGAGGCTAAAGTAGTGTATTGCATGGAAAGCCTCTGCTCAACTACCAGGATCCTTTCCTCCTCCGACACGGGATGCAACCCACGGCAAACAGGTTGCCTCTACTTAGTCGCCTTTTACGACACGTAGCGAGGCACGTCGGGCCAATTCTACAACCTAGGACCCGCAGGGGGACCGTATAAGAGAAGTAGAGGCGAAAGTAGTGTATTTCATGGAAAGCCTCTGCTCAACTACCAGGATCCTTTCCTCCCCCGACACGAGACGCAACCCACGGCAAACAGGTTGCCTCTACTTAGTCGCCTTTTACGACACGTAGCGAGGCACGTCGGGCCAATTCTACAACCCCGGACCCGCAGGGGGATATATATATCTTTGCCATATATGTATTAATGAATTAACATAAAAGATAATATGATAAAATAACATCAGACAAGATCATCATATATTCATTTTCATTTTTCTTTTAAGGATGATTATAAAATACTAGGCGAGCCCCATTTTGGGAAGTGGTCTGCAGGAAAAATAGATTTATATTCAATTGTCGGATATGTGAGGACCTTGAAGATATCACTTATGGTAAATTGGTAGCACAAAAATATTTTTACCATACCTTTTTCTCTCCCGCTCCAATTTGCACAAAAAAAGCAGGAGACTTGAAATTAGTTTATGTTAGTCTATCACTCTTTCTTTAGCTTAAAATGCTGTATGATAGTTGGTACACCTATGGCTATTTGAGATTGTAGAATGAAACTGTAAGCTTGTAAACACCTGTGACAGCATGGGCTGCAATTATCACATTCAGGGTTATATCCTAGTGGCAATCTCGGTCAAGCTTTTATTTTACTCCTTTTCTAATTCCGAAATGGTCAGTGAAAGTAGGTGATAATTGGTAGCAAGATTATACTAAATGCATAATTGATTCATTTGCAGAGAAGCGTTCCATGCAAAATTTAGGGTCATATTAATCTACATGTTAGCTCAATACCCGTAGCCTAGGTTCTGCAGCGCAAATCTTAACCAAACATGATAATTTGCTTGCACTTGAGACACAAGACAGTTGTGAGTGTGGAAGGGTCAAAGGTCATGGTCACATTGATTGATAGAAGTAAACTGTTTTTTGTCTGACAATCGTAAATTCTTTAAGTATGTTCAGAGTTACTGTTATATGCAGTTATTTGAAATAGGTTTTGACCTAGTTGCTTAGCTAAAAACATTATATGGGCCAGTCCTGAAGGACACCCGGTACTAATTCAACTCCAATAGTAAACACATGGAAACACCATCATATTCAAAATTCAATAATTTAAAACTTCTGGGTGCTGATGATGAGACTTATAATTCTCCATGCACATCTAACCTTGGTGCAAGCTTATGTGTGGAGAACACCATATGACCTGCGGCATTTTGTTTACATACATGTGCATGAAACACATGTTATTGATTCTGCACCAAATGAATGAGGTGCTACTTTCATTATTGAGTACTCCTGAGTCAAGCCTGTAAGAATGCTAAAATTGCATCAGTAGAAATTTGTCTATATTTTTATAAAAAGTACATATAGGATAAGCTCTCAAAAGATATTTTTACTAAAATTTTAATTTTCATTATTAACCAATTATGGACCACCAAACCCGTAAATACTCTATTATTTCAGTGTAATTAGTACCGTGTGTCATGAATTGCTGACGTTTAAGATGCCACGTTATGTATGGGGTCTTCACTTGTTTGCATAATTAAGAAATTACACCAGGTAGGTCTTGAGTTGCTGATGTGTATAATGATGCCATGCTATGAATAAGATCTTCATTTATTTGCATAATTAAGAATTTACACCAGGCATGTCCTGAGTTGCTCTTGTGTAAGATGCATTGTTTTGCATAGGGTCTTCACTTGTTTGTATGATTAAGAAATAACACCAGGCAGCTGTTGAGTTGCTGTTGTGTAGGATGCCATGTTATGCATGGGGTCTTCACTTGTTTGCAGAATTAAGAATTTACACCGGGTAGGTCTTGAGTTGCTCGTGTGTATAATGATGCCATGCTGTACATAAGGTCTTCATTCTTTTGCATAATTAAGCAATTACACCAGGCAGGTCATGAGTTGCTGTTGTGCAAGATGCCATGTTATGCATGGGGTCTTCACTTGTTTGCATAATTAAGAATTTACACCATGCATTGTCTCGAGTTGCTGCTGTGTGGGGTATTCACTTGTATATGCAATTAAGAAATTACACTGGGCAGGTCCTGAGTTGCTGGTGTATAAGATGCAATGCCATGATCTAAAAGTGACATTTCCCACCGGTAGGATTTTGCATTGAATAAGCCAAGCATTAGTCCAGCAACTACATCTGACATGCAAATATTTACTACAGTGCATAGAAAATCTTCAAAGCACATGGAAAATTGACAAAGATTAATGCATTTTAAAACTTTAGTCATCTGCATACGTTGTTGCTCATTGACTAATAAAACTAGCTACAAAACCCTGCGTTGAAGCTTGACATATCTCTCTTAGTCTTTCTTTATTTGTCTGGATTTGTACATTAAATTTCAATGCAAAATTTCAGCGGCAGAGTATTTGTTCTCTCTGTCTCATGTTTTGTATCAGTTTGCACACCAGCTACTTCTTAGAATCCATTTCCAAGCATTATATCCAAGATAATGTTGTCCACCTCAACTAAAGTTCTTGATCTACATAATGTG
Organism: Sinohyriopsis cumingii; assembly: GCA_028554795.2. Taxonomy (NCBI): domain Eukaryota; kingdom Metazoa; phylum Mollusca; class Bivalvia; order Unionida; family Unionidae; genus Sinohyriopsis; species Sinohyriopsis cumingii. The sequence goes on from CM068831.1 coordinate 78,935,792, forward strand.
AAATGGACTAACTGCCGATCACTACTTATAGTACTCTCTCTTTATCCTGAGTGGCAAAAGAGGCCCTGTTCACCAAATATGACTGCAATTTTTAAACTTACAAATGGTATATTAATATAATTTGTATGAATGCAGTATCTTGGGGGTGAGTCGGGTGTATGGACCATCATGTTACACGCACTGGTGAGTACAACATCATTCCACTAACAGTTTGTCATCATTACCCATATACCTACTTTACATGCTGAATTAGCAAGTTTTGTAAACAGTTCAGTTTTGGGGCCGTTTTTTACACTGTAAAGACAGCTCTGTACAATTTCATATTTTATATGGGGTTAAATTTCTTTTTAAAAGAAAAGAATTTCCCAGATTTGTATCAATGCTCTGGTTATTTAAATCATATATCTTAGGTATTGTTAAAACCACTTTGAAAACCCTTTATTTCGGCGTGTGTTTGATGGGAGTAATTTGGATTATAGAGTATACAGCTTGGTCTTAGTTAAGATGTTCACCTATTTTTTTTAAAAAAAACTGCGTACTAAACTTGGTCGTTTCCACTTCATGGACTTCAAGGTAAATTGTATTTAAGAAAATCAAACTAATAACTTTTGTTTACTTTTTATATATTTGGTTGTTGTTTTTGTGGGGTTTAACGCCATATTTCAGCACAAGATGGGCTATACATGGCGGCCAGTATTAATGGTGGAGGAAGAACCCGGGAAAACCCCGGAAAGAACCACCGACCCATCATAAGCTGCTGACAAGCTTTCTCACATACCCACATTGGCTGAATCTGAGACTCGAACCGCCGCAGGAAGCGGTGAGATGGCACTGATCCATAACGGAGAGCGCTTTAGACCACTCCGTCACTCGGGGCCCTTATATATTTGGTAATTCATTCATTGAACTTTCAGAAGCTGGTATTATCTGATCTGGCTAAATTGTTTCCCTGTTTTATTAACTGCGAAAGATAATGTACTTTGGACTAATTGCACATGGGAGCGGCCATTCTGGTTAGCGCTGTGCCTTAGGTCATTTTCAGTTTCCACAAGTCCAATATCCAAACAAATTTCAGCCATAGTACATGAAAATAACATAGAAGTGTGCCAACATTCTCTCCATTGTGCATGTTGCAAATGCTAAGAACTTCATCTTCCACATGGCACTCTCTCAGAAGTACAACACATATGCAAATGTGTATTCTATTGCCATGTGTCCACTTAATGGCTCAGTTTGAAAGATCATGACGAAACCAAGTCACGACTCCTGTCTTTCTAGGTCACATAATGAATGAAGTTGAAGTTGATGAATATTTTAATGTTTGAATGTATATTTCTTCATTTATAAGAAAATGTTTAATAGAAGAAATTTACATTATTCATTTTGTTTCTCTTACAGGTGAATTGAAATATCTCGTCCAGAAGATGGATGGTCATCAGGTTGAGGAAGAAGAAATGGAACCTGTCCATGTTATCGTGGCTGAAGCAGAAAATATTGCATCTAGTACGCTTTTGTTTTGCCAGCTTTAGCATTAAATTATAATTTTTTTCTGTGTCACAAATCCAATACCTTTCTGATATATGTCAGTCTACTTGACTGTAGAACTGCATCTATTGATATTTCATATTTGCACACCTGTACTAAATCATTAATCATTATTGCTTTATCAGCATCAGAGTCAACTGGCTATTTTTTACTGTTTTCTAGAGGCCAGGCTGTCAGCTGTTTATAAACATGATTTTATTTATACGACTCCAAGTTTCAATCTTATTTTGATGTCTATCTAGAGGTATAAATCTGTTCAAAATGGTTTATTTAATACATAAAAAAACAAATTCTTTACATTAGTCCCATATGGGTTTTTAGTTGTTTTGTATTGCTTTATTTTTAAAGGCATTAAATTGCTGGGAATTCACACAAAGGCATGTTTATGCTTGATTGTGTGGGGAAACAATTTCTTGTTACTAAAATTAGTTCCGTCTGGCAACTGGGCAAGAGTTTGCTTGGTATATTTAGGCAAGCTATCACTGATACATACAGCAACTTTCTTTATCAAATGAGTATATAATAAAATAGTGGTTAATGCTTTGTCTTTCTGTCTAAATAGTTTTGTGTCCAGAGTATAACTGTCTCAGTGTTAATACTCTTTCAACCAAACCTGTACACTTTTGCAAGTTTCATATAGGTGCCTTTTGATAATAAAATTTTCTGCATTCAGTATCAGTTATGTATGTTACAATGGAAGCAATTTGTGTAGAACAAGTAGCATATAAACTGAGTGTCATGGACATAGCAGGGGACAAGATATGATATATCATGTCAGCATGACTCTTTATTCTTTTTCTATATTTTTTTAATATCATGCATATCACTACATTTTGCATTAAAATGGTACATTTTCACCTTTTGTCATCGACATGTTATATGTTCCAATACTAATGTTGATTTTTCATTAATTGGCATTGTAATATATTGTAACGTTAGGAATTATTGTTAATAATGTTATATGAACGCAAATACTTCCTGGATACAAGATTCATTTGTTTGCTGTATATTTGTTTTAATTTCAGGAACTTTTCCAGATGCAGTAGATAAACAGTGGGGTTTGTTTATTGTATAATTAGAGGACTTTTGCAAGATACAAAATAATACTTGATCAGCTCTAAAGAAGGTAGCTCGTGTGTTGCATTTTTCGCACACTTGGTCATGAGGTCAAGTGTGCTAATGGTATGGCCTTTTGTCTATCATGTTGTCCAGTATCCCTAAACAATTTGCTAATTTCAGCTTCTCAGAACATGCCAGATCAGCTTCATTTAACATGGGCGTATATTATCCAAGAACAAACGCCTCTCAAAAATGTGCAAATAGTGTTGATCAAACATACGATATGGCTTTTGAAACTGAAAATTAATTTTAAAAAACAACAGCTTTAAACAATGTGTTCTCTAAAGCAAAGCATCATGTATGAGGACCATACAATTTTATACAAATTATGTCAATTCACCGACAAATATTGTCACCATTACTAAAGAAATCTTTACATGACCTTTTTAAAAACCTATCAACATAAATTTACCAATTTGTATTCTTCATAAAAACATTCTGGCTTTTAAGTTTGTACAAATGTTTCCATAAAGTATGTTTCTGTTACTAAAACTATATATAAAAAAAAAACTTGTAATACTTTCTTCTGAACAATCAATTAGCTCCTGTGACTTAATGGTATAGAATTGGACTAATGTACCTACTTGCATATCGTATGAGGCAGTTGATGGATGCAGAAGCAATGGTGGCTCAGTTGTTAGCCTGCCTGGCTCGTGACTGAAAGAGCATTGTTTTGTTTTTACATAATAAAAGTTACTCTTTGGCCTAATCATGATGACTTTTCTCACCGAATTATATCTTATGCTCGCGTGTATATGGATTATGATTTGTAGGTACATTAATATTAAAAAATGCAATTAGAGAAATAACAAGATGTCTATCAGTTATATTATCATCTCTTTAATTCCACACCATAAAAATTGTAGAATATTTTTTAAAAACAAATGAATGCTGCATAAGAATACTGTGGTACCTAATTTGTCATCATTGTGACTGTATATGACCCATTTCCAAATGAAAATAGATGGGTCTTTTTTAAATTTTAAACTCTGTCTCACAGATTAGTTACGTAGCGGATCAGTCTCTACTTTCTAAAAAAATGGCACCAGATCTTAACCATCTCACCACTAAGTAACAACTACCGTTCAACACTAAGTAACTTTCACGATCTTAATAAATGTAAGCAGCATATTTCGAATGACTTGTATAAATATCATTTTCTTGTGATATGAATACATGTTTGGTACCATTGTAAAGAAGACATTCAGGTTTCTGAAAATAGTCTCATAAGCAAGTTTAGTCTCACACAGATGATTATACGGGTAAATCAACATGCATGTTAAAGGTAAATTTCACTGTATTCTCTATAAATTGTTGATTGAAGTGTTTCAAGTATAATATGTGGTCGTTTTTGATCCATTGTGGTGTTCTTACAAATCATGGCTTGAATAAATGCAGTGCTGTCTCAAAAATCAAGCAAATCCAAAGATGTGTTAACAATATTTCCACAGGTATTTAAAAACTGATTGATACAAGGTTTTTTGATCATTTCAATGCAAATAAATATGAAATAAAACACGTTTTGACTGTGAACCAAGATTAATTTAGCAAACATCCAAGAAGTAATTAGGCAAACACATCAGTTACATGTACATGCACACCTGTAAGGGCACAATATAATTGCCAGAAATATAATTTTGTGTGATAGTCACGGAAGCAAGTGATGTGAGTATTGCAGTACAGGGGAACATCACACTTCTCACAACCATTGTTGTTTTGTTTTGTAAGGGTTATCCCTCACTGATGTACCAGGGTGGCTTGCCAAAATAATTGCAATATTTCTTGTTGCATACAGTGCACAACCTGTCTGATCCGCCTACACTTGGCCAATGGTCTTTGTCATAAAGTCTGCTGTCATTGCTGCTTTCACTTCTGGGACGCTTGAAATGGTGCTTGGACCTGAATGTTCCAATAAGTGCATGAGTAGCATCAACACGAAATGACAGCAAGTCCCATTTCCTTTTACTAGGTGAATTATGATCAATGACTGTTCCCTCAATGACATCAGCATTGTACAACAACTGATCCTGCCACTTTGCTTCTGATTTTCAGTATCACCACATAGACCTCTCAGAACGATTTGTCCTTGTATTATGATTAAGCCTGTCTATTCATCCAAGGTACTGTGCATAGGCAAGCACAGTTGGTGTTGCTGGAAGCACATTATCAGGCCCATCTTTGTTGTTTTGTTTGTTTTTTTTTTCGGCGGGGGGGGTGCTGTGGTCAAATCGGGTTCAACCGGTGCATGGAAAGATGACAGGTAGTGTACAGTTGTGTTGTCCTTCCAATGAGATTCAAGTAATGGACCACACATTAGCCAGTCTGATGATTCTCTGGCTAGGCGTCTTGCTGTGCATTGAGATGACTAAGTCCTCTGGATTTCCATTTTGTTTTGTGCGCACTGTGCAACAAAGTTAGGTATTTATGCAATAAAGATAATTAGCTAACTGGGGACTGGTGTAAAACTTCTTTAGATGACATAGCCTTTCATTTGCAAAGGTCTTATAAGTTCATTAACTACTCTGGCTGCCAAACATAGGTTTCTGGAAATCTTTCATTTAAAAAGTGATAGAACCATGTATTCAGTTCTGTTTGAGTGAATGTTCACCATTTTTTCTTACCAATGTGTACTACTATTTGTAATATGAACAAACATCCAGCATAGTATATATTTATCAAAACACCATTATGCTTATGGAAATATATGCTGAATACTTTGGAGTGCATGCTTAAAATTCATTTGTTTTGCATAATTTGAGTACATTGAAAAATGTCTTAATCCATTGTCAGTAAATTTGGGTAAATTATACTAATATACAGCTTATCACCATATTGGATATATCATGATAACAAGCTTACATGTCCTTCACTAAACACAAAGTATCATATGTGGCCTTTTAAATTAGGTTACAATGTACTAATAAATACTTGGATCTTGGGATCCCCAGATCAAATTATCTAATTTTGCTCAGTTCTATTGAAACCCCAACATTAAGCCTTAAGTCTACTTGGTCCTGAATGAAAATGGTGCCTCTCTGAAATCTATTATTACTGCTAAAGGCGTCACCTTGAAAATCTAGTCATTGCTAGTCCTGGTGAAGGGATGGTCAATTAGCCTAAGTTTCTTATAACATCTGGTTGGTCCTACATAAAAATGGCATCCAATACTGCCACCACAGTGTTGCAAATCTTGATACTGCTACTCCTGAATGGATTATTATATTGACACTGCATTTTCGCTAAAAGACTTATGTCTGGTTAATCATAATAAAAGACAGGTTTTTAAAACAATTTTTGTATTCAATCTGCAACAAGTTATCAGACATTTGTGAAAGAACAACATATATGTATATATTATGATATTCAATAAATTTTGTTGATGTAGAAATATTAATAATAATAGATATTCTATGCATAGTATCCGTTCTCCAAATTTGTATTAAAGGTGAACCTGTACACAAAGGTTACCTATGTACAAAGGACAGTTTGGTCTTTTCCCATAGGTGGGCATTATTGACAGGTTTGACTGAACTAGACAATACAGACATGCCAACCCTTTGACTCTTACAAAATTACATTTAATATACCTATGGATTAATTACAAAAATATGATCATTGCAGTGAAATATAAATACTGTCTTATTCATGCTTGCTCCAGATCTGGATTCCATATTTTATTCAATGGAGTTGATCAGGGTGTATCACCTCGGATGTTTTAAACTGCCCATGTATTTGATAAAGATGATTGCTGTCACTAAGTAAATTTGAAGAAAAAAATACCAAAGAACTAGGCGAAGTTGGGATATGTTTAGTCTTTAAACCCCATATACCTGATGTGCATAGACCACTGGGCTTAGCCACCATATTTTGAACAAACATTTAATTTTTTTGAGTAATAAATCTCATATTTATTAAATATTCTTTATTTCACAGCTTCTCAAATTAATTTCAGGTGAGATAGCCTATCATTAGAAAAGAAGGTAGTATCAAATCCGTTAGCAGCAAACGTGCATGTGCAAACGTTTACATATGACATCGACCATTTGCATGATTGCTGTTATCGCTCTGAAGTAGATTTAATTGTCTATTATCTTTTGACAATCAAACTTTTTCATCAGTTAAAAAAGGTCCTGAGACTAGCGGGGGGAAAAACATGATAATATCAATAAATTGACAACTATTTCACACAAAATCCCGTTGGCAATTCACATATAATAGTAATGCTAGCAAAGTTACATAAGGGAAGTTAACAAAGTGTTCCAAATACATATTATACCTCAATTTGCGATTTACAGATCACTATGAACAAGCATTTTCAATCTTACTGTACTTATTCAAATTCAGTTTCAAATTATATTCTCAATATTTCATTAGTTCCATTTTTGCATTTGACATACCACATTTTTATGCATCAAGATTGATTGATTGATTTATTTTTTTAACGGCGCATCAGCACTGTTAGGCTATTTAGCGCCAAACAAAATGTAATTTGTATACTTTTTAAAAATTTATAAAGGTCCTATAGCGACCAGCGATATAAAAGAAGAATTGGGTGAAATTAAAAACTGTAAGATGGTAATGGTGCAAAATAAAGCTTCCCGATCAACGGGAGAGGTAAATGTTCTATGTTAATGAAAAAGGATGAAAAGGTATTAAAATGGGACGGTATATATATTGCATAAAACTCCACAAGGTGATAGCATAAAAGTCAGAGTTTTGAGTAAATATTTACTGCTTTCAGGAACTCTATAATACGAGTGATGTTTATAGTATCAAAAAGTTCTTTCATGTCATGCACAATGTAATAACGATCGCGCGTAGGTTGCAGGTCAAAGCACTCTATCATAAAGTGCTTGACAATGAATGGTTCATTGCAAGAAACGCACTCTGGTGGGTCTTCACCTTTTAGTATGTGGGAGTGGGTGATGTAAGTATGACCAATTCGGATTCTTGCAATGACTATCTCCTCCCTACGACATTTGACATACCACATTTTTATTTATCAAGACGTGTAACTAAATTTCTTTTACATATACACATAACTCATGATTGCAGTAAGGAAATATGCTTAGAAATAAATTCACAATTCTGGAATTTATAATAGAAGCACAGAGAAATAGGAGATATTGCAACAACAACAAGACAGCAATATAATCAAATTGCGTTTTTATTCGGCTAATAGAAGAAGTTCCATTAAGTGTTGGGATGCATAGGAACTATACATTTGCAAGATTTAAATGGACTTCAGGAGACAAACATCTGTTAAATTGTTTTTCAGGGAATTTAACAGCAATCTTCACATCATTATTATTGAGATTTCTCTCTTTCAATCTAAAATAAACAATGAAAGGTGATATTAACTTTAGTTTCACTTGCACGCATTACAACCATTGTGGGGCTACAATGATGACATCATAAATAGATGACATGCAGCATCATTTAATTCTTGAAGTCAAAACTTTTTTCTTTTTCAAAATATAATTGTCTTATATATATATATATATATATATATATATATATATATATATATATATATATATATATAATTCACGATTTTTTATTTTAATTATTTATCGATTTTAATTTAGGAATATTATAGCATAAAATTTTGAATCAAATAAACATGATTTTTGCAAAAATTTCTAGGATAAATCTGTCATATATATATATATATATATATATATATATATATATATATATATATATATATATATATTATTGGTATGATTAATTGTTAGATTATAATAAGAATTATATATCCATTGCAGAAAATACATTTGAAGAAAGAACTTTGTGAACTAGAGAGGAACAGGAGGCTGCAAAAAAATCCGCTTAATCATTACATCGAATCCAGATAACTACCAAGAACTATACAGTGTCATAATGTCAAGGTCAAAGAAGCTGCTTTCGCCAACTAAAGTTAGCAGCAAATTAAAAACTTTATTCGAAACAAGAATTGCAAAAGTGTCAAAATGTCTGATTCAGGGTACATGTACCAACTGGCGAAACAGTACAAAGTGTAGTTGTGTTATCTGACAAATCAGTCATTAAAAGCAATTTTACATTGGGAACAGCTGTTTAGATATCTAATACCAATAATATGATAAAATCCCAAGTTATCTCGATTTGATGACTTGTTGGACAAAGAGGTGGCTGTTCCTTCATTCTGGAACACCCTTTGGTATGCAGGTCATTCTTATTTCATTTAAAATGTTGGTTGCTATATAATTCACCAGGGGTCAGTTATGTAAGAGTTTAACGTTTTGTTTCTGAGTTCATCGTGGTATAAACTGTCAGTTGCCGACTCACACGACAAATGACGCCCGACGGGCGTTATGTAAGCTGTGTGACTCGGCAACTAACAGTTTATACCACGATGAACTCAGAAAAAACAGCGTTAAACTCTTATAATTGAAATTTTAATTTTTTGGTATGTTATTTTGTTTGCATCATTAAGAGAAATCTTAATTGAGTGTAGTAATACATGTTTGTGGTTTTTCTGTTACGTAGCTATTTATAGCACTTGGGATGTCCAGCTTTATCGCAATAAGGTCATCATAATACCAGTCCTTCAACCAATGGAAGCCAAATTTTTTCAATTATTTTTTGTTTGTTTCTTAGAATGTTGTTTTTCTTTAATGCTTACTTCATGTCTGCCTTATACGGGACTCTATTTATAGAAGTGGAAAAGTAGTTCTCCTTACAGTTCATACAGAAACGAATGCAATTCGTTTTGATCACGTGGTAACATTTTGACCAGTGGAAATCTTACTTTCCTGTACCAGCCACTGGCATTGCAATTATAATAGTAACTATGCTCAAGGAATGGTTTTCTTTCTGATTTTAGTAGACAATTATGAAAGGTCTATGCAACAACATTCAGCACCTCAAAGACATTTGTTGGGATTCTTGACAAACTGTCCTCATCAGAATTGATCTTTCTGCACTTAATTATAATGTTATAGGGAGATAGTGCAGTCAACAAGCCGTTTCTGGTTGAATCGAGTTTTTTCAGTAGGCAGCATGCAAGTCGGGATTAATATTCATCCTAACTCAAAATTCTTTTTCATTTAGATAGTGATGATTGCCCAGCCCTCTTTATGCAGATCTCATTTCATCCCGAAGAGGCTGGATACTAAGGACAGTAACACAGGATATAAGGGATAGGATGTTTGGGGGCAGGATATGATTTAGAAGGCAGAAACATTGGCAAGGCATGTTGATTTTGAGGTCAGGGTGCCATGCTGTATATCCCTAGCTGGAGTGCTGATCATAGTACTTGAGGATAATTTTATCTAAAAGATAATCACGGAATTTTCCACCTTTTTAAAATGTTAATCATAAATTAGAAAAGTTTTAAAAGTTTATAATACAGAAAATATTTTTAAAAACCAGTTACATATTTTATGTCGAGACGAATTCAGTTATACTTTTCTTAAAATAATGGTAGTTTACACTTTAGCAGAGTAACTAGGCTATGCTTACGTCTGCCAAAAGGAGTAAGACATATGCCTTTTTAATATAAATACAATTCAGATGACTAAAGATTTATGTATTCACATAATATGTGTGACCCTTTACCTTTGAGAAAAGGAGTGGGATTGATGGATTCGATCCACGCTTATTTATAAGAATGTGGCAAATGTTTTCATTAGTGGGTATGATATTACTTAAATGGATGGTGTGTCACTAAATTTTGACATCAGTTTTTCTTACAATCTAGACTACAGCATTTTCTTTAAATTATTCAGTGAGACCCGTATTAAAAAAAGAGCAGAAATGTTGACAGATTCAAATCTGTAATTGTTTTGTACAGAATCAACAATTAAATAACCCTCATGCACTGGTGTAAAACAGTATCAGAATTCTGTGTCAGATAAGAGGTTTTGCTGAATAGTGTCCGATGCAAAATTCTTAACCTCGAGTGGAATTTTCCAATCGTACACAGAATATATATATGCATTGCATATTTATTTCACAGGAGTTTATTAAGCTTTTGGTACTTAACGAATTATGTAGGAGTTTTCTCTTAAAATAACAAATCACGAGAATCGCATAACTGTGTCATTTCTGTTCCATAAATGTTATACGAAATAAGCATAGTGTTACGTGTTAGGCTCGAATCATCAGTAACACAACTAGCTTTGAAAAAATATAATTTATTTCCCTGAAGAAGAAAAAAATCTGTAAAAATGAAACAAAATACGAACTTATGATTTTAAAAATCAGATCCAAAAATAATCCACAAATAAAATTTTAGTAGTTATAATAACAACATGTTATTCTAATTTAAAGTTCGAATCCCAACAAATAATCCAAGATGGAAGATGCAGTGTCGAAGTATACAGTTCCTTGTAGAAATAATAATTATCACTCCAGTTTTGGAAATCTGAATACATTTTTCATAACAACTGTGTTTGATTAAGAATTTCACATGAACCACAGTTTTCCAGGAAGAAAGAATTTATCCTTTTGAATCTAAGTATTTTGAAATAACTCTTAACAGCACAACATACACCTTCCAGTGTAAAGAAAAGGCCCAGCTACTACTGAGAATATCTCTCCAAAACTAAGGTTATATCGAATTCTAGAATGCAAAACGGGGGGCATGTAATCATGTTCTTCATTGAAATTATGTACTTGTTATGTACTTGTTAAATATCACTTACACCAAGTGTGGCCTTGACGAAAACCAATCATTTTACTCAAAGGGATTCAAAAATTAAAAATAGTTTACATCTTAAATCAGTAATTCCATCATGTCCTTGAGAACAACCAATCATTTTAAAATCATAATAGAACTTATTTACGTGGTTGCTACTAATTTTAAATCAAGATCAGGATCTGGATCGATACATGGTGTTAACAAAACGAACAGTCAAGGTCAAAATATCTTCTGGAATATATATCATCTCCGGTGAGTAAATTTACAATAGCATGTAATGAAAAATAAATAAAATTTAAAACTGACAATTTAATTGAAATAAATATATATTAAATCAGATATAATTAAATCAAATATACGTAACACGTTCCCCCAAAAAAGAAAAGAAAGATTTATATGATAAAGCTTTCCTTTTACCACAAACTAATTATATATGATGTATAAAAGAACGCATATAAATTACACGGTGGACATGGAATAATACATTGTTTTACACGGGAAAGTGCGTCTGCTATTAAATTATCTTTTCCATTGATGTGATGTCAAGATTATATTTCTGTAACAAAATCAACCTAAGTAGTCTTTGACTTTTATCTTACGTCTAGCTGATGAAAGTAATGGGGACGTGGTCACTAAATACAATAATCAAAGATGGAGCTGAACTAATGTAAACTTCAAAATGTTGTAATGTCAATATCAAAACCAAACATTCCTTGTCAATTGTTGAATACTTTCTTTGGTGCTTATTGCATTTCTTAGAAAAATAGCACACTGGATGATCAATCCCATTGTCATATTCTTGAATAAAAACTGCTCCAACCACAACATCACTTGTCAAAGAATTTCCGAATTGTTGCTAAATGTTCTTTCCAGGTGTCGTTCGTAGATGATATCATCGATGTAAGCATCACAATTCTCAAGACCTGAGGTAATCATATTCATGAAATGTACTTGGTGACCCGTTCATCACAAACGGCATTACTTTATTTTGCTAAAGTCCATCTGGAATCAGGAATGCCGAAATTTCTTCAATATTTTCGTTAGTGGAATTTGCCAAAATCGTTTCAGAAGACTTGACATTCCCGATGTTGTCAATACAGCCATCGATTCTTGGTAATGCGAATGAACCTGTTTTTGTCACACTATTCCCCTTCCTATAATTAGTACACATACGGAAAGTTTTATCTGGTGTGGAAACAATTATGCATGGTGAACGTGAATCACTTTTATTTGGGCTCTATAAAATTATTCTCTAGTAAATATTGAATCTCTTTTTTCAAGTATTCCTGTTTGAGAGGCTTCATCATGTACGGGTGTTGTTTGACAGGTATGGAATTTACAATTAGAACGCCATGGACAATTTTGTTGGTTCTTGTAGGAACATCTGGAAATAAGTGCTCATATTCAAATAATGACTGTTTAAGTTCATTTCTTTCTTGGTCTTGCTCTCGCAATTGTGAAAGTTTCTGGTCCATATCTTTCATAATTTCTGAATTCCGAAAATTTGTCACTCCAATATAAGTAGAATCTTATGACATTCATTCACATAAATATTCACTGTCTGGTACAGGTACAACAAAATCTCTATCATTCTTTAAGCATGTTTATGTGACAGAGTTGTTTTTCTTTACGCCTCCCAGCAGTATTTATGATGTAATTTAAATCATGTATTTTCCTGTCCGCTGTGTAGGGACCATCATAATTGGCCTGAAGATGATTGTGTTGTATTGGCAAGAGAGCTAGGACTCTATCACCAGGCTGAAAACTCATTTCCTTCGAGTTTTTATATTTGACTATATTTCGAATGTAGTAGAGTGAAGATTTGCTCTTGCAATCTCACAAGCCTTTGACAACTTGTATTTAATATTAGAAACATAAGATTAATTTCAGAATCATCATTAGGAAAAAGTTTTCTTGTCAACAACTTCAATGGTCCACTCACAGTGTGTCCAGAACCCAGTTGAAAGGGACAGAAACATAATGATCATTAAATTTATTCCCTAACAACAAATATTAGTAAATGAATGACTTCATCCCAATATTTACCCGTATCCAAACAATATGATAGAATCCTATTTCTCAAGTCTGATAGAATCTTTCTAATGTCCCTTAGCTCTCAGGGTGATAGGCATAAGATCTGAATTGTTGAATGCCTAATTCGTTCATAACTTAGTGGAGTATTCCAGACATGAACTTTGAACCATGATCAGACTGTACAAACGTGAGATGGACAAACTGAGTAAAAGACTTTATGAAAGCTTTTACTATTGGTTTATATTTTATATTCCTCAAGGGAATTGCCTCTGGAAACCTTGTTGACGTACACATAATGGTCAACAGGTACTGGTTATCGGACTTGGTCTTAGGTAAGGGACCAACACAATCTACCATAATTCTACTGTATGTTTCATCAAAGGCAGGAATAGGTTGTACATGAGCCTCAGGACTTTTCTTTACGGGTTTTCCTATTTGACGGGTATGAAAAGATCTACAGTATTTACCAGAATCTCTTTTGATTTGTGGCCAACGGAAGTGAGTTAAGATTATGTGAGAAGTTGTAATAATCCCCAAATGAACAGCCAATGGAGTTTCATGGGTCAGACTAAATATTTCCTGTATGTAAGCTTTTGGAATTACACTTTGATAGTTCACTGACCAATCATCATCATCAGAAGGTACCTCGGGAGGTTTTCATTTTGTCATATGAATTCCATCGTTAATGATATAACAGACAGGGACTTCAGTAGCTTCAGTTTCAGTAATGACGTTTTGAAACAAACAGGGGATATCGGGATCTTTTGTCCTGTTCAACTGCAAGTGAATGTCGTTTATCACCCTGATTAGAATAAACAGAATGTGTAGTTCAAAGAGGATTACTGTGAGCAATACCTTCTGATTGATCCAAGCAAGGAGTGATAGTGACCTCATCAAATGCCCGACCAATACATGTGTCAGCTAAAGTAATACTTTCCTTATCTACATCATTCTCAAGAGCATCGTTTGCCATAGCTCTGGTAACTGCACAAGCTGGAAATAAATCAGGGGATTCCTTTTCAATCGGATCGACTTTCTGATCCAAGCAAGACTGGTCAGTTACAAGTGGATTAACCACAACCTTGTCTCCAGGTAGGTCGTTGCTTAGTAATAAATGTTGCCCTCTACGGGTAAAACCGAGATTGTTCAGACTGTCACGGGTCCCGAGACTAAGTTCTGATGACAAATTTACACATTTGAGAGGAACACTAACAAACAGCACGGTACTCACCAAATAATAACAATCTCTTTAGAAGAAGACTTCTGGGGAAATGGAAAAGTACCTGATAATAAGAGACCCTGAGAAACTCACGAGTCCCTTAAAATATTAATAGGGACAGGATTGGCCGAATCACCCAAGAGCGATATAGAATCCTTCAATATGAATGGTTCATAATTCTCCATAATAAGCATACGGGGTTTATTAGACTCAACAAATCTATTGCTTTCAATATATGACCGTGTCCTTGACCTCTTAGAAATAAGAGCATTTGGAACACATAGGAAGAGAGAATGATCTTGAATCAAGCTTCACTGAAGTTTGATTTTTAGAAGTGCCAGTTTCAGTTTTAGAAGGGCTTGTATTAGGCTGAATTACTATTTTGCCAGAAGACTGTTGAGTAGACGTCTTATTTACAATGGGAACTTTATGAGTTAAACATATTCATCAGCAGCACGAGCATAATTTTCCAAGGTTTCCATCTGATGCTCGTCAGGATAAGATTTAATGTCACTATGGACATATTTTTTTAAATCTTCAAATAATACAAACTGTTTGAGACTTTAATAATCTCGCCCAACTTTCTTGGCTAAGCACCATCTATCAAATATTTGCTATTGTTCTCTAGCAAATTCGACACGAGTTTGACCATCTTCTTTTCTACAGTTTTTGAATTTTTGCCGATAAGCTTCAGGGACTAACTCATAACCCCGTACGATGCATTCTTCAACCACACCACAATTACAACTTTGATGAATTGACAGTGAACTGTAAATATCACTATCCTTAACAGTGAGTATACATTGTAATAACTGAGTCCAATGCTCTTTTGGCCATTGAAAAGTTTCAGCAACTTTTTCAAAACGAGTAAAATATTTGTCTGTTTCTTTTTCTCTGAAAGGGGGCACTAATCCAATATTCTTTGCAAGATCAAAACTTAAATTAGGATTTTCACTTGCAAGGTCCATTTCTTTTAATACTAAATTGATAATCCCTCTATTTCTCTCGTTCTTCTTTATCTAATTGCATTAGCATTTGTTCTTTTTGTAATTGCATTTGTTTTTCTCTTTCTTCTTTGTGAAGCTCCAGTTTCCTCAACTCTAATTCAATATATACATAACAGTAGGTCGGTTGAAAAAAAGTAAGATTTTAATGACTGCATAAGGAATGAAAAGGCCAGTATTAAGGCTAATTACAGGCTTGTATTTTTTTTTTAATTAATAAATATACAGCTTAACATGGATTGACACTTGAGAAACGTTTCGTGAGGCCGATTTTGATATCAGTTGGAAATTATCTCAAGACTGCTGAGAGAGGTTACTCACTGAATTATTTCATTCTAATGGTCATCATATTTTTATTTTAAAGATAAACAATTTATCAAGTCCTTTTGCTCCTCATTTAAAGAATTATCTTATTTTGTTGCATATTACATAACATTTACATGTAACATTATGTGGACATCATCAGCAAGTATCCTGCTGAACTTTACATAACTCTAGCGAAATGCTGGTTCTTTAAGGTCTCGAGGTATTAATTTAAAATCCAATGGTAAACATATGGAAACACTATCATATTCAAAATTCAATAACTGAACATTTCTGGGTGCTGATGATGAGACCTATAATTCTCCATGCACATCCAACCTTGGTGTGGAGAACACCATATGAGCCGCGGCATTTTGTTATTGATTCTGCACCAAATTAATCAGGTGCTACTTTCATTATCGAGCACTCCTGAATCAAGCGTGTAGAAATACTAAAATTCCATCAGTAGAAATTTGTCTATATTCTTTTTTTAAATTACATATAAAATAAGCTCTCAGAAGATATTTTTACTAAAATTTTAATTTTCATTATTAACCAAATATGAACCACCGAACCCGTAAATACTATATCTGTTCACCCATTTCTAGACTGGTTCACAGTTCTTCCTTATAATTAATACCGTGTGTCCTAAACTGATGTTCGTCAACCCTAAATGAAGTCTCAGGCTCTTGATTCTGTGGAAACTAATGTGTACACTCACCATATAACACAAAGTAACTAACTTTCGCAGGTCACAATCTGACGTCTATAACCAGACTTAAATTTTCTAGAAAAAGTTGTATTTTACTCGTTGATATTGGAGCATAATTGTAAGAAAGAATTGGCCATGCTTGTGCACGGATAATAGTGCAATAGCATTTTATGTGATATCAATGTCTATAGCTAAATTGCATTCGCGTTACATGTTGCTTTGTTGCATTGTACTTATTAGTGGCTTATTCTTGTTATTAAAGTAATTGTTTTCTGCCTTTGTACCTTCACGTTATGCTCTATTATTTGTTCACCCATTTCTAGACTGGTTCACAGTTCTTCCGTATAATTAGTACCGTGTGTCCTTAATGCAAGTATAACAAGTGTGCCATGTACAAACAATGTCCTATGCACTGTAAGGACTTTTGGCGGTTAAGAGAACCGAAACTAAACTTGCAGAATGGTGAGAGCGGACAGACACTGATTTTTTTCTGTAAATTGCTAAATTTGTCAAATGACGAATGAATTAAAGTATTTTAGATTTCTTTGTTGTTGTTGTTGTTGTGGGGTTTAACGCCATTTTTCAGCACGATAGGCTATACATGGCGGCCAGTATTAATGGTGGAGGAAGAACCCGGAAAACCCCGGAAAGAACCACCGACCCACGAGAAGCTACTGGCAAGCTTTCTCACATGCCCACATTGGCTGAATCTTAAGACTCGAACCGCCGCAGACAGAGGTGAGATGGCAGTGATCCGTAACGAAGAGTGCTTTAGACCACTCGGCCACTCGGGGCCCCGATTTCTTTGGTTCAAATGCTACATACAATGATTACACAATGCATTTGTTACTACGTAATTTACTGAAAGTATTATGACAGGGCAAATTGTTGAACATCACATAACTAGTGGGACTGAAATTTACATATAACAGTGGGATGATACGTTAGTTATACACATTTATTTTTACACCTTTAGAGTATTATCCTGGTGAATATAGGTTGGATAAATAAGTTGTATTCTAAAATTAAATACATTTAATTGGATGTTGCTGTGCTTGGAGTTCAATATGAAGTTTTCTTAAAAATAAGTTTTGGTGAAGTATAAAATAAGTTAAGACGAAATCATTGTTGAAAATGTGTCTTCATATAGACTTAGAATTAGTTGTATAAGCTGCTCATCTCTGGTTTATTCCAATTTCACTGTAGCTGTTCTCTGTCCTTTCGCCTTTATCCTTTTTTCTTTCTTTTTTTTTTCTTCTTTTTCTCCCCAACTTCACTCCTGTTTCGCCTCCCTTCGGCCCTTAAACTTTGTGTGGGTAGGTGGATATTTAAGCATGGAAATACATATAAGCCTGGATACGTCAGTGCGTATGTACATCTAAGAATACTTCTGCGAATATGTCTAAACAGCTATTTTCTGTCGGTTATTCTACTGGGAATAGAAGATTGCTCTCCTCTCGTTATCAGATTTTACTGTCGGTACTGAAACAGATACAAAGGTTATTAGTCGGCCCAAGCGTGGCAGACTAAAACATGACTAGATTCATAAACTTAATGTGCTTCCTACTGGAAAAGTCATCACTTCGCATTGATACACGAGACTTAGAAAATCTGCTCTTGTCTCAATTACACAAATGAATGAATGAAATTAACTACCTGCTTGGCGTTACGTTCCGTGAATAAACACATTCAAGTCTAGCGTACATGAAATTACACTGCATGGTTAACAACGTTTAATTTCAGTCAAAATTTTCTCAAGTCTTTATCATACGTGAAATTACCTGGGATCGGTGAATTCACACGGATTCTCGAAAATTCATATGAACTAAAGTAATACATGAAATCATATAGCCTAATTACTATAAAACAAGACGAAAATTTCAAATAATTCGACGACCTTGTATAAAGAAGATCACACACACACACACTCCTACATCCAGTAACACAGCATATGGTCACATGTACCGTGATCGAATATATCAGGTTAAGAAGCTGATTATATATATAAAAAATCTTACCGTCAAGATTTACTGGCATATCCAGTGGAGCTAAGTTGATGTGCTGGTATAATTTGATCAGGTAGTCGTCTGGAACCAGTGAGATGCATCCTGTTTATGTTTCTACCTTGTTGTAAATGGTTGAACAGCTGATGCCCCAAATCCAGTAAATGAAGGGAGCATTCTTTATCGATAACCTGATCCTTTCATGGACGATACTCTTCTCTGTATTCCCTCTCTCATTTACCTATTCTTCCGATGTTAATGTGATAGGGAAATGTATTTTTATTGCAGAAAGCAAATTTGTAAGTAAATTATGTTTCTCGGGATACTAATCCAAACATATTATTTAACAACTCTCCCACTCACCCTGCCATGCAAGCATTCTCATTGGTATTTCACTCAGCATAAAAGCTAGTGAAAACAGATGGTGGCTAGGTTAGCTAATGGGCAAGGGTTATTGCCATTTACAAGAGATAGAAGTTGTTAACAGAAATTGTTATTTATATATTTTGGTCACTACTTGAAATTTATTAGTGGAAACATACAGTCACTATAAATGTATTGTTTAAAAAACAATGTTAAGTTATCAATATATTTCATTTTCTCTTTGCCCTTTTCCGTCTAAAGTTGACATGAAATTATTTTCACAACACATGTACGTACTCTTTATCCTAACAGTACAGATAACATATATCACCTGTATGTCTTTCAGAGTTTAGGTGTCCAAATATTGGACAAAAACTTGAAACCCGTGAAACGCGTCTTCCCCAGACCTAGTGGATTTACGGGTATAATTCACATGACAGTGGACAGGGCTAGTACACGTACAACGTGGCAATCGTTTGTTCAAAAGAGGTTTCGTAACTGTAAATTGACCGTGTGTCGGAATGGACAAGGTGTTTTTGAGAGATGTGTCAGTGAAGATCAATACACAATCAGTAAGCTACTCGAAGAAAAAAGAAAAAAAAACATCTGAAAGAACCCGGATGTTACATGGAGGTAGAGGGAAAAGGTACCATTTTTATTGGTTAAATATATTATGTAAAGAATTATATTGTTCTATGAATGCTTTAGTTGTTTCATCAAGTTATGCTAGAAAAATGAAATTGCCATTTGCTTGGAAGTTTATGCTTTAATGCTTGGATATTGTGATATTCTTTTTCATATGTGTGTCTTTAGCTTATCTAAATCCCCAGTTGTAAATTAACCAAACTTGGTAGATTCGTTGAGAAACCGAAACCGGTAGCAAGAAGTATATAATTATTGGTCCTTGTGATGAGGTGAAAGGTGTTATAGACAAATATACAGCAAGTTCCTTTAATGTTATGAGTATCTGGTCTTGGTGTTTGTGACTAACAGTTTTCACATGTCTTGGTTTTTAAATGGTATACATAATTATTTTTGATTGAGGAAAAAAGGTTTCTGTTCTCCATAAAAAGATTATTGTTCATAAGGTCCTTACATTTTTTTTTCATATTGACAATTAGTATTCATGAAATCTATGGAATAATAATAATAATAATGACGACTTTGTATAGCGCCTAATCTTTAGAAGCTGTAAGCGATTTACAACATTAGACAACAATTTTAAGATAAAAAACATATAATATTATTAACAACTTTAAGATAAAAAACATAATATTATTACAAAAACAAGCATCATGAAATTAGAAGAAAAAACATGCTGAGAATATTTCAGGTAGGAAACATTATTAGATCTTTAAGTTTGTTCTTGCAGTCGAAATAAGTGAGTTTTGAGAGCCCTCTTGAACTAGTGATGATGAGAATAAAACATGAAACTAGGGACTACGCATGAGTCATTAAATTATCACTAGTGTCAGTTTTTATTTTATGATAAATTGTTTGAACAGATACATGTACACTATAACCATGATTATAGCAATGTGTATCAAGATTTATACATTTATCACAGCAATATGCTTATACTTAATCACACTTTGTAACAGTATGGCGTCATTTATAAATAATCTCCAGATTGAGTCTGGATTTTCCTCTCAGTACAACTTCTAGCTTAATATTTTATTACCACTAAAAGTATAGGTTGTGTATTTCATTCATGCCTCTTAGTTTTGCAGAGGGTGTGAAAATAGGGTTATGTTTTGACATTAAAACCAGAATACTTCTGAACTATGGGCCACAGATTTTTTTCAAAATTAAATTAACAAATAGTTCTACGTTGATGAAAAATTGAGGTATATTTATTTTGTAAAGATATATATGTACCTTTTTATGGAATCAATTTTACCACAAATGAAGAATGCTGCTTTCAAAATGATTTTTACATTTATTTATTTTGTAGGTGTTTCTTTATTTATTGTTGTAAAGTCAGTAGTAGTCTAATTTAGTAAGTCACCTTGTTTCATAAACATGACCCATTTAAGACCACGACTGATTACGAAATGGCTTAAGCTGTGATTTTATTTATCTGTGTACAAAAGTGGCTTTTAAATGGAATCCATTACAAGGAATATAGTATAGCATCCCTGACTGCAATGAATCACAGAATTAATTTGTTAGATATTATTACATTACAGAAATTACACTCAACTTAAGCTTGGACCTGAAACCTAGTGTGCAAGAGAAACAGTTGTAAGGAGAAATGTCTTAATGAAGTGTTTTTCACTGGAAGTACCTCCAAATTGGCATGTAAAGTGAAGCCACTCATATGCATAGAATCGGCAATTTTTTAATTATTACTATTGTTTCATTTTTTACTTACTTTGGGAGATTAATTTGAGTTGACCATAGAGAAAGAAGGATAACAGTTAGGGAATGTTTATCCATTATCAGGATAAGAAGCAAATGAGTGGTGGTACATGTATGTTTATGTGTGCCAGGTGGAATGGTTAGCAATAACTGCATGAAGTTGATTTGGCTACTTTGATGTAGATTACTGGTTGTAGCATATTAATGTATGACTATCATGATAATCGTTCTTTTAGATAGGGATTAGATTCAAAAGTGCTTCCTGGGGGAAAAATCCAATTCATTAACAAAGGTTGTTTGTTTTTTTTTGGGGGGGGGGTATCCAGTCTTTAAATCACGTATGGGACCAACATATACAGGAATTAGAAAATATGCCAAGCAAAATCGATTATGTTATTATAAAAAAAATATTCCAATGAGGGCACATAGCACCTGCGAATTCACTGATTTGCAAAGAAGATTCAAGCACATATCCAATACACATAAAGACAAGTTAGTGTTGTCTGTCGTAAACTTGTATACATCATTTTGAAAAGTGTAGATGAAGTTGGAGTTAATGAAATTGTACAAAATTTGTTCGTGGTCATTGCTGTTTCTAAGGTCCTAATCACTGCTTAAACACTCCTTTGTGTGTGATGCATTAATGGAAATAGTGTTATTGAACTAAATACACTTAAACGTTGTCTTGGCATTAACATTGTTGAAAGTTTTTTTATTTCTATTTCATTATTACACCATTAAATAAAATCACATTTTATACATGGTCAGACATAATACATTGCTTTACTAACATTTCTAAGTTTATATAACTTGAAAATTATGGTACAACTATTTTAGACCGGAGCTGAGCGATATTTCCATGGGTGGCACATATACTGCTGCATAGGAGGTATTTATCCATATCTGTCTTCAGTATACTTCAGCTAAACGACAGGATGTTTCAAAGGGGAATGTACAAACATCTGCAACAAAATCCAGCTTGCATTTGGACTTTTGAATCAAACTTCCATTCTCAGTTTCATGCAACGACGCTATATAGGAATGTCTGTCCTGCACTGCCATACAATGAAACTCCTTTCAGTGCAGCACCTGTGTTAACATTGAAATTAATGATATCTCCATTCATTGCATCAGATTTCCACGAGGCATCAACCGATTATCTAAAACATATTTTAACCAAAACATCATGTCCTGTTCTAATACACCTTGAAGCATCATTAACCTTAATTCCTTGAACATCTTTTGGTTCCATAACTGTAAGATACATTAAAATGTGGTTGCTTATTTCATTTCACAAAACATTTAGTGGAATGCATTTTGTTATGAAGTATTCAACACTCATTGATTAAAAAACAAATATGGCCAGAGATATTTTTCCCAGATGGACTCCAATTCTAGTCTGCTGTTCTACCCAAAGAATCAAGTGGTCAAACAACAATTCTTCATTCACAGATAAAGTGTCATGAGATATGATTTGGACAATCAATGCTAATGTCAGGGTAAAAAGCCTTCAAAATTACACAACAAATTGTCCGTGTAACAGTCAATAAATTCTAAACATTTGTTATTACAGGCAACAAAGATAATTTGTCACTAATCATTAATATTGTGAAAACATAGTCACAGGAAATACCATCAATAAAAAAATGAACACATTTCCCCAGTAATTACTAACACCAAAATAATCACAACACTGGATTGTATCATGTATGTTGGACATCTGCAAATGAAAGTTTATTCCATATATACATTTAAGCAAATATTTAACAATATCATCTGGAAATATGGAGGTTGGTGTTTCCTTTATGGTCCATCTAGACTGAAGTCGTCCCCTGAAAAAAATCACTGTTCATCAGAAGGGCTACCGAATGACACTTTAAGATGAAACCACTTCTCAATTTTGACTCAACATCACAATACTCCTCCACATCAAGAGCTGATCTAAATTTCATTGCCGCAATAAGGCCCCCCCCCCCATGAGATACTTAATTTAGAGATATGTCCAGTGTTGTACAGATAAATGAGAACTTATTAGTCAAAGCAAAATATTTCCAGTAAAAAAAAGCAAGTTATTATTCTTCACTAATGGAAAATACCTTGTAACAAATGCTGAAAGCTAATGATGCTGACAATCTGACCTAGACGTGGTTACTCAACACAGACGGCTGGAATAGCACATACATTTAAACTGAAACAAGCTTCGCTCGAAAAAGGTAAAAGACACTGATGCGTATAAGATGATAGTATTTCGAATATGACAGCACGTGATTAAAATCTCGTTTATGAGTTTAAATCTTTTTCGGTTCTGTAGTGAAAATGGAGCTGAAGATTGCGTTATTGAAGGAGCCGGAGATAATACCTTAGTAGATCTCGTTCTTGAGTTGAAACCTCGTTCGAATCTCGTTTGGTAATAAAGACGGAGATCAAAATTAAGCGGCGTTATTGTGGAAGGAGTCGGTGATTGTAGTTTGTAGACTGAGCTTCACACGCTTCTGGAGCCGTAAATTGTGATTTTTATTAGCAGAGCCGTAGATTTATTTTTTAAAGTGTTTTAGGAGCAGCCAACTGTAGAAGGTGCCGCTAATTGCTATAGGAACAGCTATATGTAGTTCACATCAAAATATAGGGAAAAAGTTTGATCACCGTCGGGTACCTGCGGCTTTCCGTAGTAAGTGGTGGATCATGCGTTCCGTTTAGGGACAATTTATCCAGCAATAGCACAGGCACTTGATTCTGCGGAAACTAATGTGTACACTCACCATACAACACACGGTAACTAACTCACGCCGGTCACAATCTGACCCCTCGATTACGCCGATCTAATTTTCCGATGCTATCTCCGCATTCAGTCACTCATAACGTACACCACTCTAAAGAAGACATTCCACACCTTTCATCCCTTAACATTTAAGCAACCTTACTGATTCTGAAGGGCCAATTTTGCAATAGGTTTTCGTGTATTCCACGCAGAGGCGTCCATTCCAAAGATCAATTTCCGAAATACTTCGGAGTGAATGTGATTTGATTGTGATTGCTTCAGTGATTGGTTCTTTTATTCAATGAGTCTTTTCAAACATCACTTTCAATTGCTCAATCTTGGCTTAACCCGGCAAATATGCAATTGGAATATCCATGGTATTTTCTGTCAAGTTGTTTCGCTATTTCGATCTTTACGTGTGCTTAATATAATGTGACATTTTCCGGGAAAATATTTAACATTTCTTGATATGTTAATTACATTTAGTTTTTTCTTAGCGCTTTCTGAATAGCTATATAGGTGATCTCTGGTTGTGCGTGAAGAATGATATTTTTAAAATTGTAGACTTATTTAATTAATAGCTAAGTAATTACCTGAATTTCAACTGACATGTTATCTAAATGTTATGGACTACTTTGTACACACTTCTCTTTATATTAAATAATATCAATCTTATACAGGATTTACCATGTCAGGAAAACTCCAGGATTAACTTGGTTAGTTCTTGTGTAGTTATTTGTCACTTAATTTGCATACCCAAACACACAATTGAATCTCATATAGGATTTACACCGTCAAGAAAACAAAAGGATTAACTTTGGTAATTCTTGTGCATTTATGTCACTACGTTGCTTACCCAAGCACAAAATTGAACAGCATAAAGGATTTACAGTCAAGAAAACTCAATGATTACCTTGATTAGTTCTTGTGTAGTTATTTGTCACTAATTTGCATACCCAAACACAAAAATTGTCAAAAAACTCAATGATTAACTTTGTGAATCCTTGTGTAATTATATGTCACTAGTTTACATATCCATACAAAAAAAAAATTCAAAATGTATACACGTTATGACCTGTAGAGCTAACGGCACTTTACCAACCATGTGAGGTCGGTGATTGGATTTGGTTATGTAACAATTCACTCTTTGTAAATGAAAGCTATTTTATTTTGGTAAACTTCACTTCTTTAAGCACTATATGTGTTTTGAATGTAAAATGAATAATGCACAATTATTTACTGTTGAAAAGCCTATAGAGGGCCACAATATCATTGTATTGGGCCAAAGTGGGACAGGCATAAGTTTTGTGGTTAAGGAAATACAAAAGAAATCGTCAGCAGCAGGTAAAAATGTCAGTGTAACTGGCACAACAGGCATTGCAGCACTCAAAGTGAAAGGATACACAGTGCATTCCTGGTCTGGGATTGGTGATGGAAGATATGACAGTGATGAACTATGTACAAAACGTCTCACTGATGAACATTTTGATTCATTTAAATAAAATATTTTGAAAGCGAACTGTTTGATAATTGATGAACTTTCGATGTTTTCACTGAAACGTTTTGAACAAATTGAATATATAGAAAGATCAAACATTCAGATTTATATTTTGGAAATATACAAGTTACTGCAAGTGGGGACATTTTTCAGCTTTCGCCTGTACCTAACCCATTCACTTCTGATTCGGGTGAATACTGCTTCAAATCTACCATTTTTATGATGGTATTTGGACATAAAATTGTCCTTGATGAGGTCGTAAGACAACATGAATTAGATTTCATAAAGACTATCAACGTTGTTTCAAAGGGAGACATCCCTGAAGATAAAATAAATCTTTCCATTGAGGCTGCAGAGACCTCTTCCCCCTGGAGATGACCCAATCAGACTTTGTGGACGGAACTTTGTGAAATATAGAATGCATGCAAACGTATCGAAATGGATGGTGTATCGAAGTGTTATCAGTCCATAGACGAGGGTGACAATAATCGGTGCAATAAGATGTGTTCCAAAAGTGTTACACTTGAACACTGGATGTCCAGTTATGCTGGTCAAACATTTAAGCTCAGCACTAGTAAATGGTTTAGATGGAAAGGTTGTGGCAATGAAGGAAGACTCTGTGACAGTTTATTTTAAAAATAATTAAGTTCAATTGGGAAGAGAACATTTTACTGTTTACGGTACCACTGATAAAGAGACTGT
Organism: Sinohyriopsis cumingii; assembly: GCA_028554795.2. Lineage (NCBI taxonomy): Eukaryota > Metazoa > Mollusca > Bivalvia > Unionida > Unionidae > Sinohyriopsis > Sinohyriopsis cumingii. The sequence continues at coordinate 78,962,078 of CM068831.1, forward strand.
AGCCACAAGACATAAAATTCCACTCATTCTGTCTTTCAGCATTACCATTCACAAGGCACAAGGACCGACTTTACGAAGAGTTTAAGATGATGCATCAAATATTTTTTGCACCAGATCAGGTGTGGCAATGGGAAGAACCAGAAATCAAAAGGGACTAAGGAATCCACATAGATCTTGTATGTATGAATTCGACAATACAACTTTTGTACATATTGATTCAAGTGCTGTAGACATTCTCTTTATTGGCGAACCTCAGTGTTGACTTTGATTATGAAACAGGTACTGCTTCTGATAACTCTTGAATTTTCTGAAGGAGAAATTTTAGAAGTTAATTAAATGTGGGGAAGACACGTCTGCTTCATGTAGTGACCAAGAATGTGTTAACTACAGTCGACTGACATTTTTGTTTCTTGCAATTTTCAGTTTAAAATTACATATTTTACTCAAAACTATCAATTTAGGTTTTCTTTCTAGAGAAGTAGTGATGTAAGGTTCTAAGTATTGTACATGATTTCATAAACCCACATCCTCTCTGTCTTTATTTGATGAAAATATATCAGGTAGCTTGCCTTTGTCTATATTGTAATTTGATGAAGTAATTAATCATTGAAAAAGATATAAAGCTTATTATGACATGAAAATAGAATGACATAGTATCCCTAAAAATATGCATACCAACGATCATTCGTCGACTCCTGTATATTTTGACAAATTAAGGAAACTGTATTTATTCAATAATAATACAAGTCCAAACATGTACACTTGTACAGTATTTAAATTTGGGTGATTTGGCTTGAAAATATATTAAAGTCATATTCACATGCATAGAAATAGCCATATCTATTTTATTTCAATCATGATGAATATACAGTCCAAAAGTAAGTAAACGAAGATATAATTGTTTATATATCAGAGCAAGAAATATTTTTTTAATCGGTTCGAAAACTTGAAATTTCGTTCAAAAAAAGTTGAGGACCTTATCCCCACCCGTTTTTATTTAAACATAAAATTAATATTTGTATACTGGCATTTGATGGGGGTGGTTAATGATAAGCCAATTGAATGGTATGTATGTTATCATTAGTTTCCTCCTGAATCAAGTACATGGGCGTTGGCAGGGAGGGGCTTATGAAACCTAAATATAAATGTCTAGGCAGAACATACCATGTAGTAATTGTAATTTCTGCAATATTCGACAGTATTACACTTTTTTTTTGCTTATGCTTTATTGGTGCTAATTAGATTTTCACATCTGACTCAAAAAGAAGAAAAAATCGAATTTCCCTCCTGTCGTGAAATATCGCATTTGGAATGTTTGTTATTTTTTGCAAATGTATAAGGGTTATGACCGCTAAGATACGCGTACGATATTATAAATAAGATTAGTTGAGATAATGTACGTAATTTTATTTACCGAATGAGAGTGAAAGAAAATAATTAAATTTTAATTTCAATATGCATGGTTCTTATTTTCGATATTCATTGTTTGTAGACGTAATGCCCTATAGGCGTATTCACTCCGAAGTAGACCGAAAGTTGTTGTTGTTGTTGTTGTAGGGTTTAACGCCATTTTTCAGCACGCGATAGGCTATACATGGCGGCCAGTATTAATGGTGGAGGAAGAAACCGGGAAATCCCCGGAAAGAACCACCGACCCTCGAGAAGCTACTGGCAAGCTTTCTCACATATCCACATTGGCCGAATCCGAGACTCGAACCCACGCAGACAGAGGTGAGATGGCAGTGATCCGTAACGGAGAGCGCTTTAGACCACTCGGCCACTCGGGGCCCCTAGACCGAAAGTAGATCTTTGGAATGGTCGCCTCTGCGTGGAATACACGAGGCAACGGATAAACTTTTTGAAAAATTGGCCATTCAGAATCAGTGAGGTTGCTTAAATGGTAATGGATGTAAAGTGTGGAGTGTCTTCTTTACAGTGGTGTTAAGTTATGGGTGACTGAATACGTAGATAGTATCGAAAAATTAGATCGGAGTCATCGAGATGACAGAATGTGATCGACGAAAGCTAGTTGCCTTGTGTTATATGGTGAGTGTACACATTAGTTTCCACAGAATCAAGTGTCTGATACTTCGTTTAGGGTTGACGAACATCTGTCTAATAACAAACGCTGGAATACCACGCATGGGGCAAAATTAACGCCGTACATAAATTGTACATCAGAAATTATATACCAGTAAAGTTATGCACGAAGTTATTAAGCAATCTGTCAAAAAGTACAGTATAGAGGGACAATAATAATAATAATAATAATAACTACCATGAAGACTAACAGAATATTTATTTCGATAAATATAACTGGAAAAAATACATACGTATAATGAACTTAAGTCTTCAAGTAGTTGATAAGATTGCATTTAGAACGTTATACTTTTTCATTATACCAAACATCCCATTACTTTTCGATTGCCTTATCCAAGATATGTGTGTGTGTGTGTGTGTGTGTGTGTGTGCATGCATGCATGTGTGTGTTTGTAGGTAGGTAGGTAGGTAGGTATTGCATGCATATGAGTTCAAAATATTCAGAACAATAAAAATTGAATATAAATTTCACAAAGACTAAGACTGGAATTTGATACAATAAAAGATGATAATATAGATTTATAACTGGCAAGGATGTAACAGTAATTAGTGCTGAATTAAAAAAATTGTGGGGTGGGGTTAATGTTTTTATTTTATTTTATTTATTTGTTTAGTATTTTATTTTTTATTTTTATCATTTATTTATTTATTTTTTTATTTATTCTAAGACATGAAAGACTCGTTAATCCAAATACGTCATTGCCGACCAATTAGAAAGGAACTGCTTAGATATTAACAAAATCAAATACTTTAGTTTTTCCATGGAGATATAATTGCATAGTTTTAATCATACTATACTCAATAGTATTCACTGAATAGACTATTCCCGTGGCTTACTGGTTAGAGCGTCCGCCTCGGATGCCGGCGGTCGTGGGTTCGATCCCCGGGCGAGTCATACCAAAGACTTACAAAAATGGTACTAACAGCTACCTCGCTTAGCGCTCAGCATTAAAAGATAAACTGGTAGAACTGGTAGGCCTGGTGTCAGGATAATGTGACTGGGTGGGACATCATACTACATGTCTGCGCCATGATGCTTCAGTGTTAGGCGTCACTATAAACTGACGCATTGCAGTCATCGTAGCGATATGACTGAAAAATTGTAGCTACGTTAAAGATCCAAATCACACACACACACACACACACACACACACACACTGTTAGCACATCAACACGTTCAATATTATTAAAATTTATTCGTAACATTCTATACATTTGAACTTGTGACAGAACATCAATGATTATTTAAGACTTAATTCACAATATTGTCAGTTTCTCTTAAATTTATCGTTGTAACTTACAGAAATAAATGTATTTGTTGGTTTTGCTAACTTGTTGGTTTCGTTTCCTAATGTCACTTACTTTATGACCAAAAACTCGTAACAACTACCCATTTTACTTAATGGGTGTGAAATGTTTGGATTTATGTTTGACCATTAAAAAGAAAAAAAAAAAAAAAAAAAACGTTTTTCTGCAAAAGATGACTGCAAATTATGTTCAAATTCAACATGTCAGATATATTACTTATTAAAGACATTCTATAGTTTTTAAACCCATCATATAGTATTGCGTATAGGCTCCGTATACAGTCACTTTGGGCAAAAGTGGGGAAAACAAATTGGTCGGTGGAGGCCTGGCAACTCCAACACACACTCAGTTATAGTGCCATACAATTTTATGATTGTCTTTGTAAGTGTTTGACCACTATGTACTTTATTTCTGTGACAGCTTTTAACTCAACCAGCCTAGACGCTATTGACACCTTATTTGTTAAAGACACCTTACCTGTTAAACCGAATCAAAGTATGTAAGTCAGAGCTTTGTATGCACACTATACACATTTATGCAAGATGCAAGATTAAAATAAAATATGGGTTGTTTTCACAGACGTAACGATTGTGTGCACAGATATCCGCAATGCAACGCGTGCGCACCTTGCGCCTCCATTTTGAGTCCCCAACAAACCTATATCAACATTAGTCCTCACGTATATTCAAAATCTGATTTAATTGTAAATAAGGTTATTTACTTCATCGAAATGATTCATAGATTGTACTTGAAATTATGTTCCCCTATAGCACAAATGTAAAAATAAAGCTGGAAGTTCCCTGGCTTATATGGAAAGACAGAACAGTGAAATTAAGCCGTAATCATGCAAATTCGTATATTAAAAAATGTTATTTCTGACAAACAGTCGATATTGAGATTTTTTATAAATATTTTGGCTGATGCCCCAATCATTGTCATTATGAAAGAGCATTACAGGTCAATGATCTTCGGGATACAGTATTATTTACGGAATCAAAATTCATATCATGTGTATTATGCAAGAACTTTAGATACAAACACTTTTCGCGAAAACGAGTCCTTGTACGAAAGACCAATTAATATTAGCTAGTACGGTCAAATAATTTATTTGTGGCGGAGATGAATGGCGAAGGATGATATTGGATGAAAGCAAAAGCTGCTTAAAGATGTTTCATCTTCGGTATATTAAAATCAACCGTGTGAGAAACGGAATATGACATTGTGTCGAACGTCAATACAGAATATTCTTGAAATGTTCTTAGCAATTGGCTTTTTAACTTGAACGATAACAAAATGATTGATTTCAGCCCATGAATTTAAATATAGTAGTGAGACGATTCTCTTTATTCGTATAATTGACAATATTAGGCAATCTTGGGCAGAAACGAATTGATTTTTAAAATTCTTGCAGATAATGTTAACTCAGCAGAACTATAATATAGCAGGGGGGGGGGGACAACTTGCAACTTGTCCTGTGGTTGTTTCCATGCAGGAAAGAATTGCTGAGCCACATTGTGATAACTCACATGGACGCAGAACACAATTAATTTAACTAGATATTCTCTACATTTATTTCTCAGTACTGACCTTTCCACTGTGTGACAATAAATACAAATCATATGTTGACCTAACATAACTTCAAAGATGACTTAACGGGAAAGTTCTTGTCAAAGGTTCACCTGCATTTTTTTTTTAAGAGAGTCTGGACTGCTGTAAACAGAGCAGCATGTAAACAGAACACACATTTCACTTCAGGATCATCAAGAAAGCCTTATTACTCACTGTGCACTTTCGCCGAAATACACACGGACAACCATACCCTGAGCTCATATTCTCAAGAATAAACAGTTACCTTTAAATACCTTCCAAAAATATTATAAATCTAACTCTTCTATCACCACCAAAATGTGAAAGGAAAAAGTATTCTAAAAATAGACTAGGACTACATTCGTGGGTACTGGACCGGAACTGTTAATTGTGACCTGATTCCATATCGCCTTCCGTATGGCGCTACTATACTTGACCTATCATGCACATGCTCAGTGATCTGTAAATAGAAATAGCTGCGACCTATGCAGGCTACACGTAGTCATGGATCGAAAGAAGCCCGAACTTCCGTTTATTGTCAATAAATGCTAATGGGATAAATAAAGAAAAAATACTAAAACTTAATAACGACTTCATTTATGATGTTTTATTTTTAACAAGAAACTCACAATGGCTTCACCAAAGAGTTGATATATTTAGGTGAGGAAAAACTTAATGGAATAGTAATACTAAATAATTACACAGGAAGAGACTTAAGAGGAGGCGTTGCAACAATAATTTAAAAAAAGAAAGGTGTTAAATGGAAAAGAAAGGATGAAAGGAATTTTTTAAAGAGAGATTACTATACATAGTTATGGAGAACATACATTGCGTTAATATATACCTACCACTAATAAATACCAAAAGCAAAATTTTTTAGACAGACTCTCAAAATATCTCGAAAAATATACAATGGAAAATTTAATATTAGGGGGCGACTTTAATTGGGTGGGGGACAATGTAGACATAACATATAAACTGACAACTAATGATCTAATATTTAAACATTTAAACCAGAAATGGAAACTTTTGTCACCAGACATACAGATGTATATAGAAGAATGAATATTTTAAAAAGAAATTTTACGTATGAATATAAAACAGATAAGGGGAGCAGACTGAACAAATTTCTTTGTACAAATTATGATCAAAAAATATACAAAGAGGCAGGCATCATGAACTTTAAATTATCTGACCATAAACTAATATACTTTCATATAGAAATAAAATATAGAAATCAATGGGGGAAAGGGAGTTGTAAATTTAATTAAAAAATACTGGAAGAAGTAGATTTTATTAAAGAGATAAGAGAAGAAATTAAAACGTTTATAGAAAGGGGAAATTATTATATTTTAAATGAATGGGACCAACTTTCAAAAATATTTAATAAGAAAGCAATACAATTTGGAAAAATAAGGATAGAGAAAATTAAAACGCAAAAAGAAGAAATAAATAGACAACTAGGGGGAAAAACACATCAGAAGTGCTACACAAACTTTTTAAAAAAAGACTAAATATGATGCTGGAAGAAGAAGGAAAAGGTAGAGAGATAAGAGCAGGACAATTTACAAGTGTATACAAAAAAGCAGACGGACTCTAAAGAAGAGAAGAATTAAAAAGAGGGGGAAGTGTATTGAAAGTTTGAAAATAAATAATAATGAGATAGCAATAGAAAAAGGGTAAAATCTTGAACCACGTTAAAAACTACTACACTGGTTTATGCTAAACAGAAGAAATAGAAGATAATTAAATTGATGATTATTTGCAAGAAATTGAATGCTAGGTGATATCGTCAGAACACAAAGACTTGTGTGACGAACTCGCCTCGACGGAAGAAATTTTAAATACAATCAAGACGCTAACCAAAAGCAAATCCCCAGATGGAGATGGACTCACCACGGAGTTCTATTTAAATTTTACTAAGAAATGAAATCATGACAAAAAGTATGACGGAAGGAATAATCAAATTAATATATAAAGGGAAACGAGATAAAGAAGACCTAAAACATTGGAGACCCATCTCTCTCCTAAACACTGACTATAAAATACTAAGTAAACTACTAACAGAAAGACTTAAAAAGGGGATGAACAAAATAATCAATAAAAATCAGTCTTGTGGACCGATAGATAGAGATATTCAAATCAATATCTTAAGTATAAGAACAAATATAGATTATTTAAATGAATGTGGTCAAAAAGGTGCCATGGTACTTTTTGACCAGGAAAAAGCTTTCGACAGATTAGAGCATAACTACATACAAAAAGGGCTAGAAATATTTGGTTTTGGAAACAATTTTCAAAAATGGACCAAAATCCTGTACAACAAAATTACTTCAAAAGTGCAGGTCAACGGACCTAGTACTGAGCAATTTGAAATCTAAAGATCAGTGTGGCAAAGTTGCCCACTATCTATGTTATTATATGTAATAGCAATAGAAATACTAAGTATAAAAATAAGACTATAAAAATAATACAAGGATTGAAGGCATAAAAGTTCCAAACATAAAAGAGGAAATAAAGATGTTACAACACGCTGATGATTGCACAAACTTCATAAAAGACCCTAATTCCTATAAATACTTGATACAGGAATTTGAAAAATTTGGAAAAGCCTCGGGGTCAACAATCAACCATGAATAAACGGAAATACTAAAAAATAGGAAACTAGAGGGGAAATCACTCTGGATTACTCCCCCCACCCCCAATCAGATCAAGGAGAAAATCAAAGCACTAAGTATATATATCGGAAAAGGAGAAGAGAAAGCAAACTGTTAGGAAATGAGAGAAAAAATAGACCAACATTTGAACATCTTGGCACTTTAGCAACTCTGCCTCATGGAACGGGCCCAAGTAGCCAAAACATACATATATACAAATATTAATTATATACAAAAGTCAAACGACATTAATAATACAACATTGCAAAAATTTTACAAACCCATCATTAACTAAATTTGGGATTTTAAAACACATTATGTATAAAAAAATAAAAAAAAACTTTAAATAAAGCAAGGGAAAAAGGAGGACTAGCAATACCGAATCCAATGTTAATTAAGCATGCTAATATTCTAAATAGATTAAAAAATACAAACAGAGCCAGATTACCCGTAGGAAGGGATATATGTATATTGGTTTGGGTGTTTTATGAGAAACAGAAAAGACATCTATCAAAATAATAAACTTGTATAAAAAAATTAGAAGTACCTAGAAGATTTACATATATTAAAGAACTACTACAGATGTATAGAGATAACAAAGAGCTATGGGAACTAGATGATAAACTTACATACAAATGGATAAGGGAAATAACTACAAAAAGTATAAAAAATAATTAGGAGAAGATAAGCTATATATTAGTTGGGAAAGAGCATGGATCACTAGGTTAAACTAGGGTCCCTTAAAATACAAAGCCTCTGCTTCAAATACATGCATGATGCATGGTTCACGGGAGAGGTTGTAGTGCGACGGCATTTGGTCCGAGTACCGCCAAATTTTCCACTGTGTAACAAAGTTATTTTTAGCAACCATCATGTTATCACTCAGTGCGAGAAAAGAAAAGTAGAAAGAGTAAGAGTTATAGAGAAAATTAGTAAGAATGACAGATATAGAAAAGAAAATTTACTATACTTAGATGGGAGATTTGACAAAGAAACAATATATAAAATAACTGACTATATTGTAGACACAATGAAAGCCTGTGACCATATCTGAGTGATAGGGAAATAAAATAAAAAATATATAAAAAATATTCAATTTTTTAATTTCTATCGCAATTTAAATTTCAAACATTTAACAAGTAAATATACCAATCTCCCAATCATAGAATTTCCTAAAACTGAATATTTGTAGAAATATCCCACACATAAATTGTTATTATGACTCTCAAATCTTCCAGTCATATAACTTCCTAAACCTAAAGAAAACTTCTTTTTTTTTCTTCTTCTTCATCATTCTCTCATTCTTAATGGGTATAGGAAATGAGAAAAACATGGAGGGACAGGGATCCCTAAAGGGGGAAGTACGAGATAATGAAGTTTCGGGGCTACGTCACATGGCGCTACGCGAAGTGAACAGGCCCGTGAAAGAGTTTTGGAAATATCCGCAGGTGGGAAACTCAGATGTACAACACAAAGAAATAACAACTCGTATATAATCATGACCTAATTCACTCTGTCTCTGTTACACAACTCCCGTACTGTGTATCTATCCCCATTTAGAGGGAAATAAATATAAAAATTACCTTTATTTATTTTGTTTTTGTTAACATAATCTTAAATAAATAAAGGCGGACTAACTCGAGAAGGGAGAAATACAGTAAATAAAGAAAGTGTGGACCCCTACTCGAGCCCAACCGACCTAATCATATTAATATAAGCGAAGAACGACACAGACCAACACACACATAAAATAATAGCTTCTTTTTTCTTTCAAGACCAATAGTCCACCGTTTCTTCGCCAAATTCCAAATTTTAAATAAATATAACCACTAATAAAATATAAGATTGTAAGACGTCTGGGTTAAAATTTGAAATAACTCCCTACAAAGTAAACTATATATAGCACACATACATATAGCAATATACACATAGCACACACGGGATATAGGTGACTTCTAGCCAAGGTTAACTAAAAGTGAGGAACGGGACTTCGAGTAAGGTGATAGAAACCAACTCGGAAGAACTACCCTGTAGAAATCACTAGGAAATCCAACAAATACCCCGTCAAAAATTATTTTAAAATACATTATTTTCTTTAAAAACAAAAAAACATACAACACATCTGGGGGAAAACACATACATATAAACACTTTCCTTCTTTTTGGATAAGTAAGGGTTGGGGCATCTGTTTGGTACCCCACCCCACCCCACAAAAAAAAAAAAGAAACCCGACGTTTTCGTTCAGAAGCAATTGCATGTATTCATTATCATCTCATGTAACCAAACATGTTCTCCGCAATAGCCGATCTAAGGAAATAAAAACAGCTTTGTCCTTATGTCAAACTTGCGAATGCGTCCTTTTAAATCGTCCGTAGGTCACACGTACATGAACATATTGTTTGCAATCAGCTGATAGTTTAGCGACCCTAATTAGTCTTAACTGTAACTTTGTTTTCTTCCTGTGAGAAATAAAATGTATATGCTAAAACAAAATCTTGTGCGTAGTGTAGAAATCGTGAAAGTGTAGTCTGCCAGTAATAGGATCCTGTCTGCAACCTTAAGGTCAAGGTTACTTTTGAATATGTAGATGTAACTTAAACTACTAAAATTGTCCTCATTCAACACTACTGGTTTACATCAGGACTTATCTTACGTTTATAATTTTATCCAACAATTATGGTCGTCACATTCCTATATGAAGATATTTCTTGCTAAGTCTTGAACTATAGGTCAGTACGTAAATAGATGAAACTGCATTTAGATAGTGACCAAAGACCGTAAGATCAATCATGCTTTGATTTTTAAAGAAACGTCTAAATCTGGACAAACATTCCAGACGTATTATTAAGCATTTTCTATCTCTGACAGCTCCTATAGCAATCATTAACATTCTGTTATCACCAAGTAGAAAATACACTTTTTTCACGCCTCCAAAAATATACCGGTAAACATGTATTCAAAGAATTGGGCCAAATATTTACTTTGGCATAATCTAGAAACAGTTGTGTTTGCCTTTGTTCTCGATGACAGGCATGCATATGCACGTGATTACGGGAGAAACTAATGATTGCATCCCCTCCAATTAACACAAATACCATACAGATTTTGAATGGCCACTTTTACGCAAAGTTAATCCTATGCTTCGTGTCTTGTACTATTTTACAGATCTGTCCATCAGCACACTTCCTGCCTGCAACGATGGGTGAAACATAATTTTCACACTTTCCTCAAAACCACTTCAATGAATGTTTTCAAACTTTCAGGAAATGTTTAATATTACATGTTCTAGTTAATGATTTTGTATATTCTCCATAGCAACTATGCATAATTGACATCAACCAGGTTGAAACCTGCTTTAATATTTTTAAACTCTTAAGGCAATTTAAGTTGGGTATGGAGAACTATGAAGTGCCCACTAAAGGAATGACTATTAATGTTGATAGAGATGACACGCTGGATCTTGTTTCAAACCAGATTATTTGTATCGATATCCTCAGGATTAATCTTTTCAACTAATATACGTAGATATATAATAACTCCTTTTCGACAAATAAAAGCGAGAATTTTTATAAATAATTTGAGGGCTGGAAATATGTTGTTTTGAGGGTAAACTATTATAGTCTCCCAGCACCCTCTGTAAATTAAATCGACAGCCGTTGAGTTTAATGTAATCGTGAAAAATCTCTAAACCCAGATGAACCTACAGATTTGTATTACATTTTGCATAGTTACTTTCATGTAAGCCTTAACAGCCGTACTTAGCTCGTTTAAAACATTTTTTGTTCTATTTCTTTTATCCCTATAAAGTTCACTTCATTCTGATGAAAATATACAAAAGTTCGGCCGGTTGAAAATATTTACTTTTATTTTTTAACACCTGTATGTAAGTGGTGTATGGTATTTACTTCGTCCATCCATGTATGCGAGTCTGTCTTGCATGTCTATTCTCAAACTCCTGCACAGCTGCACTTATTAACAGTCAACTTGCACCGTGGGTGAATTTGGGATAAATATGTATGTGTTCCCTATGTAAATAAACAGATCGAGGCCTATCGATTTATTTTGTTGAGAGAGAGAGAGAGAGAGAAAGTTTATTATGTTCAGAGAGAGAGATGTTATCGCGTATATTTTCAATTTGTAACGCTTTTGCTTGACCACCATGATTCCATAACAAAATAATTGCGTTATCCACTGCTCTAAAACTACATAAAAAGACTGCTTTAGTTCAAGGAAATTACTTCACTATATATTAAAACTATGTTGTCCCACGGGCAACATCTACGTGTAGTCTTTTATTTTCACATAAATTAGCGTGATACCATCTACTTTGACGCCGATTGCGTCTAAATCACACTTTCAATTTGACACGTGATAATAATAAGTGTAATCAAGCTCTATATTAAAACGAAGAATTGCTAAAGTACGTCGAATTTTGAATATCGTGAAACGTGCTTTTCAGCCTTTTTTAGATTCAATACATGCTTAATTTAACAAATGTTCTACATTTCGAATTAGTCAGAAGAAGAAAAAAAAACACGAAAACACGAAAGGGAAGTAAATTTTTAGAAAATGTATACAGTTGTGCTACTTTTATCCCAGAAAATAGCAATATTATATCTCTTATCACTGTGTTGATATGGATAATTTCCCCAGACAGACGAGATTTCCTTCAACTGTTTGCAAAGAAATATTGACCTTTATTGCAGAGACAGCTAGTATTTACATGCCAAATTTATATATGAACGCTACGTACAAGACTAGATCTTAAATAATTTAGAGGAGAAGGTTGATATCAAGTATATCGTTCAACAGGTCCGATTATTGGTTGAAATTGCTTTCCTGAAAAACTTCATCACATTGAGTTAGTACATGAAAATTCGATTTTGAGGGATTAAACGCCGTTTGTCGACAAATTTTGTCATTCATGGCGGCCGGTACATTTGGTGAGGAAAGAAACCAGGTGGAACCATCGATTCACGGGAAGCTACAGGTAAGCTTCCTCACATACCCATGCTTGTTGAGCAGAGACTTGAACTCACACGGACAGAGGTGAGGTGTGTGTGTGTGTGTGTGTTGCATGTAAAGACTCACGTCTTAGATAACTCGGTGATCCCAGGGCTCCTATCACTTGAAGAAGCTATCGATTAATAGACACATGGACAGACAGACAAATGATTAGAAAGGCAGACTACTACATAGACCGATTGGACACACATATTGATAAATCACTGATGGCAAACTAATGACGACGCAGGGATGGATAGATATAAAAATGGATGTAGACTTAAATGTATTTATTCCAGTGTGTGTTTGTGTTTGTTTGGACTGAGATTAAAATGAAGAAAAACAATTATGAAAAAGTTTTTAATTTTTATCCTAGTTAAATAGAAATATTTAACAGATGAGCAATCTAGACCGGTGAAGAGCCTTTGCGATGCCATACGATATCCATTGCCGTCCACGATGCCATTTTCTTTACATTTAGTGGTTGTTGTTTAGGACTATATTCTGCTGGAATAAATCCCATGGAAGCAAGGCGAGCTACCATGTTCTGTGCAGCTTCTAAAGGACATGCCGTATTAGGTTTACGTAGCCTGTCTCCCACGACAAGCCATTCCATGAAGATGTAATGGACAGTCTTCTCTTGGAAGAATTTTAGAGATGATTCCAGAGCTTTGCACTCATACCCCTCTGAAGAAAAATACAGTTATGACAATTTAATATCGTACTTGCGTGTTTTTTTTTCCGTTACATCATCACCAATAATATAATTGTCAATGGAATGAGCTATTGTAGAGAAAAATGATGAATCGCCAGACTCCACTTTATTACCATTAGTAAGTTGTCATATTTTTTTTCAACATTGTCTCGAACCTACACATACACTCTTAAGCCGGGATATGTTGTTTATAACGTAAGAGCACTGAAGGTGTTAAACTTGTCAGAAAACAAACGGCCATGGTTACATCTACTACATTCAGAAAAAATAGTTTATTTTAAAGAAACTTCTAGATGTGGTAATCGATTAATCGATAATCTTGCGATTCGTCAATTGCATTCTACTCGTCTGTTTGCGTTACGAATATATTTTGAGCTAAATTTGTTTTTCTCGATTAACGTCGAATTTGATATTGGCAGCCATTGGTATTCTGGCACCCGTAAATATCTATCTAGTTCTTAAAATCATATATATGGATTATTTGATGATTTGATCGATAGGATGACCAAGGTAATATTATCAAGCTTCAAATAATGGACAGTGTCCATTTTCGTTATGGACAGATATTTTGCATACCAGGTCCCAGCAACGTGGAATGAATTGCCCACTGAACATAGACACAAAGACAGTGATCACATTCAAGAGGGCTCTTAAAACTCACTTATTTCGACTGCAAGAACAAACCTAAAGACCTAATAATATTTCCTACCTTAAATATTCTCAACATGTTTTTTTAAAGTTTTCTAATTTCATGGTGTTTGTTTTTGTAATCATATCATTTTATGTTTTTATCTTATAGGTGTTGTCAAATGTTGTAAAGCGCTTAGAGCTTCTAAAGATTAGGCTCTATACAAAGTCCTCATTATTATTACTATTACTATTATTATCATTATTATTTATTATTATTATTATTACTGTTTATTATTATTAGTAGTAGTAGTAGTAGCAGTAGCAGTATTAGTATTATTATCTCAAGAATATTTGCCATTCGAAACTTTCCTTACAATATTGCTATTGTTTCCAAATATTATGTGCATGACATCTTGCGGTTACATACTATGGTATAAAAAGTTACAATTCCTGTATTTAATATCATTGAAACACTTAGCAATCTCGGTCTGGTAACCTTAGTATGGATAAAGGATAAAACAAACTAGGGACAAGAAGTACCCGGTATTACCGCGGTATAAAAAAAATCGGTCGTACGTACCGCAATACTTTATCACTGTACCGTACGTCGTTAGTTTCCGTCAATAAGGAATGAACAGAAATTCCAGACGAATCTTTTCACGACTTTAATTATCATTTCTTGACGAAATAATTTAACAATTATATTACGTTTACATAGCGATTGCGTCTGTCACAAATTACTTATGAATTTTGCAGATATAATTATATGTATCATCGTTTAACCACATGTTTGACACGTGTCAGGTATGTCAACGCAGTTACATAATGGAATGTTGTGAAAACATATCCAGGCCAAATCCGGAAAATGTTCTGATTTTAAAAAAAGAAGAGAAAAGAAAATAACATGTCATGCTTTAGATATTTACTAGTGTATGTGAATTTGTTAATTATATGTATTCATTTGTAAGACTGAATTATCCTTCGATTTTCAGGAGCGGACCTGTTTCTGTCTGAACTGACGTAATTTCCGAAGTCCATAAAATATTTTCTCGTTTGTTGAGTATTTGAATTGAGGATTATATTAACTGCTCCTCAATGAAAGATAAATTGCCTGGCTAAACCCACTCAAAGTTTCCCTGTCTATTATAGCATTAGTGTGGCTAGAAAATTGTTGGCTTCAGTGTCAACACTGCCTACTTTTATCAACAAGCTCTCTAATATCAGCATGATTTCTTGCAAAGTATCAGGTACAGTGAGAACTCGATCATCCCACTTTAGTTACAGTTTATATGTTACAACTTAAAAAGAAATAATATACACATAACAAATCCGTCTAATATAGGTTACTATTTATTCATTATTTATTTTTATTTTTTGGGGGGTGGGGGATGGCAGCAGTTTTCTTTTGAACTTAAATATCTTCTGTTATCCCAAGATAACTAGTATTTTTTCCGAATAATATTATGGATCCAATACTGTGTTATTTTGATGTGCTCCGGAACAAGATATTTTTCCAGCTATTGAAAGACGGAAATTAAACCAAAAGTACCCCCTGCCCAAGAACATTGAATTGTTAGTTCCTAATATAATTGTGGTATACCATGGTACGTATCGCGATTCGTTCAGAAATACCACAGTATACCGCGGTACAAAGTGTTCAGTGATACTCAGCTCCGCTAGGGACTATACACATACCGATGTCCATCTTGATCACGACGTCCTTGGAACCAATGTATGGTAGCATGTCATCCATGGTTATTGCCTCAATCCAAGACTGTTCCGCTGGTGAATTTTTATCATTTACTGTGGATTCTTCTTCAGAGATAGCCAGTCCGCCCATGTTTTTGCCTGTGTTCTCAGTCATATGCACGATAGTTCTTGCGTTGGATATTGCATTGTTCAGCAAAATGACGTTGCCTTTACAGTTGTTCAGAGCTAATCCCTTATAGACCATCTTTGCATTTCTCCTTGCAGCCTCGATTGCCACAACATTTTTACTAAGTGTGCATGCGTAGAGAGTAAAATATCCAATATTTGCCCCAATGTCAACGAATGTTGCATTTGAATAAAAACGTTAAGGCAGCACGAATTTTGAGTGTGAGGTCATTTGCCCACAGTCCTTCAGTGCGAATCGATTTTGATACAAAAAGGTCTTCATCGGTTCCATACAAGCAAATATTAAACCTAGGATGTGTTTTGGTTTGGATGCAGTCATCCTTTTCCGTACCGCTACCTACAGGACAAATGCACATCGGACAGGTGTCCTTTACCTGGTAGATTTCCAAACGATAACCATTTGCAGCAAAATACAATACGATAAAGATAGCTGAAAAAGCAGAATATAAAATTTGTTATAGTGATGTTATATGAATTCAGTACTATACATGCTTATGAATTTAGTACTATACATGCTTATGAATTTAGTACTATACATGCTTATGAATTCAGTACTATACATGCTTATGAATTCAGTACTATACATTCATATGAATTCAGTACTATACATGCTTATGAATTTAGTACTATACATGCTTATGAATTCAGTACTATACATGCTTATGAATTCAGTACTATACATGCTTATGAATTTAGTACTATACATGCTTATGAATTCAGTACTATACATGCTTATGAATTCAGTACTATACATGCTTATGAATTCAGTACTATACATGCTTATGAATTCAGTACTATACATGCTTATGAATTCAGTACTATACATCCTTATGAATTTAGTACTATACATGCTTATGAATTTAGTACTATACATGCTTATGAATTCAGTACTATACATGCTTATGAATTCAGTACTATACATTCATATGAATTCAGTACTATACATGCTTATGAATTTAGTACTATACATGCTTATGAATTCAGTACTATACATGCTTATGAATTCAGTACTATACATGCTTATGAATTTAGTACTATACATGCTTATGAATTCAGTACTATACATGCTTATGAATTTAGTACTATACATGCTTATGAATTCAGTACTATACATGCTTATGAATTCAGTACTATACATGCTTATGAATTTAGTACTATACATGCTTATGAATTCAGTACTATACATGCTTATGAATTTAGTACTATACATGCTTATGAATTTAGTACTATACATGCTTATGAATTCAGTACTATACATGCTTATGAATTCAGTACTATACATTCATATGAATTCAGTACTATACATGCTTATGAATTTAGTACTATACATGCTTATGAATTCAGTACTATACATTCATATGAATTCAGTACTATACATGCTTATGAATTTAGTACTATACATGCTTATGAATTCAGTACTATACATGCTTATGAATTTAGTACTATACATGCTTATGAATTCAGTACTATACATGCTTATGAATTCAGTACTATACATTCATATGAATTCAGTACTATACATCCTTATGAATTTAGTACTATACATGCTTATGAATTTAGTACTATACATGCTTATGAATTCAGTACTATACATGCTTATGAATTCAGTACTATACATTCATATGAATTCAGTACTATACATGCTTATGAATTTAGTACTATACATGCTTATGAATTCAGTACTATACATGCTTATGAATTCAGTACTATACATGCTTATGAATTCAGTACTATACATCCTTATGAATTCAGTACTATACATGCTTATGAATTCAGTACTATACATCCTTATGAATTCAGTACTATACATGCTTATGAATTCAGTACTATACATGCTTATGAATTCAGTACTATACATGCTTATGAATTCAGTACTATACATCCTTATGAATTTAGTACTATACATGCTTATGAATTTAGTACTATACATGCTTATGAATTCAGTACTATACATGCTTATGAATTCAGTACTATACATGCTTATGAATTCAGTACTATACATCCTTATGAATTCAGTACTATACATGCTTATGAATTCAGTACTATACATCCTTATGAATTTAGTACTATACATGCTTATGAATTCAGTACTATACATGCTTATGAATTCAGTACTATACATGCTTATGAATTTAGTACTATACATGCTTATGAATTTAGTACTATACATGCTTATGAATTCAGTACTATACATGCTTATGAACTGAAGCTGTGCTATCAGCATTTGGACTAGAAGATAGTAAAGACCGGTCGCTAAATCGGAATAACGAGACATGGAAATAATTACAGGGCAGTCAAATGTTTGATCATATTTGAGAAATAAATTAGAGTGGTGCAGGTACCACTTATACATTTCAAAGTGGATATCATATTAAAAAAGAAAAGATTGATAGATTTAATTTAGTACCAAAGAAAAATGTTATTGGCATATCCCAAAACCAGTAAAGATTGTGGAAATTCTTCTTCTATATGGCAGTTCCCTTTTGAAAACTCAATGCTTAGAGTATATATATATATATATATATATATATATATATATATATATATATATATATATATATATATTAAATTTTAGTTGGTTGTTATTTGTTAAATCCTGCTTAAAATAGCTTCATGTAAAAGTCCAAAAAGTTCCAATTATGTATTTAAAAAGCTGATGCAATGGCCCGAAAATCGAAGCAGATCAGTTGGTATTATTATGATATAGTTTGTGAACTTTCATGGCACTGATTCAAAAACTGCTATAGTCCTAATGCACATTCATGACAGACGTACGGACACCCTAAAAAAATACCCAATTTTGCTAACGTTCTATGCATAAGAAGTACATTAAACATGATATATATATTCGTATGTCACTTGTTTAGGCTCGAATAAACAATAACACAAGAAAGAGGGAAAACAACAAGCTTTTAAAAATACAATGATTTATTTCCCTGGAAAAATTCTGCCAAAATGAAGAAAAAAATATGAACCTACGGTTTTAAAGAATCAAATCCAACAATAATCCTAAAATAATCCTAGAATAAAATTTTAGTAGTTCTAATAACAAAATGTTCTACTGATTTCACGTTCGAATCTCGACGAAGAATCCAAGATGGGAGACGATGACGTATGCTACAGTCTGTAGTGTTGAAGTCTACAGTTCCTTGTAGAAATAAGAATTATCATTCCGGTTTCTGATAGCTGAATACAATTTTATATAACAAAATGTCCTTGTTCCACAATATTACATGAGCACACTTATTTTCCAGACAAATAACAGAATTAATCCTTTTGAATCCAAGTAATTTGAAATAACTCAAAACAGCACAAAATAAAACAAACAATTTAACGGCCCAACCTCTAATGATTTATTCTCCAAAACATGGGTTATATGGGCTTTCTAAAACGTAAACAACGGTCATGTGATCATCTTCTGGTAGTATATAGAAGCAATTACTTGTTACAGATCAAGTTTACCCAGTGTGACCCTGACGAAAACCAATCATTTTCCTCTAAGAAATAAAAAATAAAAACAATTGTTTATATCTTAAAGCCAAGGTCCCATCATGACCTTGCAAACAACCAATCATTATAAAATAAACTAGAACTTGTTTACGAAGTTTGCTACAAATTTTGAAACATGGTCAGGATATAGATCAACACCTGGTGTTTATAAACTAACAGTCAAGATCAAACTATTTTCTAACAAAAGTATCGTGTCCAGTGAATATATTTACATTACAATATCATGTAATGAAAATAAAACAAATTTAAAACTGACAAACAATTAAACTAAAAGAAATATATATATTAAATCAGACATAATTAAATTAAATATACCTAACACAATATAAATGTCCTGATCTCGATTCTTTAAGGTTGGGATCGTCTCTAATTATTGCGATCTGATGTATCCTCTCGGAATCTGTCTTTTGGGAAAACAGTTGGCACGGTTGCTGCACAAACTGAATGACTGTATTAATGTGTATGTATTCTTCTTTGTCTTTACACCATATATTTGGCCATATTACTTCAAATGACCATAGCAGTGACTATACATCATAACTAATTTTAATTGATCGGAATAGCTAAATTAATTTGTTGTAATTACACATAGATATAATCAGTTAATCGACTGCCACTAGTACAAGCAATTTAAAATATTTAGTTTTCAAAACGTCACTAAACACTGACGCAGTCCAACACATTCAAATTGTGTTGAATCAACCCCTTCAACACGTAGTGGTAAAGAAGAGGTTACACAAAAGTAACATGTGTGACCACTATGGATCAAATAGATGAACATTATGATATCAAGACACATGTACATGTGTTGTACTGTACGTTTAATGGGGTTGTGTGAAAATAGTTTTATCAAGTTTACGACGTTGTCATATCTGGTAAAGTTTAAACATTAGACAAAAATTAGTTGGTTGCTTAAGTGGTGTAAGGACATATAAATTTTAGTTAGTCTTTCCTCGTTGACTAAAGACCATGTAACAGTACGAGTCTATGGGTGTGTTAACGATCAATGATAACATGGACATTCGTGTTGACAATGGTTTTATAAAGGTCTGTGTGTGTGTGTGTGTGTGTGAGAGAGAGAGAGAGAGGGAGAGAGAGAGAGAGAGAGAGAGAGAAAGAGAGAGAGAGATTTGGATTTTTAGCGTAGAATTAACACTTTTCTATTCATATCACTACGATGTCTGCAGTGTGACAGTTTATGATGATGTCTAGCACTGGGTTATTATGTCGCAGACATGTAGCATCATGCCCCACCTGGTCACACCTCTGACACCAGGCCGACCAGTCCTAGCACTACCTCTTAATGCTGAGCGCTATGTCTCTGGTAGGACTCGGCCGGGTTCTAACCCGCGACCTCCCGCATCCGAGGCGTACGCTGTAACCACTGAGACCACTGTAGATTAAACAGTTATAAAGATATGCCTGCTGCATCATGATTTAAATGCTAATGGAAGAAGGGGATATATAACAATTTTAAAACACATTATTTTTTATATCTCTTTTTAGTTGCACGCTTTGACTCCCCACCCCCAAATAGCTATTGGTTTCCCAGCCCATAGTATAGTTGACCCATAGTATAGTTGACTCAGCTATGATCGTAACAAAACCTAAACTCGTTTCATGCTCTGTTTAACACAGACAGTAAGAGCAATCACCGAAATTAAGACTGGGTATTCAAAAGTCAGAGGACCATTTTAAAGAGAAGATAATACTCGACTTGTAATGACTTTGTAACCGTAGAGTATCGTGAACCGTTGAGAGTCAGACAGTACGTCTATCGGTAGGGGATTATAATTGGGTAAGGGATACCATAGACAGGGAAAGGGATCTAACTACAAATGATATAAGGTTTAAAGTAGAAATGGAAAGATTTATATCTGAACATAGATTTTCGGATGTATGTCGTCTTTTTAACATGCCAAGAAAAGAATATACCTTTGAGTATAAAATAGATAAAGAAAGTAGGATTGACAAATTCATATGCACTAAACATGTAGAAAAATGTTTAAAGAAGCAGGGATAATAGATTTTAAGGTTTCAGATCATAAATTAATATATATCAAATTGGAAGTAAATAATAAAAATAACTGGGGAAAAGGAAATTGGAAATTAAATAACAAGTTACTGGAAGACCCAAATTTTGTTATAGAAATAAAAAACGAAATAGAAACGTTTGTGACAACCAGGAATAGAGATATAATTGGGTAATGGGAAAAATTTAGAAATAAAATTAAAAAATAGCTATAACAAATGCACAATAAGAAGTAAAAAAACTTAAATTAGAGCAGGAAGCAATATAAATGCAGCTTAAGAAAAATAATCCAATAGAAATAGATAAAAAATTAAAAGACAGGCTAAATAAAATATTAGAAGAAAAAATTAGGGGCAAAGAAATAAAAGCAGGGAAATTCACACATATTTATAAATGAGCGGAAGGGCTGTACAAACGCGAAGAAATTAGGAGAGGAGGGGAAAAATTATGGATAGTCTGAAAATTAATGAGGTCAAAAGAATAACTGACAAAAATGAAATATTAAAACATATTGAAGAATATTATACTAAATTACATACGTGGCAGGAAAATGCAAACTGTGCAATTGAGGACTACCTAAAAGAAATTCAGTGCGAGAAGATATCATCAGAACATAAGGACTTATGTGATGATTTCATCTCGCAGGAGGAAATTGCAAAACGTATACAAAGCCTTACAAAAGGAAAATCCCCAAGTGGAGATAGACTCACCACGGATTTCTAAATAAAATTCTGTGTTGAGTTGTCGCCAATTTTGGAGTGGTTATTTAACAATATTTTACTCACAGACGATGTCATGACAGAAAGTATGAGAGAATGGATTATAACATTAAAATATAAAGAGAAGGGAGATAGGGAAGACCTAAACAAAACTGGAGGCCCATCTCACTCCTAAACACTGGTTACAAAATACTAAGCAAAATATTAGCGAATAGGATAAAAAATGAAATGGGGAAAATAATCAATACAAATCAAACATGTGGTCTCAAAGGAAGAGATATACAAAATAATATACTAAGTATCAAAACAATCATTGAATATATAAATGAAAGTGGACAAAAAGCTTCTATGGTACTTTTTGATCAAGAAAAAGCTTTTGACAGATTAGAACAGAACTATATACAAAAAGTGCTAGAAAAATTTGTTTTTGGAAACAACTTTCGAAAATGGACTAAAATCCTGTACAACAGAATAACCTTAAGAGTGCAGGTAAATGGAGCAATGACAGGTAAATTTGACATTAAAAGATCTGTGAGGCAAGGTTGCCCACTGTCTATGCTAGTATATGTAATAGCAATTGAAATTCTAAGTATAAGCATTAAACTTAATAAAGATATAGAGGTTATCAAAATACCAAATATAAAAGAAGTAAAAATACTGCAACATGCAGACGATTGTACAAACTTTATAAAGGATCAAAACTTTTTTAAACACCCAATCAAGGAATTCGATAACTTTGGAAAAGCGTCAGGATCTCAAATTAATCATGACAAAACTGAAATACTTAAAATAGGAAACTGGAGAGGAAACCACACTAAATCAGGAGAAAGATCAAAGCATTGGGAATATATTTTGGGGAAGGTGAAGAAATGGAAAACTGCAAACAGATAAAATAAGCAATTTAAAAAAATTTGGAAATCTGGGTACTAACGCCAATATGCCTTATGGAGAGAGTACAGGTGGCGAAAACATATATGTATTCACACATAAATTACATCTTAAAATCTACAGATCTTAGTAATATAGCACTAAATAAAATAGACAAAATGATAATAGATTATATATGGGATTTTAAATTACACTGCATAAATAAAGAAACCCTATATAAGGCCATGGAGAGGGTGGTAGCACTCCCCAGCCCCGTACTACTTAAAGCCTCCAATATTTTAAATAGGTTTAAGAGATTAAGAGCAGAACCAAAGAGTCCATGGGGAGGTATCTGTATATACCGTTATGCTTTCTCACTAAGAAATAGGGAGGATATATATAAAAATAACAAATTGATTAAACAATTAGAAATTCCAAGGATATGGAGGAATATCAAAGAGTGAATTTTAAAATACAGAGACCAAAAAAACCTATGGGATATTGATGTAAACTTAACATATAATTGGATATGACAGGATGTAACAAAGAATATTAAAAGCACAGTAGAAAAAGAAAATATACACGTTAACTGGGATAGAGCATGGGGGCACTGGATGAAACTACGCTCCCTAAAAAATCCAAAGCCTCTGCTTCAAATACATGCACAATGCATGGTTGACAGGAGAGGTTGCAGTGAGACGGCACATGGTAAGAGTACCGCCGAAATGTTCACTGTGCAAAATAGGACCATTCTCAAAATCACATGTAATGACGCAATGTAACAAATCGCAAAATAACAGATTAAAAGTCATAACAGAAATTTTAAAAAGCAAATTCGTACAAACACCAAAATTTACTATATTTAGATGGGAACTTTACAAAAAATACAGTGTATGAAATTACAAATTACATTGCAACAACAATGTGGTCCTGTGGTCAAGTAATAATTATTGGAAAATAAAATACAGTGATTTTATATTTTTATCCTTTTATATTGAACACTAACATCTTTCTAACTTCGTCTGTATAGTATTTTAGGTAATACCAAGGACCAAATACAGGGACCACCTGTGGCGAAAAGTACGAGATGAGGACGCAATGGGGCTATGTCACATGGCGCTACGCGAAGTGAACACGCCCATGGCAGAGACGGGAAAACAACCACAGTGAAGATATCAGGACGTACAAACAATAAAAACATCGAATACCCAAATCACAAATACTAACTGCTGTACGGTTACTATACCGTACAACATACCCCAACTGAGCAAATAAAATGTCTTGGAAAATTTTGGAAATAAATAATTAAAAAAAGTAGCTAAATTCGAGAGAGTGAGGTATACAAAATAAAGGAAATATGGAGCTCCCTCGAACACAGCTTACCGTATCTAAAAATAGATTGCGAAGTACGACATACATCTATAGCATTCACTAAAAACATTGGGTTTTGTTTTTTCTAAATTGCCGCACCGATACTTCGCCAAAATTCCAAAATGAAAAAAAGAACAAATTAAAGGGAATTCACAAGATCCAAGATATAAGGATCGTAAGAAAACTGGTACAAATTTGATATATTTGGCTATCCCTACATGAATAAAAATATAGCACGACCAACATAGCACAATCACAGATAGCATACACGGGATATAGGGACCTCCAGCCAAGGTCACGAAATAATAGGAGAGGGACTCCGAGTCAGGTGACAGAAACCAACTCGGAAGAACAAACCTATAGAATACAGTAGGACTTAAATACCCCATCAAAAATTCCCAAACAAATTTGGAAAAAATTCTTTAGTAAAATTGGAAACAAAGCAACATATCTGGGGGTTTCAGTAATACATAAAACACTTTACTCTTTGGTTAAGTGGGGGGGGGGGGCATCTGTCTGGTGTCCCCCTCCCAAAAAAAAGGTATATCGGTAGCATGTTACAATGAAATTAACATTAGGGTATTGGGGTTTACGCTATTTCGCCCCTTCGGAACACTTAGAACATGATAATCATTAGCAATGTAACATGGGTGACAACAAAACATGGGCATATTGTGGAAAAGAGACCATTTGCTTAAATTCATCAACACAAATCAAGTCTTCCCATTCCCTACTAGATAATGAAATGTTCGCAAAGTCGTCATTTAACACTGTGATAATGAATATGGAATAATTTACGCATTACACGCACTTGTGTTTATTCATAACTACCAACCACAGTTACTATGTATTTTACCATCCATCTCTGAAGCGCTGTAATGTCGACCTGAGCGACTGAAGGTCCTATAAGCGTTGGTAGTATTGTATTGGCAGACGCAACCAGGAAACCTTCCCCAAACACACATGCTAACTTTATAGGTAGGCGATTAATTAATTGATTGATTGATTGATTCTGTTTTCTTAAAATATATATGGCAATAGAACATAAATAGATATGAAAGTACAAATATTAAAAGGACAATTAAAGTGAAACATATAGGTATGAAGAACATTTGAGAAGACAGTAATAAATATTCCTGATAGCCTAAACCTACAAGGATGGATGAATTAATGATCAACAGTAATATACCAACATAAAACAACACTAGAGAACTAAGAATGAAGTCAATTTAGAATATATATTTATATATGTATCAGTTTCATCTAAAATAATTCATACATAGTAAGAAACTACTTATGTAATTCGATAAAGGTGACATCTTACATTTTTCTAACTAATAATTTAATCTACAATGTTGCTGCCGATGAGATAAAAATGTATCATATATAAACTAGATTAACATATATATATATATATATATATATATATATATATATATACAATTGGGGCATTTCAAAACAAAGTATTTGTCATCTTGAGCTGAATTGTGTCATATAAAACAACATCTAAATTATCTGGAGACATGGGCCTTGTATCTCTCCCAAATTTGATTATACTAGGGCAATGTGCACTAACAAGAAACAACGTGCATTTGTTACTACAATGATACTAAGGCAATGTGTACTTGAAGGAAACAGCGTATAATTTGTTCCTACAGTAATTTAATATGTACTGACACTACACAAGCATGTTTACGACGTTTGCATCGTAAAGTGTGCTCTCATTTGGAACGATTGCCTTAAGGATAAAGAACATGTTTTCACCTCAACCGAATGAAGAATGGTAACTGCAAATACCAAATTGTTAAAATTGTCATAGAAACCCTGAATAAGCTCGAATCGCCTTTTGCAAGGTGAGAAAACATAGCAAATGTTTACACCTAGGGAGGAAGCAAGCCATAGGTGAGAGTGATAAGATAGCCGAAGAGGCAAACAGAGAGAAATGTACTTTACACAAAATGTATGTACATGTTAGTTTTAGAATGATCCGAGTTATTTCATTTTTGTTGATATTGGAAATAGCTTCTTCGGTCCTGTTTATTATGTTATACTCCAGTATGTATGATCTGTTTTTCATTTTTATAATATGCTCTATTTTGTCTCCGTTAACTTTACATTGTTAGAATCGTGCAATATTTTACGATATTGCACACCTTCATATTGCACTCACGTGCACGACAAGTGCGCCCAATATTGTAATAGGAACTACTTTGTAAAGAAATCGTGTACACTCAAGTAGTAGACGCTTTACGTTTTGGCTGATTAAATTTGTTTCTGAATGAACTAAAGCAGACGTTTCGTGGACTGCCACATACCAGTTGCTGTTCAATAGTCCACTTTAACTTTTTTGATACAATGTTTCGGATTTAGGCTAGCGATAGACGCCAGACAGGTCATAACATTGCTGGGTCCCTACAAATAACATGCAAGTGACAAGGCATAAATGTGTCTTCTTTGGCCGGTAATAAGACTGCCAAAAAAAATATGCTTACAGTTTTACATCCTGAATTTCCTCAAAATGTACTTCCTTAGTTCTGCGAATCCAAATTAATGAGCTTTGTTATGGGCTCTAAAGCGTGATTACACATTTCGAAATTGTACTGTAATGTCGACTACATTCCAAGTGCAATTACATCCTCCTTATTGCGTTCAAAATGAAATGAATATTACATTCCATAGCGTCTTTTTGATAATTAGAATTGACAGACTTCATATTTTCCCACATTATAATTCCAAACATTCAATGACAGAACACAAACTCATTTGCATCTGTCGACACTCTGCTCCCTCGCTGCTGAAATCAGATGTTCCTCATATGGAACTGGCACAGACAAATCCAGTCCATAATCACGAAATTTAGTAGAATCGACAAAAATACCGAATCAATACCGAATCTATTCAATCCAGCCAGAAGGAAAAGTTGTTGCAATGCGAATTCATTCACAATATGACTCTAGATTTCAATTTCAAGTAGACCAAATCTACATTTTATTTTGGAAAGTGATGTCTAGAGCGCAACAAAGTTCAAATTTATCTGGGCGGAGCTATGTGCGCATTAAAAATGGTGTTTGTGTACTGATGAATCTGCGCTTGTGTATTTAGTTTGGAATACAGCATAAATTTTGTTACTTGTCTATTGTAGTATAGTTTTGTTTATATAATTTAGCCTTAGGAAGAATAAGAAAATAAGCCTTATAAATAAAGGTTAATCTATTTGTATGGGAAAATATGAACTCGTTGTGCCGGCTGGATATATTACACTCCAAAGGTCGTGCAGTATATCAATCCGAAAAATTCTTTCTCATTTACCCCTACAAATGCTCAAACCTATAATTGTTGATATATTATAATAGTCAAAGTCAGTCATTTCGTGTACTATGAAGATTCCATGTCCTGTCATCATAACTCAAAATTAAATGGTTTTCTATATGAATTATGTGTTATGTGTAAGTGGTATGATCACTCAATGTATACATTTCAGACCAAATACGGATTCGGTCAATGTGGGTATGTGAGAAATCTTGCCAGAAGCTTCTCGTGGGTCGGTGGTTCTTCCCGGGCTTTTCCCGGGTTCTTCCATTATTACTGGCCGTCATGCATTGCCCATCGTGTGCTGAAAATTGGCGTTAAACCCAACAACAATAACAACATACCAAATTTATTTATTTATAAAATAATTTAATGTAGACTTACCTTAAAAAAACCGAAGCAAGTATTTATATATTATGCGACAACACATCGCATTTCTCCACATAACTCAGATTGGCACTTAAATCGAATTGTTTTTTTTTATATAGTGAGAACTGTCAGTACCTGATGCTAGTGATAACTATGGGTTTGCGAGATTCACAGAAATTCAGTCTATATATATATATATATATATATATATATATATATATATATATATATATATATATATATATATATATATATATATATATATATATTAAACTATCCTATAGCATGGGGGTTTTCTGCTTGACTTTAGGGGAGATTTAAGGCACCAGCATGAAAATGCATCATGTCGATGTGTTTACAGGTTGTTTTTTCTTCTTTATTTGGGGGGAGGGGGTAAAATAAATTCCAAACACAATCAGCAAGTTCTGAACCAGAATTTGAAGGAAAAAAATTGTTTTTGCGAGAGAAAAAAAACAATTTATTTCCTGTAAATGTCTTCTAGAATTGAAAACAAAGTGATGATTGAATATATGAGCGTCCAATTTACCTCACTGTCCAGTTTATTTCACTGTCCAATTAACCTCACTATCCAATGCAGTAATGATGATGCCAATGAAAGTATAAACTTTTAACTTTTACAAATTACTTTCATTAGAAAATATAAATATTCCATAAAGCTGGCGAAGTTTGATTAATTGTATTACTAAAAGACTAACCCTAATTATAAAAGAATTGAAAACATCCATTCATGATGGTAACTCTTAGAATCTTTGGAAAGCTTACTAATTTCATCTCCATTCAGTTAAGAACTATTAGGAAGAATATAAATATAAATCTGTATACAGTGGCATCATTAGGCGGTTTACGGGTGTGTGCGAACCGCACCGGGTTACACCATCAGATGTGGGTCACACCAAAATGATTGTCTAT
Organism: Sinohyriopsis cumingii; assembly: GCA_028554795.2. Lineage (NCBI taxonomy): Eukaryota > Metazoa > Mollusca > Bivalvia > Unionida > Unionidae > Sinohyriopsis > Sinohyriopsis cumingii. The sequence goes on from CM068831.1 coordinate 78,991,082, forward strand.
AATTTAAAAAATTGAATTTTTGTGTAGGAAGTGGGTCCATGGGGGTGACACCATGAGTTACCGCACTGAGTGACACCATCCCTAGTGACGCCACTGTCTTTATAAAAATGTTCATAACATGTCAAATTGCCCTGGGATGTGAGCAGCTTGGTTTTCAAGCGAACTGCATTAACATCCTTGTGCGTGTCCAGCGCAGGCGTTTGCAAGTGTAGGCGGTTATGTAACCAACGTTGTTGGGTTTATTTTTTTCTTCATAAAGTCGCGGTTCATCTAATTAAAAGCCAGGTAATTCTAGAACTGTTTCCACAAAATCAAATCTAAGTACCAGAATATTTTCTTTGTCTTTGTCGTGCTTTGAATAATTGCAAATACTAAGATTGACTCCTTTATGTTTGAGATATGATCCTTCTCTAAAACCGAGATAGAATAATAACACAATTTCTAGCATTTCTTTTCACCAGCAGCAATGATATTTAAAATCAGAGTGATGTTCACAAAGACGTGATATATAACATATAATATCATATAAATACACAATTTCATATGATACTTAATATCATATAATACTTATTATCAAATAATACTTAAAATCAAATAATACGTAATATCAAATAATACTTAATGTCATATAATACATAATGTCATATAATACATTATATTATATAAAATATATTAAGAAAACTTTTCAAGTGTAAGTTACGCCTTGAGAAAACAGATGAAACTGTCAAAACGTCGACAAAACTGGGATAAACTCTTTCGTTTGTCTTAGTTACAGAGATATAGAGAATGAAAGAGAGAACGCAGGAAAGAAGTGGACAAAGCCTGCGATGATTGTAAGACTTACCTAACAGTACGCCAAAAACTTTCAATACGACTGGGTTAAACCGTGATGCCATGCTGTATTTGGAATAATAAATATTGCATTATAATGTCATTTAGTATTTTCTACTATTATCAGATATACTATTCTCTTTTCCTTTGTGTATTCTTGTACTTGGTACTCCAAAAATACAATTTACATGCCTAAAGTAATGCAGATTAGTCGACCGAAACGTATTTCGACGTGTATAGTTCCTGCGTACAGTACGCTTGCATATATTTGATGGTACCCACATAAAGAATCCTCTAACGATCGGAATGTAGTTGCGTGTACACTTAAATGAAACACTAGAAGAATACAGGCAAACAAGGTTAGTGAGCGGCGGGGTGTTTTCAATATTAAATTACAGTCCTGAAAAAAATGTGCTATTGTCGAATGATTATCTAGCTCCTACTGAAATAAAAGCGAACAAACTTTATCTCTGTGTCATCTCTTTTTACCACAGTATGTATACATGTATGCATGCAGGGCCGGCGCTACCATATAGGCAAACTAGGCAGCCGCCTAGGGCTCTGACTTCAGGGGGCGCATTTCTCCAAATCAACAACATTTTTGAAAAATAAATAAATAAATTTCAGTTTTATTGAGGGTAGTTTTTTAAATCCTGGTTTATTTCATACAGGAACAAAAATTCGGGTAGATTCAGTCAGACCGAAACATCAGATATTTTCGGAGGGGGGGGGGGCACGCCAGAATCTAAACTTGCCTAGTGCGGCAGATAGTCTGGCGCCGGCCCTGTAAATATGTATGTATGTATGTATGTTTGTTTGTCTCGGATTCGGCTAATGTGGGTATGGGAGAAAACTTGCCAGTAGCTTCTCGAGGGTCGGTGGTTCTTTCGGAGGATTTCCCTGGTTCTTCCTCCACCATTAGTACTGGCCGCCATGTATAGCCTATCGTGTGCTGAAAAATGGCGTTAAACCCTACAACAACAACAACAACAACAACATCTATGGATATATATATATATATATATATATATATATATATATATATATATATATATATATATATATATATATATATATATATATATATATATATATATATATATATATATATTTATATGTATGTATGTATGTATGTATGTATGAATAACCGCTCCAGTGGCCTAAGTGGTTGGAGTGTCCGCCTCGTATGCGGGAGGTCGCCGATTCGATCCCCGGCCGAGTCATACCAAAAATGTATAAAAATGGTACTAACAGATACCTGGCTTGGCGCTCGTCAATTAATTGGACGGTGTTAGTGCCAGCCCGTCTTGTGTCAGGATAATATGACTGGGTGGGACATCATGCGACATGTCTGTGACATGATGCCCCATTGCTGGACATCACTATTAACTGCCATACTGCAGATATCGTAGCGAATATGTATGTATGTATGTATGTATGACTGACTGGCTCTCAGTCACGGATCACTGCCATCTCACCTCTTTCTGCGTGGGTTCGAGTCTCGGGCTCGGCCAATGTGGATATATCAGAAAGCTTGCCGGTAGCTTCTCGTGAGTCGGTGGTTCTTTCCGGGGTTTTCCCGGGTTCTTCCTCCACCAATAATACTGGCCACCATGTATGGCCTATTTTGTGCTGAAAAATGGCGTTAAACCCTATAACAACAACAACAGCGACTGACTGACTGACTGACTTCCTTTATTTCCTCTTCAGAAGAGATTTCATTCAGTTAATTTTTCGTTAATACAGAAAAGATAGGAACATAGTTTGACATTAATGGACATACAGTACGCTATACATATACATATATATACATACACACATATACACATGTACTCATGCATACATATACACACATATACATATATACACACATACTCATATATACACACACATGTTAATACACATATACATACACACACACACACACACACACACACACACACACACATATATATATATATATATATATATATATATATATATATATATATATATATATATATATATATATATATATATATATATATATACATAAGTAGTGAATGGGGGCGATTCAGGGACAATGGGACTTACCATTAAAAGCAGGGTCCCGGCACTTTGGGGACTATGTAAATTTAACATGGGGAAAACTGGCCCGTCACTTTGGGGACAATGGGAATTAACATGGGAATCTATTTTGGGTCAGTCTAGGGACAAGGGAAATTTAACATGGGAGAAAAAAGCATTTCTAGGGACAAGGGGAATTGAACATGGGATTTTTTTTGTTTTTTTTAAAAAATAAAAATTAAAAAAAAAAAAATAAAATAAAAATAAAAATAAAAACGGGTAGGCAATTGAAAGTCTATCTCTTTTCGAGAGATGTGGGTGGCCCTGAAAAGGGCCTTTGGGTTTATGTTAATGTATCCATTAACATAAGGGGCACCGCACTGGTCTTCTTCTTGTCCTCAGGCTGCGTCTCACTGTAGGACCGTAAATCAGGACTCTTTTGAGGCATCCTTGTCCTTCTACGTAGACCTACCTATCCACAGACTGGTGTCTGTCCTGTGGACAACTGTCCAGTTGGATCGGACATACATGGGTATGTCCGTCCGGAACATCATTGAAGACACAAGCGTAGAAGATTGCACATCGGTCCATATCTTGAGGCGCCGAGAACAGGTGAATCAATGCAGTGAACTGCGTTTATTTATAGGTAGAGGTAGGATTGAAACGGATTGAGTTTGTTGACCAATCCAAACACGCGTTACAAAATTCAGTCAGCCCGCATCCAATCCGAAGAGAGCAGTCTGTGACGTCACGTGGTCTATATAGATTCTCTAGCGCCTGTGTGCAGTCAATCTATGCGACAGTTATTCAACATGACGGAAACTCAGAAAACGATCGATTGGGGTGCACCAGCAGTGGAGACCGCCCAAGGGAACCCGGACTTACTTTCAGAAGAGGTAAATTGGGATTTTGTGGATTTTCTTACCTCGCAAGACTTTGTTTCGGAACCTTCGTCACCTTCATTACCGCAAGTGGAGAATTTTAGACAGAGACAGAAAGAAGAATTGGAGAAATTTGTACAGCGGCAAAAGGAAGCGGAACAAGCTTTTCTCCTACAGCAACAGCAACAAACAAGAAGAAGAGGTAAGAAAAAAACAAGAAGAAGAAGCAGCAAAGAAACAAGAGGGTGAAAGTCAAATCGTCACGGTACTGTTGGACATTTTAGCGGAGTTAAGAAGTCTGAAACAAATGTATCAGACTTCTTTATCACGACCAAAGAGAATACGACCTTCTCGAGCTAAACACTTCAACCCTGTGACTAAGCCTACCATACCACCCTTAGTGATTTCAACTAAATCATCATCATCAGAAGTAGGCCTCGGCCGTGGCAAAGGCTTAAGACAGTTAAAGTTGACTTGCTTAAACTCACCCCTACACCAAAAAAAGGCCCTTTCACGGCCATCCACGTCTCTCGAAAAGAGATACACTTTCAATTGCCAATAATTCAAAAAAAAAAACAACCCATTTTATCCCTATAGTACGTATTTATGAGTGTTTGAGTGTACGTTCTTATTTTAAAATCAAAACCCCAAGACACTTACCTTTTATAATTAATTTATTCTTTTATCAATAGTTACAATCCAATTCACAATTCACAACAGAGTACTTTAAAAAGTTCATAGACTTCTTCTGTCTCATTGTTTACTTTCTCTGTTTTTTCAATTTCTTCACAGTCTTTTCGTCTTCTTCCTCCTCACTTTCTTCCCTTCTTCTTTTCTTCTCCTGTTTCTTTTTCTTCACCTGTCTGCTTTCTTCCTCCTCTTCTTCCTCTTCTTCCTCTGAAGAATCCCTCTCTTCTTCTGACCCCTCTTGTTTCTTTTTTGGGCAATCTGGAGACCAATGTCCTTTTTCTTGACAGTAATAACAGGTATCTTGACTTTTGTCTTTTCTAACCCCTTTTTTGCTTTTTTGACGGTCTGGACACTCTGAAAACCAATGCCCTTTCTTCTGACAGATATAGCAAGTATCTTGACTTTTATCTCGCAAGGAAGGAGAGTAGTCTGTCGGCTGGTCTGAAGAGAATTTTCTAATGACCCCTCGCAAAGCTCTGATGAAACGTTCGATTTGGCTAGTCTCTTCCATCGTTGTCCTCGGTTAGAGAGTGAAATGAATAGTGAAAGGACAAGACACATACCCTTTTATATACTCTGGTCTGCCATGACAATAAAGTAGCCCATGGTGTTTAAACTTTAGTCATTTGACTTTTTGCTTTCAAGATGAAACGATCCAATTCATTTGAGAAGAAAGAAGAAAGTAAGAGGCAGAAACGTGATCTATCGCCTCTTACCAGAGCTGAAGTCTTGGCACAAATTCATGCCAGTGATTTTGAAGAGGACATGAATGAACCAGAGTCCAAACCCTCTAAACAAAGTTCGCCACCCTTAGTCAACCCTGAAAAATACTATTCCATTCGAGAGACCGAAAAGCGCTCCTCTGGAAAATTTAGAACCACGGCTTACAAATACACGGTGAAGTTTAAAGATTTCAAGTCCGAAGTACCGTTAGAGAAAGCAGAAGGGTTCATCACTGGGGTGTGGGATTCTTTGCTCACCACACTCGAGCGACAATGTCAACCCAAAGAAGACGATCGCTTGAGACTCTCCATACAACACGACGGTTTGAAATCCCCTGTTTGGATCGAGTTTAGCACCCCTGCAGAATTGACCGCTTCCAAAGTCATGGACAAGATTCAACACGTGCAACAATCCAATGACCAGTTTGACATCACCGATGGAAAAGCCACACTCGACATGACCCACGTCTCTCCTCCTCAAGGGACCGGACAACGCAATAAGGTGTTATTGGTGAACGACCTTCGCAGCACCAAAAAGAGTCTCGTCCAAATTCACAATTCTCAAGACCAGATGTGTTTAGCCCGAGCCATCGTGGTGGGACGAACCTATGCCGACAAGAACGACGCGGCAGAATGGAAAAAAGACTGTGAGAACATTCGAAAATCAAACCTAGCCAAACAACGAAGCGAAGCAGAACTCCTGTTGCAACAAGCCGGCCTGTCCAAAGACACACCCTGTGGCATTCCTGAAATGCAAAACTTGCAAGATGCCCTAGGTCCATTCTACACCTTGAAAGTGCACCCTCAAGAAGTGCGCGGGCCTCTGTTGTTTCGAGGAAAGACTTTAAGGATGGAAAATACATTCATGTCTATTATCACGATGACCATTTCGATACCATTACCAGTATCACTGCATTCCTGGGATACAGTTATTACTGTGAGAAATGTGACAATGGCTATAAAAATCGAGAGCAACACAAACATTGCGGATGGAAATGCTCAGGATGTTTGGCCTCTCCACCCTGTCTGAGCGAAGGGCAAGAACGAGTGCATTGTCCTGCTTGTCTGCGCACGTTTGTCAGCCCTGCCTGTTACCAACAACATCTGAAGATGCAAGGTTCACAGCAGAAATGTGCTTGTCAACTCCTGAGATTGTGCCCTACGTATGGACAAGGCATACGTACCAACAGTGCCAAGGCACACGTATGTTCAGGAAAGAAAACATGTCACATTTGTCACCACATCGTGGACTTGGAACACCAGTGCTACGTGCAAAAATACCAATCCCCACCAGAGAAAGAGGATGGACACAAGAAGAAAGGCAATTTCATCTTTTTCGATTTCGAATGCATGCAAGAGACCGGTATTCACATTCCTAATTTCTGCGTGACTCATCGAGCGTGCGAGAAGTGCATTCAAGAACCTATCTTCAGTCATTGCCCTCACTGCAGCAAGATTCCCGGAGGGCGTGAAAAAATCTTTCGGGGACCGAACACGCTAGCCGATTTTGCCCAATGGGTCTTAGACCCATCGACCAGACGTGGAGCCAAGAAGACATCGAACGTTACGGAGATTGTCATCGGCATGCCACAGTGATGGCTCACAATTTCTCCGGATACGATGGACAGTTTCTTTTGAGATACTATACGGAACAAGGCACCGAACGTCCTAAAGTCACTTTGAACGGAGCCAAAATCATTTTCATGCAAGGGGGACAAGTGCAGTTTAAAGATTCGATGAGTCACTTAGCCATGCCTTTGAGTCGAATGCCTAAAACATTTGGAATGACAGAAATGGCTAAAGGGTACTTTCCACACTTTTTCAATACAGAAGCCAATCAACACGCCGTTCTACCACATCTGCCTGAGGCTCACTATTACGACCCTGATGACATGCGTACCGAACAACGAGAAGCTTTCTACGCTTGGTACCAGGTTCACGCCTCCGACCCTTTCGACTTTCAGGAAGAAATGTTAAAGTATTGTCCTTCCGACGTGGACATTTTACGACGTTGCTGTGGAAAATTTCGAGAACTGTTCATGGAACACGGAGGGTCGATCCTTTGAAAGAAGCTTGCACCATTGCCAAAGCGTGTTCCTTAGTGTACCGGCAACGATTCATGCCTGAAAACACCGTAGCTGTCATCAGCCCTCAAACGACCAACTATGTCAAACGTCAATACTCGGTCAAAGCCCTACGCTGGTTACATTACTTGTGCGACAAGGAAGACAAGTGGATTCAGCATGCCCGCAACGGAGGGGGCGAAAAGACCATCGGAACGCATTCGGTCGATGGCTAGGACTTAGAAAACCCCAAGATCGTGTACGAGTTTAACGGTTGCTTATTTCACGGATGTCCCGTCTGTTATCCTGACCGTGGCACTAAAAATCAGTTTTTACAACGAACCATGGAAGACTTGTACCAGGCCACTTGTCAGTGATGCCTAAAGTTAGAACAGGAAGGATACCAAGTGGTGGAAATGTGGGAACACGAATACGATCACCGTTTGAAAACCGATCCCGAGTTTAAACACCTCGTGGAAAGTTACCAGTTCATGGACCCGCTGAACCCGAGGGATAGTTTGTACAGAGGAAGGACCAATGCCACCTGTTTGCTGTACCAAGCCGACGAAGAGAAAGGAGAAGAAATCAAATACTTGGACGTGTGTTCGCTGTATCCCTACGTGTGCAAATATTGTCGCTTTCCTGCAGAGCACCCACAATTGTTCACGGAACACATCAACCTGAAAAACATTCGACAATACGAAGGTCTGATCAAGTGCAAAGTCTTGATTCCCACTAACTTGTACCATCCCGTGCTACTTCACCATTGCCAAGGCAAGCTGATGTTTCCTTTGTGCCGTACTTGTGCCGAAACGTGCAACCAAGATCAGCCTTGTCAGCACACCCAGGAAGAACGGGCTTTGACGGGAACCTGGGTCAGCGTAGAATTGTTCAAAGCTCTGGACATGGGATAACAACTATTAGAAGTGTACGAAATTTGTCACTTTCCCAAGACACAACAATACCACAAGGGTGACCCCACGCAGAAAGGCATTTTCGCCGACTACGTGGATGCCTTTTTGAAACTGAAGTAAGAAGCCAGTGGCTATCCTTCCTGGTATCACACTCCCGAAGACCAAAAGACATTCAAAGAGAAATATTGGGCACAAGAAGGCATTATTTTAGATCACATCGAGAAAAACGAAGGCAGGCGATCGTTTGCCAAAGTGATATTAAATTGCTTGTGGGGTAAAATGGCACAACGTCCGTGTTTACCCAAGACGGAGTATTTGACAGAACCTTCCCGCTACTTTCAGATGATTCACGACAAAACCAAATTCATGAAACACGTGGACGTCGTTCGCGAGGATTTAATCTTGGTCAGTTACGAAGAAGATCTGGACTTTGTACAAGACGACCCTTTTGGAAATGTCATCATTGCGGCTTACGTGACAGCTCATGCTCGCTTAAAATTGTACGAAGCTTTAGAACTGTTAGGGGAACGCGTCCTATACTTTGACACGGACAGTTGCATTTACATCCATCACCCGAGTCAACAGCACCCTGACATCGAAGGAGACCGTTTAGGAGCCTGGACAGACGAGCATCCCGACGACAAGATTCTAAGTTTCGTCAGTGGCGGTCCACAAAATTACGGCTACGAATACCGTGTCCCACAAGGAGAAGTGCACACGAAGTGTAAAGTGAAAGGATTGACTCTGAATTATCGTACCAGTCGTGTGGTCAACTTTGGGGTATTGAAAGAAGCCTTGCAATCTGGAGAGGATGAACACTTTAAAGTGACCACCTATCAACCCAACAAGATTGTACGCTTACCCACTCACCACATCGTCAGTCGACCCTTGGAAATAGTCTATCAAATCGTGTACCAGAAGCGAGTGCGACTTCCCAATTTATTTCACCTTACCATATGGACACGTCGGTATTGGTCTGTATATAAAAAGGAACCCTAGGCAAGATCGATAGTTCATTGTGACTACCAAGACCAAGCGAACAAGATGAATACTTTCAGAGAAACACAAAACAAGTTTAGAAAGGCACAATTCAAGTGTGGGGCTTCTGAAGTGGAATCCGATTGTAAGCCTTGCGATGGGAACGATGCTGTACGCTGTGACCTTAGCGATGCCGTAAATCATAATGGGAAATTTGTTCTCACTACCCCTATCATGGAAAGTGATGCTGTGCGTGGTCAAACCTGAGGGATGCGAAAGCGATGCCGCTCGTCCTCTTGGACACTTTACTGGGTTTCATTTTAAAGGTGGATGTTCACTTTCACGTCTACCCCCCTACGGATGTCATCCAGCCCTGAGCAAACTCCTGTCCATGTCACCCAACCCTCATCCAAACGAACCTGTGAAAGACGAATATTCGTTTCCTGTGCGTTTGTCGGAATACTGCGACTTTGAAAATCGTCTTCAATCGTTCAAAGGAAAATGGCCTAAGTATCTGGGAGGCCCGACCCCCGAAGAATTAGCCAGAGCCGGATTTTTCTATTTGGGCGAAGGAGATAAAGTCAAGTGCTTCAGTTGCGGTGTGTCACTTTACCACTGGGAACCGCAAGATTCGGCCTACGTAGAACATGCTCGTTGGTCACCGAATTGACATTACTTACCCTTAGTGGGACCGAGACATTGAAGTAACTTACCATGTCGTTGACGAAGAAGAAACCAGATTGGCTAGGAATCAAATGTTGGACATCACTGAGACCGGTATTTAAACTTGATTTCAAAAACGATATTGAATCATTACCTAAAGAACTGCAAGAGAAGATTTACAAGGAAGTTTGGCAGGGGTTTGCCAGAGTGAAATCTCAATGGGTCACTGTAGAACTTTTGTGCCGAGAAATTCACAAGAAGAAAGTGAAAAAAAGTCAACCAGTGTGTTAGATTTCTTTGGGTCAAGTGTGCATTCGTCCTATTGTATTACTCTAGACCGTTTACATCAAAAGAGTTCAGTGACATTCTTGGACGTTACCCTGAATGGCAGTGGTCAGAAATTACTCACTATGTGGATTACTTTTGCTCTAGGAGAAGATTGTGAATTGTACGGACTGACCTATTCATGGATACTTTACAAGAGAACATTCGTGCTTTGCCTGTGGAGTTGAGAGAACACATTTACCGAGAGCTGGTCAAACGTAAAGAACAGTTGCATCCGTTACGTCACCAGATCTTTAACCACTGGTACCTGAATGGTATAAGAGGATTGATTCGTCAGAAATTGTTTCAGTGGTCAGACCTTGTTGAACACTTTCAGTTAGTGAATGAACTAAACGTTCGTAATTTTGGTTACTTCGAGATTCACCTAGTGCAACGTATTGAGGAAGACGAGTTAAAGGATTACCAACATATTTTACGTGGAATCTGCTTAGCGAAAGACGAAACATCTAGACAAACTCTGACGTTTCGGTTACAGTATGCAAGATTTAGATTCCCTACTGGAGAACGAAGATGTCTAGTTAGCAAGTACCTTTATTGCTTCCGAAACAAAGAGACTATAAAATCAGGAATCCATGCCACGGCTTATGTCACATGTAATTGAACAGATTCCGTGGAAGGAACTCAATGACCATATTCAAACCGTGGATCATTACCATCGATTATTACAAGAACTGTATCCATTCAATTTGGGTCGACAAGTGGTGTGTGTCTTAGTGACTTGTTTTCTGGGATTTCGTTTACCAGCCGATTCCTTGTGGACTCTTTACGAACAGTACTTACCACACCAATGGCCTTAAATGGTCACGAAAGACTCCTTTTGCTCAAAGCCTTGCGTTTTCATCTGGATACTTCTCGACCTCAACAGGAAAAAAAGATTCGTCAACTTTTAGCTACCGAAGACGTGTATGACGATGTGTTTGTAGCTTGTGACTTACACCCCCATTGGACAGATGTCCGTGACTGGAGAAAAGGGGGTTTTGAGGCTTGAACCCAAGAAGTGGCCCAGTATGCACGAGAGTTGTTCAAGGAAAAAAGTTACTTTTCAACCTGTGTTAGTGACAGTGCCAGAAGAACCCGTCACCCAGGACAGGACTGTCGTGGACATGCCTGAAAGACCCTTTCGGGAGGACACTTGTGTGACCTTACCCCCTATAGAACTGGTCAGAACATTACCCAAAACATGTTGTACAGACACTTGTGTTTATTCCACGTTGATGGTTATCGTTGTACGTAAGCTTTTGGCTTTTATGTATTTTTGTCTTTCGTGTTCATATTTGAAACATTCAATAAACGTGTCCTGAAAAAGTATATAAACTCTTGTCTTGTCTGTTTTCGTGTCACAAGTGACATTCCTAACACTATGGCTACCTCTGCTGTCTCTGCTTCCTCTTCCTCTACTGCCAAAGTCATCGACGAACACTTAGATCGTGCCAGTTGGGAGGCTTTGTATCTTCGCCATCCCTTTAACATGCTCATTGCTGGACCTAGCGGTTCAGGCAAAACCGAATTCGTCAAACGCTTGATCGAACATAAACATCATTTGATCGATCGACCACCTCAACGGATCGTGTGGTGTTACAAAGAGTGGCAATCGGCGTACAGCCTCTTGCGAGAAAGTCAAGGCGATTCCATCGTGTTTGTGGAATGCATTCCTAAAGAAGACGACGGCATCGTCTCTGACTCCCGTCAAACCCATTTGGTCATTTTCGACGATATGTTAGGAGAAGACGAAGAAGAAATTAAACTGTGGTTCACGCGCAAAGGGCATCATCGTAATGCCAGTGTCGTTTACATCACTCAAAATTTGTTTCAACAAAGTAAAGCCCATCGCACCATCAGGCTCAATGCGCATTAAGTGGTCTTGTTTAAAAGCCCTCGAGATAAATCGCAAGTGCAAGTCTTAGCCAAACATTTAGGAACGCCTTGGCTCACTCAGGCGTACGACGATGCCACTCAAACTCCACACGCCTATTTACTCGTCGATTTGAAACCTACGACCCCCGAGGATTTGCGATTTCGTACCCACTTGTTTCACCACTGGTGCCAAGACGGAGGGCCTGTCCTGTACACGTCTCCGTCCTCGACTTCACTTCATTCCACAAACAAAATCTATTAAAACCTCAGACACTTTTCGTCTGTCTCACACAACATCAACATGACGTCCCTTCAGTCGCATCTTCCCGTCAAATTGATTCGTGCCTTGTATGGCATCAGTCGAGAAAAAAATTCACAAACACGAGCTCGTGTCTTAGAAGCTAGTCTCAAAGAAGTCTTACGATGGTTCACGGTGACAGCACGTCAATTGCTACAAGGGATCATTCAGATTCCTCATCAAACCAAACGCTTTTATGATCGAAACAAAGTCGCTTTGACCCAACTGGCCGATCCCCGCATCGACACTCAAACCAAAAAACATCAAAAAACAAAAACAAAAAAAAAACATCATTTTGAAACCTGGAGGGAGCGGTACTCTAGGAGGGGTCATCATTCGCTCTCTCTTAAGATGGGATCCTAATGCCCCCAAAGTTCTCCCCAAGAAAAAAGTCAAACGAAGCTCCAAGTAGAAAAAAGACCAGGTCCCCAAGGAGACCCGTGTCTCCAAGAACTTCTCCAGTAGCGAGACCCTCCTCTTACCAGACACCACCCCGGAAAAAGAAAAGAAGCCCCCAGAAAAAGAAACAGAGAAAAAGCCCCCAGAAAAAGAAAAGTCCAAGAGAGGCACTTCGGCCAGGACGCAGCCTTACACTCGCAAGCCACGACCTGCCACGACGGTGATCGCGTCTCCGGTAGCCTCAGGTTCATAAACTTCTCCGTTGATGTCACCAAGAACTGAAGAGTACTTGGAGACGTTGATCACACCAAGAACTTCTCCGTTGATGACCCCAAGAACTTCTCCAGTGGCAGGACCCTCCAATTTAGTGGCAGTGGCCGCTGCTCACAAAGTACCTTCTCCCAAAATCAAAGTAGAAGAAAGATCGGGCATGTTACAAAGTTTACTGGATTTGTCCAAGCAAGAACTGGCTCTATTTTTTCCGTTACGTACCCCTGCACGACGTGTCATGCCTGTCCTCAAGTTGATGCGACGTAAAGACAATCAGTGGCGACGCGTTCCAGTATAAAAAAGGTGTGTGACCAAGTAGGGTATCAGTGTTTTGGTGCTCCTGAAGATGTCACCCTCCAGAAAACATCCCTCTTCTAAACAACCCCAAGGAAAGAAAAGGAAAGGACTGCCTCCACGTTTAGTCAAACACGGGGACATGTTATCTGTCCTGTCCAAAGCTTCTCCACCCCTACGAAAAAAACTCATTCAATCAGCTTCCAAAGAGGTCATCGATACCGTGTGCGAATGTTGTTTGAACGTCTTGAAAGGCACGATCCCTTTGTCCAAACACCAGAAACAATGCTTAGGCAAACATCGTCACGTTCTTCGCCAAATGGTTCAAAAGAAAATCCCACTTCGTCAAAAGAAGAAGATGTTGGTCCAACGTGGAGGCAGTTTACCCCTCTTGTTAGGCCCATTGTTGAAAGGAGTCTTGGGAACCATGTTGGGAGGACTGATGGAAGCAAGATAAAAAGGCCCTCTGAAGTCCTAAGATCTCAGAATCGACCCTTGACAACCCCATGGAAGGACGAAAACTAGCTTTAGTGCCTTACAAACGATGGATGGAATACCATCATTGGCAAGAACAACGCGCCCCGCATTTACCTCCTAATCCCCATTTGAGCGAAATGTCCCAGTTACAACACGAATTGCAGTCCTTGATGGATCGCCAAGATTTGTCCGAAACAGAAAAATCGCAAAAGTACGGTCAACTCTTGCAACGACTACAACTCTTTCACCAGAAAGCTTTAGACGAAACAGCTCTACCCACTTTGAAAGATTTTAAGACCTTGATGAAAAGTCCAGCACCATCACCAGTACCACCACCACCACTACCAGTGACCAAGACAGAAAAAGGAGAAGAAGAAGAAAGGTTTCAAACTCCACCAGAAAAAGTACGCAAGTTAACAACACCACCTACCTCCAGAATTGGATGGATTAAAAAGATGATGACCACCCCTTCTTCATCACAAGAGAAAAAGAAAGTGAAGACAGAAGTGAAGACAGAAGTGAAACAAGAACCGATATCCCCTGTTCCGACATCCTCCTCTGCGACACCTATTGCTGGTCGCACACGCAAAGCATTGCAATCCAAGAAAGTACCCCAAGAGAAAAAGAGTACCATCTTCCAAGAGTGGGTGCCTTATTAACACACAAACACAAAATGGAAAAAGTGTTAGCCAGCATTTACTACGATCCCTCCCATCCTGCAGGTTACGCAGGAGTTCAAAAATTGTATCGTGCTGCCAAAACTCGACTGAAAAGTCTCCGTTTACCTCAAGTGCAACGATGGTTACAAGAACAAGCTACCTACACTTTACACAAACCCATCTGACGCAAGTTTTCCAGAAGTCGCACCCGAGTGGAAGGCATCGATCACCAATGCAAAGCCCATTTAGCCGATGTCTCTCATTTGGCCAGCTACAATCTCGGCTACAAATATTTGTTTTGTGTCATGGACGTCTTTTCCAAATTTGCCTGGGTCGTACCCTTGACTTCCAAATCGAGCAGTGAGTTAGTGCGAGCCCTGAAAAGAGTGTTGAAACAAAGTGGTCGTCACCCTCTTCGATGGCAAACGGAGAAAGGCACCGAATTTCTGAATCAAGCTTTCCAAAAAGAATTAAAGAAACGTGACATTCATTTTTTTACCACCGAGAATCCCGAAACAAAGGCAGCATCGTGGAACGTTTTCAACGCACTTTGAAAGAACGTATGTGGAAATATTTTACGCATCACCACACTCTGAAGTACATCGACATCTTACCGCACCTGGTGCAAGCGTACAACCAATCTTACCATCGAAGCATCGGACGTGCCCCGCAAGAAGTGACTCCCGAGAACGAAGAGCTGGTGTTTGAGCGCCTGTTTGGTACGTCCCCGACGAGGGCTGCCCCCAAGAGAAGTAGAGTGTTGACCGTAGGAGATTGGGTACGCATTGGCAAAACCAAACGCAATTTCGACAAAGGTTAATTACCTAACTGGACGACCGAATTGTTTCGTGTCACTGGACGAGTGCATGGCCGTCATCCTGCCGTCTATAAATTGGAAGAATGAACGGAGAAGTGCTCAAAGGAACGTTTTATTTGCCCGAGTTACAACGTGTCACCAAAAAAGAAGACGTGTACGACATCGAAAGCATTCTCGAACGCAGAATCCGTAAAGTGGGTAAACGACGTGTCAAAGAAGTCAAAGTACGATAGAAAGGATATCCTCCCAGTTTTGATTCTTGGATCGACGCTTCGCAAGTCATCGACTATAAAAAGAAGTGACCATCATGCCCTTTCACACAGACGCAGCTACGTCGACCACTCCTTCACCCAGTTCTTCTCTGCAAGATTTACAAAAACAACCTTTGTGGGTGTGGTGTGGAGAACATGTGCCTAAAACGCAAATCGTCTTTTTCTGCCAAATCTTCGTGATGTATTGTGTCATCGGGGCAGCCATTGCCAATTTGAGTTTGCAACAAGGAGACAAACAACTGTGGACCATTTTATTGAGCAGTTGCATCGGTTACCTGCTTCCCAATCCCTCACTGAAATTCTCATCGAACGGAAACAACGGGAACCTTGTGTCCAGTGCCAGTTTCAGTCACCACTCCAATAACAACAACAACCCTATTTTGGGCGGAGACACGCCTCTGACGTCCAGTAACCCCTCGGACAGCCACAGAACTCTGGAATTATGAGTCACCAAAACCAATTTTACTTAACCTTACCCAGTGACATTTCCTTGGAGGTGTTTCCCAAGAACACGTTGTGCTGTTACACGGCCAAATTACCTCAGACCATCCCATTAGATCACGAAGCCCATTGGGAAGTGGCTTTAGTAGAAATCATTCACCCGACTCAAGTCCTCAATGTCCTTCCCAATCAAAATTTTTTGATGTGGAAGCTCATGACGAACAATTGCAACAGTACTTGGATACCTGTGGCAAATATGACAAGAAAACCCCGGCACAAAAAATCAAAAGTACACCACCTATCACTTGTTCGTTCCCCCAGGCTATTATTTTAGTGGTCAACATTTGATGAGCACCATAACCTCTAGGTTTAATGTCGTGTTTCTGAAAGCTTTGGAAAGTGTCAAAAAAAGTGTCACCATGGAATACCACAAAGCAGCTCGTCGCTTCTTGATGAAATTTGACGGGAGTAAAATCGTGTCCATTTTATTTTGTCCTGAATTGTTTGACATGTTGGGCGGAGACATGGACATGAGAAAGGCCATGCTCAAGAAAAACGAATTACCAATCATTTACGACAACGAGTCTTTTAGCAAGTTATTTCGTGCCCCGGTAGAACTGAACCAAGGACTGAATTTGATCTTTGTGTACTCCGATGTGGTGGAGTACAACGTGGTGGGACACACCTCTGTGCCGTTACTGCGTGTCATTCCTTTCAAAGTGGATTCTGCCACGACCGCTGACGAGGAAGTTGGAAACACTTACCACGTTCACCGCGAATTTGTACATCCTCACTATTTGCCTGTCAGCAAGTCTTATTTGGACACTGTCAACATTGCTATAAAAGGAGATCTGGGACAAAATATTCCATTCACCAAAGGAAAAGTCACGGTGAAACTCCATTTTCGAAAACGGTTTTCTCACGACCCGTAAGTCATGTATCCAGTGTACCGAGGGGTTGCTCGACAGCGAGGACACGGTTTAGGAGATATGCTGAAATCGGCCTTTCGTTCGGTGGCCCCAGTGTTGAAACCGATGGTGACACGCGGATTGCACGCCATGAAAGATGCGGCACTGACGCAAGGCAAAGAATTTCTCCAAAATGTCATCATCGACAAACAAAATCCTAAAGAAGCCTTCATGAGGGCAGGCAAAAATGTCTTGCTGCAAACGGGCAAAGACCTTCTGGGCCGACGAGGAACACCTATAAATGCCCTGCACGCTACCGAGTCAGGCATTCAGCAAGGACAAGGCAGAAAGAGGCGAAGAAGAAAACACCCTTTCACCAGACTTCACACGTCTAAAGCTAGAAAGGCAAAGAAAAGAAGAACCGTTCAAGACTTAGACGTTTTCGATTATTGAGAAAGAGAAAAAAATGATGCACCGAGAGTCTTGCGCCTGTTCCAAGTCGGAACTGGATCTGTTTGCCATGCCCCCCACCATGATGACCATGCAAGAATCCCAGTGGGTGGAATTTCATCCCGTCTCCTCTTTGACGGATTCCGCTCCCATCGAGTTTGAAATCAAAGGACAACCCGAAGATTACATCGATCTGAATAGCAGTTACCTGTATTTGAAAGTGAAAGTGATCAAAACGGACAACACCAATCCAGGAGGCGATGCTAGAGTAGCTCCTGTCAACAATTTCATGCATTCCTTGTTCAGCGAAGTGGACTTGTACTTGAATAACAAACTGGTCAGCAGCAGCATGGATACTTACCCATATCGTGCCTACCTGGAAAATCTCTTGACGTACGGAAAAGAAGCCAAGAACACTCATCTGGATGCTTGCGTGGTATGGAAACCTGACACGGCAGGTGTAGGCACGTTTAGCGACACAGTCCTGGCAGAACATGACAATCCTCACAATGTGGGGTTTAAGGACCGTCGTAAGAAAATTCTGCAAGGGCGAAGTTTAGAACTGATGGATCGTTTGCATTTGGACATGTGGTTACAAGAAAAGTATTTGCTGAACGGGGTGGATATCCGTCTGAGACTGAATCGTAGCAGTGCCGCTTTCCATTTGATGGCCCATGCCAATGAATACAAAACTATCATTCAAGAAGCCCAACTTTACGTGCGTCGTGTGGAAGCGTTACCTAAAGTGGGAAACGACGTCAGTCAGACGTTGAGCAGAACGACCGCCAAGTATCCGATACGACGCGTAGAAGTGAAAACGTTCACCATTCCCGCTGGACAGCGATCTATGATCGAAGATCATCTGTTCCAAGGACAGTTACCCAAGCGTTTGATTTTTGGTATCGTCAGGAATTCAGCCTTCAACGGAACCCACGATCAAAATCCTTTTGAGTTTCAACATTACAATGTGTCCAAGATCGAAGTCAGTCGCGAGGGCAAGACCTTGTGTACCCGACCCTTTGAGCCTAACTTTAGTGTCGCGAAGAATTATTTGAGATCGTACTTGTCCCTGTACGAAGCCACCGGACAGTTAGGAACCAACACCAGTCACGGTATTTCGTACGACGATTATGCAGGAGGTTATGCTTCGTGGGGTTTTGATTTCACTCCAGACCAAGGCAGCGACGAGGGACATTTCCACCCTATAAAATTGGGTCGGATTCATGTGGAACTTCAGTTTGCAAATCCACCTCCAGATCACACAGTGAACGTCCTCCTGTATGCAGAATTTGACAATACCATAGAAATAAACAGTTTGAGAGAAGTCATTCTAGACTATTAGAAGCCATGGAAGACTGTTATCCCTCTTTACCTAGTGGAGAAACTTTGGAGATGGAATGTGAGGAGACCGGGGAAGAAGAATCTCAAGACAAAGACGAAGAAGTTATCGTGATGAAGTCAAGATGGCCAGAACAAGAAGCCCATTTAGTCTCCTGTTTTGCCAAATACTTGGTCGAAAAAATGACGGAATTGATCAAGAAAGATTGCTATGGATGTCAAAACGATCATCCCAGTCAAATTCAACACGACAAATGTCTGATGTTAAGTCAAGAAGAAAAATTGGACGAGTACCTGGACGAAGCTTGGAGTCTCATCTCGGACGAAGTCGTGTTGCATCAGTGGTATAAAGACTTGCGTGAACATTCTTGTCCACCATTAACCACTCAAGAGATCCATCGTGTCGAAGCTCTTCTGAATCAGAGTGGGGAGACGAAGCTAAACGCCTTTTACTTGTCAGACATTTTCAAGCAAAAAGTCAGGATCGAATTGGTCACTTATCATTACCTGTGAAGAAGAAAACCACACAAATCAATGGATACCTGGGAACTTTATTACCTTTTGAACCACAGCTCGTATACGGCTTCTTGGAATCCCGTCGTCTGTGCTAAAGATGAACTCCCTCATCGCAAACCTCAAGACCATCTAGCTTATGTGATCAACACGGACGACAGTCATCTCCCAGGAACCCACTGGGTAGCCATTTACTTTCCTCAAGAAGGATGTGTGGAATATTTCGATTCGTACGGATTGCCCCCTTTGGAAGACGATATCATTGACTTTATGAGAAGAAATGCTCAGACCACCATATTCAATAATGTGAAATTACAAGGCTCAGATTCCTTGGTGTGTGGACAATATTGTGTGCATTTTCTGCATCATCGCAGCCTGGGCTATTCCTTAGAACATTTAGTGACTCATTTTGATCCTCGTTCTTCTTCTAGAAATGATGTGAAACTAGATCAATGGTTTTGTGACCATTATGCTTATCTTTTGTCTCAAGCTAGGAAACGTAGTGTCCATCAATGGCCTAATGACTTCCAACAGTGGAAATCACAATTTCATTCACAACGTTGTCAGCCCTGTTTAAAGTAGAGTGTTAATTGAAAAAAATGTTTGATGTTATATTGTTGAGTTATTGTTAAAAAATCTTAGAGTTGTTTGTTAGTGTTAAGTGATTTTGAATAAAAAATGTTGTGTTTTGAAAAAATTGCCTTTGTCTTTTGTTTGGCTATAAGAATTTTGATTCATGCTCTTGGACTTCTTACTATCCCTCTCATGGCACTCATTGAACGTTCCGGCTCGAAAACCGTGGAGGAATGTTTTCCTTCACGTCCGCGCTTTGACTTTAAAGCCGGGGTAGCCTCCAGTCTAACCATCCATTGTCGACTCATCCTCCTACGAAGATGTGCTCCAAACTAGCTAAGCTAAACGAAGCCTACGTGAATTTGCATAGGGTCAGACACAGTCTGATACCGAAGCCAGAAGAAATAGAGAATGCGAGAATGCTAAAAGTCACTGAAGACCTGATAGAAGAGCTCTTCCGAGAAGAAGTGAACAGGGAGAAAGAAGAATGGACAGAGAAGTACAGACTTCAGAAACAGCAGAGAGAGCAGCAACAGCAGCAGCAACCTGAACCTGACAGAGGCTTTGTCGATTGTCGTATCGTCACCAAAGAGTTCTTCTCTTTCCGAAGAAGCAGACCTATCGTCAGAAAGTCTATCGTCAGAGGACGTCGCATTCTTAGAAACTAAAAGATCGCCCTAGCTTCAACTTGCACAAGCAAAAAAACAGCCCTTTTCAGGGCTACCCAATACTCTAGAAAAGAAATAACAATCCATTTGCCAATGTGTGTATGTAGAGTAGTGTGAATATAAACACTGACTCTTTTTTATAGTGTGAGTGTGTGTGTTTGTGTATATGATTGTGTGTTTGTAAGTGCTTACGTACGTTTGTGTGGATAGTAGATTAAGATCATGTTTTCTGCTGTTTGACGTGTGGGGAGAGAAGATTTGGGGTTTGATTTGATTGCTTTGCGTATGTGGATAGTATATTATTGATTAAATGAAATTTTTTTAGAATAGTGATGGGTAGTATAAAAAAGTCAGTGAGTGTTTCTTTTAAGTCCGCGCGTTGTTTGGTCATGATCTAGGTAAGATCAATTTTGTTTTAGGGGATGTTTTCCTTCAAGTCCGCGCTTTTAGTATAAATTGAAAATCGCTCGGCAGTCTAGCTACCCTTGTTGATTGATCAAGAGAATGAACACCAGAATTGTAAAGCTTCTAGAACTCCAGATGCACCTGGAATATGCCAGGCGCATGCTAAATGAACTGGCCGCGGAGGCCATTGTCGAAAAGGGAAGGATGAAAGAGGAGGAGGAAAGAAGAAAAAAAGAAGAGGAGGAAAAGGAGAGAGGACATTTCAGAATCCCAGAGACAGAAAATTGGGATTCTGAAACCACTTATCCCGCCTCTGCTCTCCCCCAAAAAAGAGTGAAAAGAGACTGGGGAAGAAGATGTGTGTGTGGTGCCAGGCCAGGAAGATGCCAGCATTAGATAGGTGCATCTGGAGTTAAAAACAAACAGCCCTTTTCAGGGCTACCCAAACCTTTAGAAAAGAAATAGTAATCGATTTGCCAATGTGTGTATGTAGAGTAGTGTGAATATAAACACTGACTCTTTTTATTCCGTGTGTGTGTGTGTGTGTGTGTGTGTGTGTGTGTGTGTGTGTGTGTGTGTGTTTGTAAGCGCTCACGTACGTTTGTGTGGATAGTAGATTACTGGGTTTCATTATAATGCTTTGCGTGTGTGGATAGTAGATTTGGGGTTTGTTAATTGCTGCTTCACTTATGTGGATAGTAGATCATACGAAATGAGAAAAGTAGGGGATGTTTTCCTTCACGTCCGCACGTTTTAAGTGATGATCTAGGTAATATAACTTTTGGGCTTTAGGGAGATGTTTTCCATCACGTCCGCGCTTTTCGTATAAGAACCCACCGTATTCGTCGTTCAAACCATTCTACAGAGAATAAAAAAGAAGATGGCTTCAAACCAACTTGATAAAATGAAAACATTGCAAGACGTCCTGGACAATTTGGGTATGATGGAGCAAATGTTAGTGAGGCTAAACGAGGATCACTATTCTTATAGTCCCCATCGAGTGAAGATGGAGATCAACAATTTAAGAAAAGTAAAGGACATGATCAATGCTCTGATGAAAGAAATAAAGGAGGAGAAGGAGGATGAAGAGGAAAGGATAAGGATGAGAGAATGGAACGAAAAAATTGAAAAAGAAGAAGAAAATGAGAAGAGGAAGAAAGAAGAGGAGGAGAAGCAGAAAGAAGAGAAAAAGAAGAAAAAGGAGAAAGAAAAGAAGAGAAAAAGTGTAGGACAGAAAATAAGAAGCTGGTGGAGAAATAGAAGAAATTAGAAGAAGAAGAAAACCAAAGGCCCTTTTCAGGGCCACCCACATCTCTCGAAAAGAGATAGACTTTCAATTGCCTACCCGTTTTTTTATTTTTATTTTATTTTATTTTATTTATTTTTTTTTATTTTTTTAAAAAAAAACAAAAAAAATCCTATGTTCAATTCCCCTTGTCCCTAGAGTTGCTTTCTTCTCCCATGTTAAATTTCCCTTGTCCCTAGACTGACCCAAAATAGATTTCCATGTTAATTCCCATTGTCCCCAAAGTGCCGGGCCAGTTTTCCCCATGTTAAATTTACATAGTCTCCAAAGTGCCGGGACCCTGTTTTTAATGGTAAGTCCCATTGTCCCTGAATAGCCCCCATTCACTACTTACATACACACATGCATACATATACATATATACACATGTATATACATATAGAGACATATATAAACATACATATACACATTACATATATATATATATATATATATATATATATATATATATATATATATATATATATATATATATATATATATATATATATATATATATATATATATATATTGGAAACAAGATATATATGCAACATAGATTAAGAGAGGAAATTAAAGGAATTGGAATTATTTAAATTCGACTGAAACGATTTAAATGGATTATCATGTTCTCTCTCACTTTGAACACATGTAGATAATTTATAAGATCGAAATGAAATGGGTCCATTTCCCTAATTTACTGAACAAGCATAGTATCATATGTGGTTTTCAAGTTCATTTGTTCTTCTGTACATTGTGTCTATTCCATCAGCCACCACTCACATAAATGCATGCCATGATTGATCATCCATAGAATCAAAGATGTCCACTCTCTTGCCCAAAAGGATATGAAGTAATGAGTCATTGTCCTGACATAAAAGCCAGTGCGATTCTATAATGTCTATTGCATCTATTATTTTTCAAACATAGTATTACGTTCGTCGTTTAGGGCTTGGTACTATAGTAACATATGCTTGGCTCTGTCTGTAGTCAATCTCTTGCAGAGTTTACAGTTATATTCATTTTCTGTTGAAATTGAACACATAGTTAAATAGGCAGTGTTAGCGAAACTCCAAGTTTTATTAGGAAAACATTTACCAAGCTGCCAAGACCGCTCCGGTGGCCTAGTGGTTAGGGCGTCCGCCTCGGATGCGGGAGGTCGTGGGTTCGATCCCCGGCCGAGTCATACCAGAGACTTAAAAAATGGTACTAACAGCTGCCTCGCTTGGCGTTCAGCATTAAGAGGTTAGTGTTAGGACTGGTCGGCCTGGTGTCAGGATAATGTGACTGGGTGGGACATCATGCTACATGTCTGCGGCATGATGCCCCAGTGCTAGACATCAGTATAAACTGCCACATTGCAGACATCGTAGCGACATGACTGAAAAATTGTTAAAGCTACGTTAAAAATAAAAATCACATCACATCACATCACATCACCAAGCTGCCAGACAGCAAGTGGTTGAAGACTAGTATGGTCACTTGCATAATGTAAAAGTTCAGGTCTCATTTCAAGTTTAGATCTCCACAATTATTCTTCGCAGCAATGAACTGACGTTTCAATATTCCTCATCCAGGCTGGTTTCGGGACAGAATATAGAGTATTCACGTATAGGTGGAAAAAAACTGCCAACCTGGTATTTCAAACGAACACTATATATATCTTTAACAAAACCTACGCTCTCGCTCTCGTGCATCAGGAAGTCAAGAATTCTTCTGTTGAATATAATTTTCCATGCTAGTGAACCATTGGCTCTGCAGTTTTTATTGAAGAAACCTAATTTGATTTTATCTACATATCCCTCTACTGACAACAGTCCAAGACTGATAATTGTTGTTTCTGTATTGCTTTTATCAGCATTATACCGGAGTCTCTACTTCGAAACATAGTCATGGAGGTTGCGAAGAAAAACACACATACCATTAAATGACGAAGATAGCAAGGACGTGGCATCCCTAGTAAAACACGGGGGATACTTAAGGTACCAACTTGTATTCCAGATTTTGTTGACTCCAGCAAGGATATTAGGTCATTTATCATGAATAAGAATAGCCATGATGATAGCGTTCTTCCTTGTTCTACCTATTGATTGACTGAGTATGGTTTCGAATGATGTCCGTTGAGCAAAACAAGGGCCGTAACTTCTCGAAAAGAATTTTTAATCAATCTCCATAGTTTTCCTTTAACTCCGAGATAGAATGGCTTATCAAAGAGACCATCATGCCATATCGTATTTAAGGTCTTAGCATTGTCCACGAATGCAGCATAAACTTTTGATTGCACTTCTAAATATTGGGCTATTCCCTCTTTTATAACAAAGGCTGCAGTGATGCCACTGCATTCGCTTCGAAATCCCTATTGTAATGGGTGAGGGAAGTTGATCCTTTCACTAAAAAGAATTAGCCTTTTCAACAATATCATTTCAAATACTTTTTGAAAAACAGGAACGATTGAGATATCTCTAGAGTTATTCATATATAGTCTGTCTTTTTCCCACCTTTAAAGATAGATATAACATTTACAGTTTTGAAGTAGTCAGGATACGTTTCCAATGAAATTATGCTATTGCACACTTTGCATAAAATCGAACTAATCGATTGACAGACAAAAATTAAATGCTCTGCATATCTTTTATCATGTCCACGTGATTTATTTTTCTTCAGCTCGTACAGCCTTTTCAATGTCTTTCTGTAGTATGGTTTCACACATATCCTTATCTAAACATCATCAATATTTGAATCCATAATATTCTTCATTTTGTTTCTAATTTCAGCTGAGAACGATTAGTTAAAATTCGTTAAAATGCGTTAAAATGACTATCTGGTATTTCAGTACCTAAACTTTTAAAATGCTGGCGCCACGCGTCACAAATCAAATCAGGGTCCCGTATTATTTCTCCTTCCACTTTTAGTTCAGAAATATCTTGTCTCTGTCCCTTCTTATGAAGTCTTACTATTCTGTAGAATTTCCCTACATCTAGTTCTGCAGCTTTTTCTAGTTCATCGAATTGTTCCTGTTCATACTGTTCTTTTCCCTTGCTTAATTGGTTTCTGAATTTTCTTTTCGCATTTTTTTATATTCTGCATAAGTTTTAAATTGTGTACCACGTGGCCGTTCTTCTTTTATCCATAACGCTCGTTTTCTTCTCATCTCTTTATGTAGTTCAGCCACGTTAGGGAATTTCCAGCAAGGTTTTAAGTGTGATAGGAAGGTTTTCTTTGGAAGAATTTTGTCAGCTGTATTGCGTAAAACTGTCGCAACAGTAACTAGGGCGTTTTGTACATATGAAATGTTGTGTAAAAATAGGTCCACTGAGTTTAAGTGCTCGTTGGTTTCACTTCTGTACCGCTCCTGCTGTTCTGAAAAAAGCTTTAAGCCAGTTGATTATAACTGGATATCTGGAAAATGTTGATTCCAGGAGTTCGTCTGGAACTAACAACTCTGCTCGTGCTGGTAAATGATCAGATAGATTGAGATGATGGTCATCTTCAATATTGGCACTACGGACTAAATCTATTTTGGAGGAGGGTATCAAAATGTAGTCCATCAAGAACAAGTGTTTGCCGTCTGATGAGCAATATGTATATCCTGGTATTCCAGAAGGGAAAATATCACTTGTTGACATTAGATGCCTATTTTTAAGAAAGGGTTTAAGTATGTAACCTTTACCATTTGTACGTTTTGGAATCACTTATTTTGTGTAGCTCCGCATTAAAGTCATCGCAGATAATCACTAAACCTTTTTGACTATATTCATCATAAAGGCATTCCACAGTTTCCATTATTTCTTTATAATCATTTAATGAGGCGTTTGTAGAAGGAAGACGTGTAGCATGATGTCCCACCCAGTCATATTATCCTGACACCAGGCCGACCAGTCCTAGCAATAACCTCTTAACGCTGAGCGCCAAGCGATGTAGCTGTTAGTACCATTTTTGTAAGTCTTTGGTAAGACTCAGTCGGAGATCGAACCCACGACCTCCCGCATCCGAGTCGGACACTCTAACCACTAGGCCAACGGAGCGGTCATGTGTGTGTGTGTGTGTGTGTGTGTGTGTGTGTGTGTGTACATTTAAAGACAAACAAAAGAATGGTAGAAGTACTTGGAAGTAAAAAAGAATATATTTGAAGAATCGTTTTAATATTGGAAACGAGCAAAAAGCATCATGCCATGAAATTAAATAATCGAGGATTTTTGTTGTTGTTGTTGTTGTAGGGTTTAACGCCATTTTTCAGCACCCAATAGGCTATACATGGCGGCCAGTATGAATGGTGGAGGAAGAACCCGGAAAACCCCGAAAAGAACCACCGACCCACAAGAAGCTACTGACAAGTTTTCTCACATACCCACATTACCCGAATCCGAGACTCGAACACACGCAGACAGAGGTGAGATGGCATTGATCCGTAACGGAGAGCGCTTTAGACCGCTCAGCTACTCGGGGCCCCAAATAAATAATCGAGAAAACACAAGACATCAACAGAGGTACTAAAAAGCATGAAACCTTCTGAGTTGTTGAAAAAATATTACACTTTTAGGATGTTACTGTCGTGGAAAAATAGTACATTATAGAATGAAAGAGTAAAAAATGCATGGCATGCAAATATGTTGATCACGAAACCAGAAGGGAAAAAAGAAAGTAACTAAAGCAAAATCACTAGTAAATAATTTAATGGTACACATGAAACACTTGATAATGTGAATTCACTAAACTCAGTTACATAGAAGGTAAAATGATAAGCAATAACATTAAAAATATAATGTTGAATTAAATGCCTCAAAACAAATTGCCAAAACTATGCAATAATAAGAGAATAAATTTGTATGTATGAGTATTCTAATTAAATGTAATGTGTTAATTCAATCATGTGAACATTTAAAGTTCTTTCAACGTCCATTTAAAAAAGGCATATGTATCATTTCAACTACACATTCAATAAAGCTTTTCTCCTGGATAAAATGTTTACCATGTACAATTTTAGTACATCTTAGAAGACCGTCTATACAAAATTAACATAGCAGTGAAATAAACAAAACGTTTAATACCGCGTGCATGATCAAAATACAATGCCTAATGCGGTGTTTAAATATAAATATTCTAATAATATAAGTTTTTTTCAGAGTTCGTATTTGACTTGTACTATTGATTGTAATTATATTTCACAAATAAATGGTGCAATTGTTATTATCTTTTATCCACGTAGAGCAGTCGTATCAGAGACAGTGTGTACCGTAAAGAACCATGAACACTCTATGTACGCACCATGCCGTCTATGGCCTCTAC
Organism: Sinohyriopsis cumingii; assembly: GCA_028554795.2. Classification (NCBI taxonomy): domain Eukaryota; kingdom Metazoa; phylum Mollusca; class Bivalvia; order Unionida; family Unionidae; genus Sinohyriopsis; species Sinohyriopsis cumingii. Next base: position 79,018,422 of record CM068831.1, read on the forward strand.
CTTGTTACAAATGCAAGAGAAAAAGAGATAGGAGATAAGAAATTAAATCCCACAAAATACCAGTGATGTAAAGGTTTTGTACCATCGAAGCGTGCACATTAATATTACAGCAGAGGAAAAGAATAGGAGAGAGAGAGAGAGAGTTGATGAGCTTGTAGTCCCGAATGTGCTAATGTGCCAATGGCTTGAAATGTGGCGGTGTGTCTTTTGATGTAACACGCTAATCTAATCCAAAATGTCCTTGACTGAATTCACTATAGTTGCAAATTAATGATTTAGTAAAAGAATATTAATAAACACTGTGAATCCAGAAAATAATTTAAATAAGGAAATCCACCCAAATTAAAAACTGAACACCACAAAGAAATTGGTTCCATTTCAGATGTTAAAGAAAGTATGAATGAGTAATTTATTAAGTAAACAACATTGATATAAAAAGCTGACACAATAACAGAGCCAGGATGTAGATCAGACTCCTCGAGTCCTTTCCTTTCTAAGTTGAAACTATGTTTCAATGTAGTTTCGTTACAGTTCTGCATACCAATATATACACAAACTTTATATTTGACGCAGATACGCTAACTGCACACATTGGAAAGTAACAGAATTGAGCGTAAGATGGGAAATGGGCCTACTTTAAAGTCGCAGACAAATACAGCTGTGGAATTGCGCGCACTAGAAAATAACAGATTCATCTCTGAAAACCGGAAAATGACAAGAACCACATCAGAAAATATACGTAGCAAAACATGAAAGGCAAGTACGAAATTGGAAAACCTATCCACGGGAAAATAAAAGACAAATAGTGACAAATGCGCGCATTAAAAAATGAAAGACAGATAAAATAGTGGCAAATGTACGCACTCGAAAATAACAAGCACCAGAAATACTGGAAAATGACGTATACGCAGTAAGAAATGAAATAAGTTTCACTGTTCTAAGTTAAAATAGCACAGTAATAAAATGCAATACTAATGTGTTGATGATAGGGTGATGGAATACTTCTACTACTGTTAAAACAACAACAATAATAATAATAATAATAATAATAATAACAACAATAAATATAATTAATTTTATAAGGAAGTTTATTCGGTTGATAAAAACTAACCTTTCATCGGGCCTCCTAGTATTAAATGGTACATATGTGATGTTCTCAGCGAAAATGTATTTGCACATATGCTGGAACGTATTTACGGCGTGATGTTGGTCGCTTGGTTTTAAATGTAAGCGCTTTAGACAAACTGATGCACACAAACAAATTTATGAAATCACGACTTTTATAATGTCTTTTTCAACTTCTCTGAACTCCATGCGGTCAAAGCACATGCTGTATGACTGAACTAAGACGGTTGTATAGACTTTGATCAATGTGTCTAAATAGCCTGCCAAAGGCGGAATAACCATATGATGAAAGTCTCCTCCTTGAATTTATGTACCTAAGTTGAATGCTCATATTATTTCACTGTATGGGGCCATCCATTTAATACACCAGAAAAATCTGGCAAAGTTTAAACCAACCCCCCACCCCCCGTACACATGCATATATTTTATATTTTTTTATTTAAAAACGGACCTGCGTACGTACGCATGACGCATCCCATCTCCACAATTCTATAGGACGGCCTATATTTAATACATGCATACACGATCAAGGAGTCATAACATTAACATGTTTAATAAAACAGTCGGCCGACGTTGAATGTATGGCTGCATCAAATAAATAAGCTGCGTAACTGTAAAATGTTTGTCTAGTGTCCGCTAAAATTCAAACGCCGATTGAACCAACAGGTTACGTATTAGACAAGTTATTATCGCGGTTTCACCCATCCTACCCAGTTTCCTATGCGTATATACAGTATCAGTAGACACCACCCCCGCCCCCCAACCAAGCGTATGCATTTGGGTGAACCCCTCCCCCTCGTACTAAATTGATCGCCAATATTGTCTTTGATGATGTGCCAGAATGTGAAATGTGTAACCACTCATTTTCATTCATACTTACCACACCGGTCATTGATTTCATGTAATAAACTGCCATCAGGTGAAGACCTATCACCATTACAGGTGTAAGAAGGCTAGAAATTTACATTTTTCATAACAGAACAAGGGTAATGTTTTTCAACGGATAAGATAAGTTTCTATAAGTTGTTAAATATTCATTGCGTAGCTGCAAATACGTAACAACGATTAGCATTTTGCAACCAACTTTGTGGTATTGGTTGTCATTCCAGTAAGTAAAGTAACATTCTATCATTGGAAGCAAGCTATTATGTACATGTCCATAATCTAGTATGTCAAGATGTACAGTATTATTCTGATTTCATCAGACGAACTTACCACATTTGCCTTCACAGAATACATGCATTGAAACCCAAACACAGAGAGTTTAACATTACATTCAGGTAACACAACTAGGCGATTTTGATGCAACACTGCATAGAATTATACGTATTATCCATATTAGTTTCATGTTCGTCTTTCATATGACGTCTAGTGTGTTAATTTGCTTGTATTGAACAGTTACATAATGATTCTCTCTTGAGTTTATCATAATTATTGACAGATAGGTATGAAATATTAATAAACATTCAGGGATCGTTATATGCAGCAACTTTTCATCTCAATGATGTATGGTGTTTGGATTGAAATGGACTTTGGGACACCTGTAATTTGATAGCACCTATCGCTTTGCAATTTCCACCTGGCAGTCGAGGACATGCTTTCGGACTTTGGAGGAATGATGCACTCTAAAATCATGAATGAAGCACCAAGTGTGTAAATGGAGTGTTAGGTATATTTAATTTGTGTAGTTTGTTAGTTTTTTTCCTCCATTATTATGTTACGTTTACCTGTATTTTGAATTTGACATTGTCCAAAATCAAGTTCAACGTGTTCCTGAATAACGACACCAATGTTGTTTTTATTTTATAAACAAATAATAAATAGTTAAATTTTTCCTATGAGTGTTGGTTAAATATTAGGATCATTATCAATAGAAGTAAATACATTTGGCTCTGGGTCTAGGACACTGGTGTTCCCCATAAAAATACATTGCCTACCTGGTGTTTACCATGTCCTTATTATAATTATAGTAACAAATTTTATCCTGTAAATAACTTGGAATGTTCTAGAATGAAAAAAAATCCATACAGCCACAGTATTTCCAGAAAATGCTAGTTGTGACCTTGGTCTAGAAATTACTAAATCTTGATGCAAGATCTTGATGCAGAATCATTTGTATTGTTGTGTTTATTATTTTTATTTTGGTTGAACTTATGTATTCGCCTAGTGGTTCGAGCGTCCGACTCGGATGCGGGAGGTGGTGGGTTCGTTCCCCATGCCAAGTCATACCGAAAACTTATGAAAATGATACTAACAGCTGCCTCGCTTGACGCTCAGCATTAAGAGGTTAGTGTTAGGACTGGTCGGCCTGGTGTCAGGATAATGTGACTGGGTGGGACATAATGCTACATGTCTGCGGCATGATGCCCCAGTGCATGACATCACTATAAACTGCCACATTGCAGACATCGTAGCGATATGACTGAAACATTGTTAAGGCTATGTTAAAAATCCAAATCACATCACATCACATCACATCACAACTTATTTATTCCAATTATTTATTCACTGTAAAAAGAAAACACACATTAATTTGGAATTATAGTGAATTAGAGAAGTTCATCTTAAATCTATATTACTGTGATTAACTGGCAGACTATTAGTACATCATGACATTTTAGGCTAATGGTACATCGGTACAAATTACGTTATTGGCTGAGCAAAAGTTAGAACATTTAATTTCAAGACACAATGTGTGCATATATCACACAAAATCTCCTACACGTTTATATCCAGGAATGGGTGCTTATATGTGCATCGATCTGATAATATGTTGTATTTCGCTGCTTTCGGATTATTGATGGAAGGTCACTCGTGTCCTTCATTGGAGTGACCACTTCCCAATCTCACTAAAGAACATTAAATCTACAATCAATGACCCAATTCCACATTGTAATTTAAAGATGGCTGACTTGGATTAGTTTAAAACACTTTATCAAATCAAACTTAACAGAGATATCTTTTTAAACGTCTATGATCCTATTAAACTTTTACATCTTTTTTTAAAAATCGAGACTGCAGAAGAATCCATTCATAGGCCCTAACCTAACTCCAAGAGAAGCCGATATCATGGTTCACTAAATACTGTAAAGAAGCCATTAGACAATGCAGGGAAGCACTGAGAAATTATAAAACAAAATCTGATGTCCCAATATTTAAGTAGGTTACAGTTTGTGATGACACATCAACCAGTCATTGTGATGTCAACGAAGTTCAAAATGCCGGAGGATTTGGCTAGCATGCTATGGAAAAGGTTCAGAGTTAAGACATAAAACATGAAGTGGACGAAGGAATATATATATATATATATATATATATATATATATATATATATATATATATATATATATATATATATATATATCGACTTGATGGATTTTGGTGATTCACCTCCAATGAAATGTAACTTTGGCTTTTTCTGCCACCATATTGTGTCATGTGAACAACAAGGGTCATACAATAGCTCTCAAAGATGGTGAATTACAACCAATGTTTCTTTCTTGACTTGAAGGAAAATGCAGATGATCTGATTGAAGAGGCTCTGGTAAAGGTGCATCACCACATACATCCAAGACTTTGCTAATACAAACCCATTTATGAAGCTTTTGAAATTGGATGATAAAATATAGTCTCTAGATCTAAACAGATAACCAGCTCAGCCAATAAAATACAAATTATCTCATTAATATAGCCTATATCAGATTTTATTGAAAATCATTGCACAACAGTGGCAACTAGATTAACCAGTCAGATACAAGATCACCTCAGCCATGGGCATATCTCATGTTCATTTTCAAAATTGTCAAAGATCTTGATCACATAAGCCCTCATTCCAATTTTGATGAAAATCAATTTAGAATTATGGCTTCTACAGAGATAAAACGTTGAGCTATTCAGCTGCAAAATCATCTCATTAACATACGTGGATCATGGTACGGTTCAAAATTGTAAAAGATTTTGATGATATATTAACATATTCAAAGTTAAATCAAAATCTGATCAAACACATGACCTCGAAAGTGGCCACGAGCTTAGTTAATCAGATGCAATATTACCTAATTAATATTAATGGCTCTTCCTTAATGATGTAAGGATATATTTGAAGTCAGATCAAAATCAGAAATATGGCATCTAGAGCCGTAACAACCTCTACATTTGAAATGCACGATTAGTTGATGCTTACTTGTGGATTTTACTTACATTAAACTCTTCTACAATCTTAATCATGTGAACATATATTTGAGTTTTCTCAAAATAAAGTAGTAACAAGTTTAGTCAAACAAAAAAAAATTACCTTAATGATATGCTTTTGTGATGGATTGTTTTTATTTTACGGCGCACCAGCACTGTTAGGCTATTTAGCGCCATATAAAGGTTATATGTGTGATCGCTCAAACATGACAAAAGGTTTCACATCGACCAGCGATATAAAAACCTAATAGTTGAAAGTAAAACGACAAGATCACAAGGGTAATACATAAAGCTTCCCGATCGACTGGGAATGTAAATGGTGTATGTTAATAAAGACAGATGAAAGTTATTTGAAAATAAGGGACGGTATATACATTACATAAAAATGTTCAAGGTGATCGTATTAAAGTTATAGCTTAGAATAAATATTTACTTCTTTCGGGAATTCTATAATACAAGTGATGTTTATTGTTTCAAAAAGTTCATTTTACGCACATTGTAATACTGATCGCGCGTGGGTTGCAGGTAGTAACACTCCATCATAAAGTGCTTAACAGTGAATGGTTCACTGCAAGAAACGCACTCTGGTGGGTCTTCGCCTTTTAGTATGTGGGAATGTGTTATACAAGTATGATCAATTCGAATTCTTGCATTGACTACCACCTCCCTACCAATAGTCCTGTAGGAAGGAGTCCATTCTCCTAGGGTTGGCTTGATGGCGTGAAGTTTATTATTCACTGCTTCATTCCATGATGCTTGCCACTTCTGACGTAAAGACTCTTTGAAACTTGGTTTAAAATCAGTATACGGTATTTTAAAATCAGATGGTTCGAGGGATAGGGCCATTCTAGCAGCGCGATCTGCCTTTTCATTATTTTTAATACCACTATGGCTGGGTAACCAAAAGTATAATATATCGTGAGAGATACTTAGCTCAGTATGTTTGATGAGAATATTGGTTAATACTGGGTTTTCAAGTTTTCTGTTGTGTAGTGACTGAAGTAATGATAGTAAGTCTGTGAAGATAATGTTTTTCAACATACGTTTAATTTCGATATATTGCAGAAAAAAATATATTGCTCTGATTTCGGCTGAAAAAAATTGATGTACCATTTGATAAGCGAACTTGTATTGTGTGTCGTCCACTAACGAAGGATACAGCAGCGTTTTCCTAATCATTTGATCCGTCATTAGAAATTACTGTGTGTTTTAAATTCGGTGAGGAGTTCATGATAAGAGTTCTGGAGGATGGAAGGGTTTGTCGCGGACTTTTTGTTCCATCGTGTAGCATAAAAAGAACTTTTGGTTGTTTAAGTAGCCAGGGTGGTGTTTCGGAGATGGATGTTTTCTGAATTTTAGAAAGATCAATTTTGGTACTGTCAAGGCTGGATGATATTCTAATGCCAAAGGAAGGTATGGTGTTTGGTTTATTTTCGTATATAGTTTTGTACTTGTTTTTTTTTTTAAAAAAAACAGGCGAAAATCAGCGTTCAGAGGGTTTGATTTTAATTTGAGAGCATACTGTGCGGAAAGCTTTTCTATACGATGTTATACAGGTGGTTCATTCGCTTCATCTTTCACATGGGGATGTCTTAAATGCGAGCCTTATTCCCTGATGCTGAATTGGGTCAAGCATTTTCAAGGATGACTTCCTATCTGAACCATAAAGAACACAACCATTGTCCAGTTTGGAGCGAATAAACGTTCGATATAAATTAAGGATGGCTTTTCTATCAGTACCACAGTCAGTGTGCGCTACTACTTTAATTAGATCTAGAGATTTCAAGCATTTAGTTGTCCAAGTTTTTTAGGTGTGGAATATGTCAGTTTTCTGTCGAAGATAATACCTAAAAGTCTTTGCTTCCTCAACTGCTGGAATAGGTGTTCCGTCCAGCGTGAGTTTCGGATAATGATTATGGTGTATTCGTAACTGACAGAAATGGATACATACCATTTTTTATTTCAATAATGTGACACCGTTAGTACTGGCCCAATTTTGAAGCTCTTGTTGATATTTTGCTGTAGTTGTCTTTCAAGGGTATGCATTTGCATTGATCGATAACAGATTGGAAAATCATCAACGTATAAGGAGCAATCCACACCATATTCTGATGTCGAAAAATGTCACAGATAAAATACTGTCCTGTGGCACACCCATCTCTTGCTCGTGCAAATCTCAAAGGATAGAGCCCATTCGTACTTTGAATTCTCTGTCGGAGAGAAAGTCGGATATGAAAGAGGGCAGACGGCCTTTTAGACCCAGATCATTCAGGTCATTTAGTATCCCGTACTTCCATGTCGTGTCATATGCCTTTTCTAAATCAAAGAAAACGGCTACTAAATGTTCCATCTTGATAAATGCGTAGCCAATGTTTTCAGTCTAACCAGATGATCGTTGATGCTACGGCCATATCGAAAGCCACTTTAGAAAGGAGATATTAAATTGTTAGTTTCCAAGTACCATACAAGCCGAGAATTGATCATTCGTTCCATTGTTTTGCACACACAGCTCATCAGTACAATGGGTCGATAGTGGGATCTGCGTTATCTTTACCATGTTTGGGAACTGGTATTTCTATTACTTCTTTCCGAATCTTTGGTAGGAATCCATAAATCATTGCAGATTTTTAAAAGAAATGTTAATGATGATTCTGGAAGGTGTTTCAAAAACTGGTAATGTATTTCGTCAGGCACAGCGGATGTATCATGGGCCTTATCTAAAGCCTCCCTAAGCTCCAATAGTGAGAACAGTTGGTTATAACTTGACTTTTCCTTTTGAGTTTTTTTTTATCATTGAAAGGCTTCTGAATAATTAGATGAGTACGATTTTTTTTCCAGAAACTGTCAGCAAGAATATTTGCTATGTCACGTTTTGAACTAAAATTGTTATTGTTCAGTTTCAGATGTTGGAAAGAATTGTTTTCTCTCTCTATTTATTTTGCGGAGAGTGTCCCAAACTTTCTTAATAAATGAACGAGAGTTTAAAGAAGAAGCATATTTCTTCCATAATGCTCGTTTTCTTTCTTTGATCGTGCGGCTAGCTTTGACCCGAAGAATATGGTATTTACTTAAATTTTCGGGCGTTGGACGATTTTTAAATTTTGAGAGCTTCTTGGCATTGTGTAATGGCTTCTTTATATTCTTTGGTGACCCAATGCTTTTGGGAGATTTTACAGTTCAGTAAGGACTTGTGATTGGATTCTTCTGCGATCTCGATTCAAAGAGAAGTAAATTGTTGAATAGGGTCAATACAATTGAAAAGGTATCCTCAGTTAGCCTAGTTTTATAGAGTGTGTCAAACTTGGCCTTTTTATTTTCCATTGTGGAATTGCATCATCAATTGTAGAGTTAATGTTTTCAAAGGAAACTGGAAAGTGATCCTTACTGTGAAGATATCAGCAACTTTCCAATCATAGTCCAAAAGCAGTGAAGGAGAACAATTGTCAAATCAATACACGTGTATGTACCTGTTCCTGGGCACAAGGACATCGGTGTTATATAGATACAAATCGTGTCTAGAAATGAAGTCTTCAACTTTGTGGCCTCTGTCACTAATGTAGTTTGATCCCCATTAAATGCTAATGGCATTAAAATCCCGGAGTAAAACAAATGGCCCAGGAAGTTGCTGAACAAGATTGTCTAATTCGTTTGGTACTAGGTTGGTGTTTGGTGGTATATAAATAGAACAAAACATAATCACTTGGTGTAGATTGTCTCTTACAGCAATGGCTTGTAAATTTGTTCAAAACAACAGAAACTCCTCCATTGACCCTGTCACCATTTTTAAAGTTGGTGTTAAAAAGTGAGTAGTTTTTAAGTGATGTTGTCCGTATCTTTCAAGAAAGTTTCCTGCAGGCATAGTACTGCAGAATCATGTTCATTTTGAAGCAGAAGAACATCATTGTAGTTGGTTTTAAGTCTTTGACAGTTCCATTGTATGATCTTTTTCTTTATTATCAGTTTAAAATATAGATTATGTAGCTTGGTTAGTCAACGATATGCATAGATTTTGTTTTTTAATGAACTTGTCCAACACTTTTATAATATAAAGCATTTCAAGTTTGACTGAAATTGGATCATAAATATGGACTCCATTGTTTTACAATTTTGGATGAATGCAAAATGCTCATTGAATACAGGGCCATACCAACTCACTTGGCCTTATGCCCAGTGAGCTAATGAGGTGGATGATATGGGTCAATATAATACTGCATATAAGCCAACTTATTTAGGTCGATACTTTCTGAAGGTTGGTAAATGCTAATAACAGGCAACTGTGGCGAATTCCTTTAATTCTTTCAGAAAACGGCAATTATATCTCAAATGTTTCTAAATTATAATAAGTAATAATTAACATATCATATCATATAAAAACATAATATCATATAGTACATAATGTCATATAATACATTATAATATATATATATATATATATATATATATATATATATATATATATATATATATATATATATATTAAGAAAACTTTTAAAGTGTTAGTTACGCCTTGAGAAAACAGATGAAACTGACAAAACGTCGACAAAACTGGGATAAACTCTTTCGTTTGTCTTGGTTACAGAGATAGAGAGAATGAAAGAAAGAACGCAGGAAAGAAGTGGACAAAGCCAGTGATGATTGTAAGACTTACCTAACAGTACGACAAACAATGTCAATACAACTGGATTAAACGGTGACGCCATGCTGCATTTAGATAAATAAATATTGCATTATAATGTCATTTAGTATTTTCTACTACATCTGAGTCACTATACTCGTTTCCCTTGTGTATTCTTGTCCTTGGTACTCCAAAAATACAATTTACATGACTATAGTAATGCAGATTAGTCGACCGAAACGTATTTCGACGTGTATTGTTCCTGCGTACAGTACGCTTGCATATATTTGATGGTACCCACATATAGAATCCTCTAACGACTGTAATGTATTTGCGTGTGCACTTAAATGAAACACTAGAATAATACAGGCGCGTGACAAACAAGGTTAATGAGTGGCGGGGTGTTTTCAATACTAAATTACAGTCCTGAAAAAAATGTGAGATTGTCGACTGATTAAACCCTACAACAACAACAACAAAAACAAAAATCCTCGATTATTTAATTTCATGGCTCACGATAAGCTATACATGGCGGCCAGTATTAATGGTGGAGGAAGAACCCGGAAAACCCCGAAAAGAACCACCGACCCACAAGAAGCTACTGACAAGTTTTCTCACATACCCACATTAGCCGAATCCGAGACTCGAACACACGCAGACAGAGGTGAGATGGCATTGATCCTTAACGGAGAGCGCTTTAGACCGCTCAGCCACTCGGGGCCTAAAATAAATAATCGAGAAAGCACAAGACATCAATAGAGGTACTAAAAAGCATGAAACCTTCTGAGTTGTTGAAATATTACACTTTTTAGGATGTTACTGTCGTGGAAAAATAGTACATTATAGAATGAAAGAGTGCAAAAAATGTATGGCATGCAAATATGTTGATCACGAAACCAGAGGGGAAGAAAGAAAGTAACTAAAGCAAAATCACTAGTAAATAATATAATGGTACACATGAAAAACTTGATAATGTGAATTCACTAAACTCAGTTGCATAGAAGGTAAAATGAAAAGCAATAACATTAAAAATATAATGTTGAATTTAAATGCCTCAAAACAAATTGCCTAAACTATCCAATAAATAAGAGAATACATTGGTATTTATGAGTATTCTAATTAAATGTATTGTGTTAATTCAAACATGTGAACATTTAAAATTCCTTCAAATGTCAATTTTAAAAAAAGGCTTATATATCATTTCAACTACACTTTCAATAAAAGTTTTCTCCTGGATAAAATGTTTACCATATACAATTTTAGTACATCTTAGAAGACCGTCTATACAAAATTAACATAAGCAGTGAAATAGGCAAAACGTTTAATACCACGTGCATGATCAAAATACACTGCCTAATGCGGTGCTTAAATATAAATATTCTAATAATATAAGTTTTTTTTACAGAGTTCGTATTTGACTTGTACTATTGATTGTAATTATATTTCACAAATAAATGGTGCAATTGTTATTATCTTTTATCCACGTTGAGCAGTCGTATCAGAGACAGTGTGTACCGTAAAGAACCATGAACACTCTAAGTACGCACCATGCCGTCTATGGCCTCTACCTTGTTACAAATGCAAGAGAAAAAAGATAGGAGATATGAAATTAAATCCCACAAAATGCCAGTTATGTAAAGGTTATGTACCATCGAAGCGTGCACAATAATAGTACAGCAGAGGAAAAGAAAAGGAGAGAGAGAGACAGACAGAGACAGAGAGTGTATGTGTTGAATGTGCTAATGTGACAATGGCTTGAAATGTGGCGGTGTCTTTTGATGTAACACGCTAATCTAATCCAAAATGTCCTTGGCTGAATTCACTATAGTTACAAATTAATGATTTAGTAAAAGAATATTAATAAACACTGTGAATCCAGAAAATAATTTAAATAAGTAAATCCACCCAAATTAAAAACTGAACACCACAAACAAATTGGTTCCATTTCAGATGCTAAAGAAAGTATGAATGAGTAATCTATTAAGTAGACAACATTGATATAAAAAGCTAAGACACAACAACAGAGCCAGGATGTAGATCAGACTCCTCGAGTCTTTTCCTTTCTAAGTTGAAACTATGTTTCAAAGTAGTTTCGTTACAGTTCTGCATACCAATATATTTACACAAACTTTATATTTGACGCAGATACGCTAATTGCACACATTGGAAAGTAACAGAACTGAGCGTATGATGGGAAATGATCCTACTTTAAAGTCACAGACAAATACAGCTGTGGAATTGCGCGCACTAGAAAATAACAGATTCATCTCTGAAAACCGGAAAATGACAAGTACCACATCAGAAAATATACGTAGTAAAACATGAAAGACAAGTACGAAATTGGAAAACCTATCCACGGGAAAATAAAAGACAAATAGTGACAAATGCGCACATTAAAAAATGAAAGACAGATAAAATAGTGGAAAATGTACGCACCCGAAATAACAAGCACCAGAAATACTGGAAAATGACGTATACGCAGTAAGATATGAAGTAAGTTTGACTGTTCTAAGTTAAAATAGCACACTAATAAAATGCAATACTAATGTGTTGATGATAGGGTGATGGAATACTTCTACTACTGTTAAAACAACAACAACAATAATAATAATAATAATAATAACAACAATAAATATAATTAATTTTATAAGGAAGTTTATTCGGTTGATAAAAACAAACCTTTCATCGGGCCTCCTAGTATTAAATGGTACATATGTGATGTTCTCAGCGAAAATGTATTTGCACATATGCTGGAACGTATTTACGGCGTGATGTTGGTCGCTTGGTTTTAAATGTAAGCGCTTTAGACAAACTGATGCACACAAACAAATTTATGAAATCACGACTTTTATAATGTCTTTTTCAACTTCTCTGAACTCCATGCGGTCAAAGCACATGCTGTATGACTGAACTAAGACGGTTGTATAGACTTTGATCAATGTGTCTAAATAGCCTGCCAAAGGCGAAATAAGTATATGATGAAAGTCTCCTCTTTAAAGTTATGTACCTAAGTTGAATGCTCATATTATTTCACTGTATGGGACCATCCATTTAGTACACTCGCTCAAATCTGGCAAAAGTTTGACACACACACACACCCGTACAAATGCATATATTTTATATATTTTAAAAAAAACCGGACCTGCGTACGTACGCATGACGCATCCCCCTTCCACAATTCTATAGGACACCCTATATTTAATACATGCATAAACGATCAAGGAGTTATAACATTAACGTGTTTAATAAAACAGTCCACCGACGTTGAATGTCTGGTTACATCAAATAAATAAGCTTCAAAAAGTTTGTCCAGTGTCCGCTAAAATTCAAACACCGACTGAACCAACAGGTTACGTATTAGACAATTTATTATCGCGGTTTCACCCATCCCACCCCATTTCCTATGCGTACGTACAGTATCAGTAGACACACACCCCATACGCAAGCGTATGCATTTGGGTTAACCCCCTCCCCCTCGTACTAAATTGACGGCCAATATTGGCTTTGATGATGTGCCAGAATGTGAAATGTGTAACCACTAATTTTAATTCATACTTACCACACCGGTCATTGATTTCATGTAATAAACTGCCATCAGGTGAAGGCCTGTCACCATTACAGGTGTAAGAAGGCTAGTAATTTAGATTTTTCATAACAGAACAAGGGTAATGTTTTTTAACGGATAAGATAAGTTTCTATAAGTTGTTAAATATTCATTGCGTAGCTGCAAAATACGTAACAACGATTAGCATTTTGCAACAAACTTTGTGGTATTGGTTGTCATTCCAGTAAGTAAAGTAACATTCTATCATTGGAAGCAAGCTATTATGTACATGTCCATAATCTAGTATGTCAAGATGTACAGTATTATTCTGATTTCATCAGACGAACTTACCACATTTGCCTTCACAGAATACATGCATTGAAACCCACACACAAAGAGTTTGACATTACATTCTGGTAACATAACTAGGCGATTTTGATGCAACACTACATAGAATGTAATGTATTATCAATATTAGTTTCATGTTCGTCTTTCATATGATGAGTAGTGTATTAATTTGCTTGTAATGGACATGAACATAATGATTCTGTCTTGAGTTTCCCATCACTATTGACACATAAGTATGAAATATTAATTTAAAAAATACAGGGATCGTTATATGCAGCAACTTTTCATTTTAATGATGTATGTTTGGATCTAAATGGACATAATAACTTTGGGAAACCTGTAATTTGATAGCACATATCGCTTTGCAAGTTTTCCACCTGGCAGTCAAGGACATGCTTTTGAAGAATGATACACTCTAAAATCATAAAAAAGCACCAACTGTGTAAATGGGATATTATGTATATTTAATTTATGTTGTTTATTAGTTTTTACCTCCATTACTATGTTATGTTTAAATGCATTTTGAATTTGACCTTATCTAAAATCAAGTTCAATGTGTTCCTGACTAACGACACCAATGTTTTATAAACAAATAATACATAGTTAACATTTTCCTATGAGTGTTGGCTAAATATTAGGATCATTATCAATAGAAGTAAACACACTTGGCTCTGGTTCTAGGACACTGGTGTTCCCTATAAAAATACATTGCCTCCCTGATGTTTACCATATCCTTATTATAATATTAGGAACAGATTTTATCTTGTAAACAATTTGGAATGTTCTAGAATGAAAAAATCCATAAAGTCACAGTATTTCCAGAAAATGCTAGTTGTGACCTAGATCAAGTAGAGGGCTTTATAATTTTGTTTATCTAGAAATTACTCATTCTTGATGAAAGATCTTGATGCAGAATCATTTGTAGCATTGTGTTTATTATTTTGATTTTGGTTGAACTTATTTATTCGCCTAGTGGTTAAAGCGTCCGCCTCGGATGCGGGAGGTCGTAGGTTCGATCCCCGTCCGAGTCAGACCAAAAATGGTACTAACAGTTGCCTTGCTTGGCGCTCAGCATTAAAAGGTTAGTGTTAGGACTGGTCGGCCTGGTGTCAGGATAATGTGACTGGGTGGGACATGATGCTACATGTCTGCTGCATGATGCCCCAGTGCTAGACATCACTATAAATTGCCACATTGCAGACATCGTAGCGATATGACTGAAAAATTGTTAAAGCAATGCTAAAAGTCCAAATCACATCACATGACAACTTACACTGGACAACAAATTTTTACAAAAGTCATGTTACTGAAATAAAATTAGTCAATTCTTATCAATTTTTATGTGCTGAACACGAATATGACAGTCAAATTGCAAAATTGGCTCTAGTTTTTTTGTAATCTGCAAGAAATTAATGTTTACATAACGAAATGCATTCCAATAGTAAAAGGTCAACTGTAATAGCCTACCTATAAAAAATCAAGTCATTGACTACATCTTAGATTTCTTCGCCTGTCTCTTGTACAGCTGTTCGGGAGCATCTCTGAGGAGTGTCCAGCAGTAGTCAGCCAGCATTGTAGTGGACCATTTTCCCTGGTATCTTTGTTCCATTGTTGCGATATCTTGATGAAAACGTTCGCCGTGTTCATCACTAACAATACCACAGTTGCTAGGAAAGAAATCCAAATGGGAATGAAGGAAGTGAATCTTTAGAGACATATTGCAGCCAAGTTTCTTATACTTCATCAACATGTCTTCTACTAGTTCCTTATAGTTTTCTGCCCTAACATTTCCGAGGAAGTTTGTAGAAACTAGGCGAAAAGCATTCCATGCTTGTTTCGCGTCACCTTCCAGCAAGTTGTTGAACCGGTCATCTTTGAAAAGCTCTCGAATCTGAGGACCCACAAAAACTCCCTCTTTAATCTTTGCTTCGCTGAGTCGAGGGAATTTTTCATGCAGGTATCGGAATGCTGGCAAAGTCCGGTCAATGGCTTTCACGAAGTTCTTCATCAAACCTAGTTTGATGTGAAGGGGTGGTAGCAA
This sequence comes from Sinohyriopsis cumingii, assembly GCA_028554795.2. NCBI lineage: Eukaryota > Metazoa > Mollusca > Bivalvia > Unionida > Unionidae > Sinohyriopsis > Sinohyriopsis cumingii. Next base: position 79,034,286 of record CM068831.1, read on the forward strand.
GATTTTCTGAGCCTCAACCAGAGCTGGGTGTTGGATATTCTTCTCTCCAATGGCTACATTCTGCCTGTGAGTCCATTCCTTCCTCATGTAGTGCATTTCCCTTGCTCGGCTATCCCACTTGCATAAGAAACACATGTATTTTGTATATCCTTGCTGCAGTCCCATTAAAAGGGCAACTACCTTCAAATCACCACAGAGGTGCCAGCTGTACTTGTTATACTCAGTGGAATTCAGTAGCTGCCTTAAGTTATCGTATGTCTTTTTCATGTGGACAGCATACGCTACTGGAATAGATGGAAGAATGTTTCCATTGTGCAAAAGCACAGCCTTGAGACTCAGTTTCGAAGAGTCCACAAATAGTCTCCATTCTTGTGGGTCATGAGTGATTTTTAAAGCATTCATGAGGCCCTCAATATCGGAACAGAATATCAGATTACTTTCCTTTCTGAAGAAAGGCTCCAATTGCTGGTGGCGCTTTCGATATGCAGTAATTGTGACATCTTCTTCTAGAAGATTCCATTGTTGGAGTCTTGATCCTAGCAATTCTGCCTTGTTCTTTGATAAGTCCAAATCACGAATCAGGTCATTTAGTTCTTCCTGTGTTATTCTGTGTGGGGTTGATGATGCACCACAGTGAAAATCTGGATCACTGCATGCTGATGGACCAGGAGAAGAACAGGTCGACTCACCTTTGTCTTCGTCAGATGAATCAAGAGAATATTCTGCTGGAGGTTCTGGAATAGGAAGTCCCTCACCATGTGGAACTGGTCTCAATGCAGACGGAATGTTTGGGTAGACTATTCTCGACTTCTTTCGCTTCGTTATTCCGCTGGAAAGAGGAGGAACCAAGCAGAAGTAACAGTCATTTAGGTGGTTGCTTGGCTCTCTCCACACCATTGGGACTGCAAACGGCATTGATGACCTTTTGCAATTCAACCACTGTGAAAGCTGTGTTGTACATGTAGCACAGCATATATGCGGAGCCCAAGGCTTGTCTTGGTCACCAACCTTGCATCCGAAGTAAAGATGATATGCCTTCTTCACTTGAGAATTGATACTTTTCTTCTGGTTGGCAAATGTCACTTCCCCACAAATATAGCAAAAATTGTCCGCGGTATTAACACACTTTCGAGGCATTACTGTTCTTTATTGTACGTAAATGGATAAAATAATAAGTTTTATGTAACAGTAGCTTGAACTGTCTCGCACAACGTCTAAAATATTTTAAATGCTGAACCTATCTGATTGGGCTTTATATAGTACACTGCTTACGTCAGCTTCAGCAGCCGCCTGGCATTAGTATAATAGGCCTACACATGTATAGTACACTGCTGACGTCAACTTACTTCAGCAGCCGCATGGCATTAGTATTGCATTGCATCAGAAAATGATGCAATCAACTGTGGATGATGTGAGCATGATGGTATTATGCAATGTTACATCATTATTCCGGATGTTGCTGCAGTCCTACTGGAGAAATTTACACAGTGAAACATAGAAAATGAGGTATATGAATATCTTCAAAACGAGAGCCAATACAAATTTTTCACGGTTATATTCGTGTTCGGCACACCAAAATACTACAGATTAGGGCCTTTTCAAGTCAGTAATGATTTCACTGTTGACCAGTGTTATTTATTCAAATTATTTATTCACTGTAAAAGAAACATTAATTTGGAATTATAGTGAATTCAGACAAGTACATCTTTAACTCTATTACTGTGATTAACTGGCAGACTATTAATACATCATCACACTTCAGGTTAATGGTACATTGGTACAAATTACATATGTGGCTGAGCAAAAGTTAGAAGATTTCATTTCTAGACACAATGTGTGCATATATCACACAAAATCTATTTATATCCAGGAATGGGTGCTTATATGTGCATCGATCTGATAATATGTTGTCCTTTGCTGCTTTCGGATTATTGTTGGAAGGTCACTCATGTCCTTCATAGAAGTGACCACTTCCCAATCTCACTAAAGAACATTAAATCTACCATCAATGACCCAATTCCACGTTGGAATTTAAAGATGGCCGACTTGGCCTAGTTTGAAACACTTTATCAAACCAAATTTAACAGAGATACCTTTTTAAATGTCAATGATCCTATTTAACTTTTACATATTTTTTACAAATCAAGATTGCAGCAGAATCCATTCATAAGTCTTCACCTAACTCCAAGAGAAAGAGAACCCGATATCATGGTTCACTTAATACTGTAAAGAAGCCATTAGACAATCCATAGAAGCACTGAGAAATTATAACAATTGTCTGATGCCCCAATATTTAAGTAGGTGCCACATATTCCAGGCTCGCTGCATGATGAAAGAATGTAAAAGAGTATAATGGAAAAAATTGGTTTCTACTTAAACTCTCGTTGCTCTATACACAAACTATTGGATATGATCTGCAAATTAAATGGGTAAGGAAAATCATTGCTTTCGTCACCTAAAATTAACAATAAAAACTTAAATTAGAAACATGAAATAGCAAATGTACTTAATGTACTTGCTGATATTTTCCTAAGGAAGCATCCTTTCCTTTAATGAAAATGTATACATCTTGTGCTATATCAATGATACAGCATATATATATATATATATATATATATATATATATATATATATTCTATTTCATTAATTTTGAGAAAATAAATGAAAGGTTCAATTTTAAGTGTCTTGCTTGGCATCCTATTTCAAATGTTAAATTCATTATCTCCAGAACCCATTTTTATTTTTAAAAAGTACTACTCAAGGATTATGAAGCAAGTATTGTAGAATATGTATAACTTGGTGAGATTTGCATACTGTGAACGAAACTCTGGAATATTTCAATATTTATTGGTAGACACAGACAACTAATTGTTTTTAAAGTGCTGCAAATGTTGATATGTGGATGTGTGGAAAAATTATTATTTGTGTTTAAAGGGATGATGTTGTCAGGAGCCCTATTGTTCACAACAGAAACTCCTCCAGAGGCCCTGTCACCATTTTTAAAATAGGTGTTAAAAAGTGAGAAGTTTTCAAGTATGATGTTGTCCGTATCTTTCAAGAAAGTTTCCTGCAGGCATAGTACTGCAGAATCATGTTCATTTTGAAGCAGAAGAACATCATTGTAGTTGGTTTTAAGTCTTCGACAGTTCCATTGTATGAGCTTTATCTTTATTATCAGTTTAAAGTAGAGATTATGTCAACTTGGTTAGACAATGATATGCAAAGATTTTGTTTTCTAATGAACTTGTCCAAGACTTTTATGATATAAAGTATTTCAAGTTTGACTGAAATTGGATCTTAAATATGGACTCCATTGGTAACAATTTTGGATGAATGCAAAATGCTCATTGAATACAGGGCCATACCAACTCACTTGGCCTTATGCCCAATGAGCTAATGAGGTGGATGGTATGGGTCAATATAATACTGCATATAAGCCAACTTATTTAGGTCAATACTTTCTGAAGGTTGGTAAATGCTAATAACAGGCAACTGTGGCGAATTCCTTTAATTCTTTCAGAAAATGGTAATTATATCTCAAATGTTTCTAAATTATAATAAATAATAATTATTATCTACTTGGTTTAGTAAATAACTGTCAAAAGTTTACCAGGAATGTGATTTAAAAACCTAATAAACGACCATATATTCCTGCAATACTTTTGTAGTCAACTTGTGGTCACATTTAGACCAGCTTGCTTTACAAGAAAAAACAACAATATAAGGTCATTGACAGAGCTACTGTTAAATTTATTTTCTTGTACAGATATATACATAAATTTATGGCTAAAGGTGAATTGATAAAATAAAAAGATAAACATGTGTAAAACTTACAGGAATATATCACATGAAAAAGACAGACTGTGGACTTTTAATGACAAGAACTACATATAAACCTTCAAAACATTCACTTCAAGCAGTCTGTTGCAGACTTTTCTCGTTAGATTAAAACAAGTGATTTCCCTCCCCCATAATTATTCTCTTCTTGCATTTTTTTTCTCAAAAATTTATTATGATTTTTCCCTACTTAATAACACTGCCCTCAACTAGAGAGCTTTTGCAGTGAGGGAAAATATATACAAATATAATTTGTATAATGAATTTTACCACTAATATAAATTTTAGGAAATGGACATTTAGAATTTAAAGTTCATGTAATCTTTATGAATTTTTATAACTGCTGTAAAAAGCAGAGATCCTTACTTAGTGCAAAACAAATGACCCTTTGATTTACTTGATATCAGCAATTCCTTCTTGCTGATCATTCTGAGTCAATTCTGCAAGTAAAATTAAGGTTATAGATAAACAGCGTACTCGCTCTTCTTTTACTCTGATTATGACTCTTTCTCAGAAGGAGATCTTAAACTGCAGCAGAGACCTGATGTACATTTATGCTGCTGGAAAGAAAATTCTATCAAGGAAATCAGCTTCAACATTTCAAAATTGTCCTGAGGAAGCCCATAAGTGGGATTCTGTGTTTTTACTATGGAATTGAATTGGAATGATTTCTATGAAGGAAATTAGCTTCAAAAGTTCTGAAGACTTTAAAATTATATTATATACCCTACCAGGGAAATTTTCTTCAAAATATCAGAGGACTTCAGAATTGCATTAAACTGCCCTGAATGGGACTCTGTGTTTCTTCTTGAAAATAAATTTGGAATGACAATCCTGTGTTCAAAGAAGCTAAAACAAATATTCATCGCCTGACCCAGGCTTCATCATCAAAGGGATCTATTTGTTGCTTCTGGTAGGCCTGTTTGAATTCTGGGCCCAACATATCTAGATCCCTCGAATCTCGGATGACACCCTATAAAAGAAATAAAAAGTGAACATTAGGTATAAATTCCCAATATATATCTTTACATGATCTCCTGCTATACATAAAGGCTAGTACATTTAGAGCTATTCAATACCTGTAATCTCAACAAATATGAACAGCTGTAAAATGCACAGATCTTTACCCAAGAATAAAAAAGTGGAATCCTGGGAAGGTAGTTTATAAAAGTATAAATGGCAGGTACTGAATAACATCGAAATTAATGCAAAAGGTGCATTCCCTAGGAACCATAGATGTTTTGATGTAACACTGTTTGAATAGAAATACATGTACTATCATTACAATAATGCATTTATGAGATAAATTTCAATCTAATCCAAGACAATTCAGAGACTTTTAGTTCTATTATGATGAGTCAGAAACTTTTAGTAGCATTACAACTGTCTTGCTTAAAGGAAGAGAGTAATTTTGTCAAGATGTTTAGATTTTTTCACAAATTATTTAAGCGGGATTTGACAAGATGTTTTCTGGTTTTGTCTGTTTAGGGAGAAAGGATATCATTTAAAATACTTTTGGCTTATCATTATTCAATAGGATGGCATCATAGCATGCTGCTTGTCTGTAATAAACTTTACTATAATACTAGAATATATTAGACTATAATAGTATTCAGTAAGTGAATATACATTTAGACTGTGATTAGTCTGTAGCTTCAATAATGTAACTTATTTCATGCTAGAATTTGAATTACTAGATTTTTCATGAGAAATAATATTGATAATTCACTAGAATGAATTATCAAAAATATTTTCTCACTGCGATAGACAGACACCAATTACATTATGACCGCAAAATTTAATCTGCCATTTTGACATTTCCTTGGTCTAGTGATGAGTAAGACCCCTGTCATGCAGAAGAACTAGATTAAAATCACACAATGTGCTAACATTTTGTCCTTCAATTTTTTTTGTTTCTATGCTTTCTTACCATGAATTAGAAAGGACAATATTTTGCTACTAATATTTTCTGTGCGAATATACACAATAAAAAGTAGAACATAAACCAGTCAGTAATCAGCTGGCATTAACATGATACTGAAAGAAAATGGCTACTCAGTCTGTTATACATATTGCTAGCCAATGCATTTGGGCCAAAAATGAAAATAAAATTTGCTTGTTCTGAGATCATAATAGATATATTTCATCTTATGGGTGAAAACCTCAAGTCTCTCCCTTTGTCTCGTGGTAAGCATGGTTGCCTGTCACATGGGAGTACCAGGTTCAAAATCCAACATATACAAAAAAAAGCTCATTGTCTGATCTGAAGCTGTTACTCCTGCATGACAGGTGATGATGTTTACCTATCGATGAAGTGATGATGACACTTGTTATCATAATGTTATCAATATCTATTTACTAATTTGAAAAAAATAATTTTGGTAATTCGTTTCAGTGTATTATATAAATAATTTTCTCTTCTGAAATCTAAATTCAAGGATTAGCATAAAATAAAAAGCAGATATATTGTCACACCTTCTAATTTTTCTTAGAACATCATTCCATACAAATTATAATTATTTCCTCATGGAGTAAACTCTTCGTTAAAATTCAACAAATTTTATGTACCAAAGGATATGCCAATGATTATTTATACATCTTTAGAACAAAATGAATAAAAGTATATGAAGAATTACAGAGATTACAGTCATATTTTCACTAAATAGCTTTGTGTTGCTTTTTTTAGGGTACTACATACCACAATGCAGAAAAGCAATATACTTGAGTGGGATTTATCATTTGGTGGAGATACTGTTGTTGTTGTTGTTGTAGGATTTAATGCCATTTTCCAGCACACAATTGGCTATACATGGTGGCCAGTATTAATGGTGGAGGAAGAACCCTGGAAATCCTCGGAAAGAACCACCGACCCTCGAGAGGCTACTGGCAAGCTTTCTCACATACCCACATTGGCCGAATTCGAGACTCAAACCCACACAGAGGTGAGATGGCAGTGATCCGTAACGGAGAGCACTTTAGACTACTTGGCCACTCAGGGCCCCCGAGATACTGTCTTCCTCATCTTGAGATGTTTCAATATTTTCATTACTGTTTGGTTTGGAAACAAGTTTTTCTCTCAATATTAAGCAGGTATTAAAGATTTAAATACTGTCATAATGTTTTGTTTTTATCCAAAAATTAGTTTCATTCCTGAGAAAAATACTGAGGATTTCCTTAAATTTGAGGAATTTTTCATTTTTTTTTTCAAGAAAAGGATTCCATTTTGTATTATACCTCTTACAAAAGTCTCAGTATTGTCAGAAATACTGAAAGCAAGATAAGGCTAAATCTCATTTCGAAGAAAATATTTAATAAATGTATTAATACCAAGTCCCTGGCTTAAGACCTCACTAACTGAGCTTAGACTTGATTTAAACACCATCACTGCTTTATGTGTCAACCCTATCAGCACCTCGGCAGATCAATCAAATATTTGAGTGCTTTTGTCATGGTGATATTGATTGGATTTCAGGAGTTGTCTCCCTTAGTATGTAATGCCAACTAACCAAAAGTGTGAAATAGCTGTGCATTGTTACGTTGTACATCAGCCAGAAATAGTAGAGGCAACTGGCTTTAAAAGGATACTTTTCAATTTTTAACAACGAAGGTATGGCTACATACTGGAGAGAAGCCATAACATGCATATTTTAGGGCAAGTATGTATATGTACAAACACAGACTAGTAGTGGAAAATTGCTTCTTTATCAGTCCATTCCAGCTGTGTGCTCCTCATCTATAAACCATGTGGGAACAGTGTTCAAATTTGAACAAGCCGATTTTGATTGGATGCAGTGGTTTCCACTGCATCCAATGAGATTCACAGATCTGAAGCACTGAATTTTCTGATCGATCTGCCAAGGTGTAGATAGGGTTAACATGTTAGAACCATGGATTGTGAAGAAGCTTAAACCCGCTTAAACCCTGGTACAAAATCAAAGAAGATAACTGGACTAAATTAATGAGTACATTATGTTTGACTGGTGTACTGTTTATAGTTCAAACCTAAGTCTAAGGACATGTAAAACTGCTGGTTAAATCCTGAGTTACATAAACTAAGTACAAAATCTGAACCCAGCTTTGAGATTTTTAAACAAAGGATTGTTTTCTAAATTCAGAAAAACGACATAAAAAGAGTTAATTCATTGTGTTAATTCAGCCTTTAAGCCAAGTTAGGTTGCTGAATGTCAGAAGTTTTAAATTTTGAGTTCAAACTTTCTTCTCAAGACATTTTAAAGTCAGGCCTTAGCTGTGAAATGCTCCTTCTGACTTGTCATCACTGCACAATATGCAAGACACTCTGTAACCGATACTATCATCTCAATAAATGCCTGTTCAATGGAGGCCAGACTTCATACCTTTGGCAAATAACCCAGTAATTTGATAGCATGTTCTTGTAGCAGTTTCTGTCTCTCCTCTTCAATGATTTGTCTGCGGAAGTCCTCCAATTTCGCCTCCTCACGGCGTTCATCGAGCTCACGCTCTCTGTCAGCAACAAACTGTGCTCGCCTGTCTTCAATCAGCCTTTCTACAGCTCGTTTGTGTTCTATCTGCTTCATGCGACGCTTCTGGGCATTCATCTGTTCTATTCTGTCATCTTCTGCAAACTTGGCCAACATCTGCAGAAAAAGGAAGATTATGGCATATAATTGTGTGTATATTGAAACTCCATAATGATCTGCTGTCCAATTCCAGGCCAATATGTTCTATTTCTAACAAGAATCTTCTGAGCTAGCGTAGATTTTCTGCCCGAGTTAACAGAACAGCATAGATTTTCTGCCTGAGTTAACAGAACAGCAGAGCCCAATTCATACTGTAATTTATCATAAACAGAAGAAAAAAATATCAGAAATAGAGACAGAGAGACATAAATATTGCTTTGCATAAATATAAATTGCTATTCCTGATTAATCACAAATTTTAACAATTAATTCCTTTTCTTGTGAGGTAATTCTTGGGGAAAATCACCCAAAAGGACCTTTCTTCAAATTATAAATATAATTAGCTGAGTGGAAAAAGTGATGCATTGTGTATGAAAGGCACATTTAGAGTGACTGCCCAAATCAGAGAGTGGATGGAGTACTCTAAATGTATTACTGTGGATGTCTACATCCCTGTTTGAATATCCATTTTTTTCTTTTGTTTGGTACAATAATGCAAGCATATTCATCTATAAAACTGAATGCCGTTTCAAGGATATTTCATATGAAGCATCAACCTATGTTAATGTACTGTAAATTAAAACAAACATAGCTGTTGAAAATAATGCAAACTTTGGAATGTTAATAAAATCATTTGTATGACATTATCTTTATTCGTAATAAAGCATCTGATGCATTTATTTACATTAATTTCCACCTTGCAGTTATTTCTGAATTTACAGTATTTATGCATGATTAAAGGAAGTACAGTTCATATCCTTATTGTTACAAAAGTGGGTCATCCCTTCTCTCTCATACAACCTTTAATGCAGCCATCACACGGTATGAAAAATACATGAGATTATAACCAATAGGGACCCTAGGTTTTAACCTGTTATGATGCTAATTGGACACTGAACTCAAATGATTCAGTCTCATACTGCAGTCAAATTAGATTTAATGACTTTTTTCCACATCATGTCACTGACACACATTTGAAAGAATATACAGTTCACATTTCCTTTTCTGAAAAGCTGTCCATCACCAAAAAATGCATGTGCTGGGTGTGAAAAAGAATCTTTCCAAGTAAACTGGATAGTACAATTCCATGCAACCACTGAATTAGACTTATACCTGGGATTTTGCAAACTTTTTCTTGCGCACAACTCTTCCTAACTCCTTTCCCATCTCTTTCAATATACGGAGATAAATTGTGAATTAAATTTTGTGTAGGTCAAAACTTTCATAAATTTTTTAATTAGAACAATTCTATTGATACTTTCAACTGTGAATTGGAATATGTTTTTCTCCTATTGTCTTTACAGACTTTCATTGTTTGTTGAGACTCAAACAAAAGAAAATCAATAAAAATTAGCATTACCTGTTGCCTGAACTGATCTTCCTCCTCACGTTCAGCATCCTGTCGCAGTTGCTTGAAATGCATCTGCTGGGCATGGGTCTGCTGAAGCTCTATACGCTGTCTTAGCTTCCTCTCTAGCAGCTCCTGGTTTTGAAGAAAAAAAAAGTCATCATGATTTCATCATTACAGTTACATTAGTAATTGTTATTACTTCACTGGCATTACAATGTTAAACTGTTATGGTCGAACTCCTATAAAAAAACCATAGAGATAAATAGAAGAATTTTGAAGGTTATTACAAAATCTCTTCAAGTTACACACCAAAAGCATATAGATCTTCTTAATGTTGTTGCTTGGAACAATCTTGGTGTCCTAAAGGCATCTGGATGGATATTCCAGTTTTTTTTCTGCATTAGCTTTATATCGCAGCCAAATGCAGCAATCAAATGAACTGTTTGAAAATACCAGAGCCACTCTGACAAGAATACCAGTGAAAATAAACAGCTATTGTCTGAGTGTCTTTAAGTGGGCTACAAATATTGCTAAAAGTCAAGTCAGAGGCAACAACTTGTTGTTTTGGTAAATCTTGGGGCAGGAAAAAATTATAATTATATTTCATGCCTAAAGTCTTGTATGCAAATAAATATATAACATTTATTTTGTCCCAAATCTTACAGACACAAAAATACAGAGACAAAACCAGTAAGACTGACAAACTTCACATATAAGCAACATGTTCTTGTTCAATTACTTTTATGTTATTTATTTTGCACGTGCAAAGCTTCAAATTTTTCCAACATGAAAAAAAAAAAATCCTTTATAATTCATGGGCAGCTTAGAGTTTACCAACAGACCTGTGCTTTAGTGCACAGTATTTAAACAGTACACACTGTGCTTAGCATCACTTAGCACCTTATTTATTGCCCAGATCACATGTTAGCTTTATGTAGAATGCTGTTTTATTGGCATTGTTTTGCTCCAGAAGTATTTTCCAGCATTATAAGCGATACTACATAATGCAATATAATCAAATGTTTGCAAATATATCAGGCACATAACCAGCATATATTCATATAACAATCACATACTTATTAAAGAACGACCATAACGTCAAACAGATAATCATCAATGCATTTTTGTTTTTTGTTTTGGCTTAACACAAAATTTTAATTTTTCACATATTATTAATTCCAGTTTTGATTTTGGCAGGATGATTAATTTGGTGACTCGTTTTCATTATAATTGGTGGATTTATCTTTTCTTTCTGAAAGAGATCCAGGTTAGTTAATTGTTTAAATGCTGAAACTGGCATGGACAAGGAGGGAATTTTGTCCACATGCAATGTAGGTATGCGTTTGTTCTACAACATTAATCTTTTATCACCTTTTGCGACACAGTATTAGCAACATTACTGTTGCTGAGTAAACATGTATACATTTAATGTCATTTACATCAATGCAAACTACAACCGCATTGTTACTGTTAGGGTTTTCAATATAATTGCCAACTACAACTGCATTGTTACTGTTAGGGTTTTCAATATAATTGCAAACTACAACTGCATTGTTATTGTTAGGGTTTTCAATATAATTGCAAACTACAACTGCATTGTTATTGCAATGGTTTTCAATATAATTGCAAACTACAACTGCATTGTTATTGTTAGGGTTTTCAATATAATTGCAAACTACAACTGCATTGTTATTGTTAGGGTTTTCAATATAATTGCAAACTACAACCGCATTGTTATTGTTAGGGTTTTCAATATAATTGCAAACTACAACCGCATTGTTATTGTTAGGGTTTTCAATATAATTGCAAACTACAACTGCATTGTTATTGTTAGGGTTTTCAATATAATTGCAAACTACAACTGCATTGTTACTGTTAGGGTTTTCAATATAATTGCAAACTACAACTGCATTGTTATTGTTAGGGTTTTCAATATAATTGCAAACTACAACTGCATTGTTATCGTTAGGGTTTTCAATATAATTGCAAACTACAACTGCATTGTTACTGCAATGGTTTTCAATATAATTGCAAACTACAACTGCATTGTTATTGTTAGGGTTTTCAATATAATTGCAAACTACAACCGCATTGTTATTGTTAGGGTTTTCAATATAATTGCAAACTACAACTGCATTGTTATTGTTAGGGTTTTCAATATAATTGCAAACTACAACTGCATTGTTACTGTTAGGGTTTTCAATATAATTGCAAACTACAACTGCATTGTTATTGTTAGGGTTTTCAATATAATTGCAAACTACAACTGCATTGTTATTGTTAGGGTTTTCAATATAATTGCAAACTACAACTGCATTGTTATTGTTAGGGTTTTCAATATAATTGCAAACTACAACTGCATTGTTACTGTTAGGGTTTTCAATATAATTGCAAACTACAACTGCATTGTTATTGTTAGGGTTTTCAATATAATTGCAAACTACAACTGCATTGTTATCGTTAGGGTTTTCAATATAATTGCAAACTACAACCGCATTGTTACTGCAATGGTTTTCAATATAATTGCAAACTACAACTGCATTGTTATTTTTAGGGTTTTCAATATAAATGCAAACTACAACTGCATTGTTATTGTTAGGGTTTTCAATATAATTGCAAACTACAACCGCATTGTTACTGTTAGGGTTTTCAATATAATTGCAAACTACAACTGCATTGTTATTGTTAGGGTTTTCAATATAATTGCAAACTACAACTGCATTGTTATTGTTAGGGTTTTCAATATAATTGCAAACTACAACTGCATTGTTACTGCAATGGTTTTCAATCCATTATTTCTGAGATGTCTTGAATATATTTAAGAGACATTATTTAAGTTTGGTGCAGTGGTGCCTACAATTTGAAATAAGACTATTACAGTGTGAGTTAAAAGGGTTTACAGAGCAACATGAAACATCAAATACTAATGTAAATGTTGGTTTTCTGATAGTCTGATTAATTTAGGTAGATAATGCATTTAATTTTTCAGCACATCCTATTATTCTTAAGTAGAATTCCATCTAGGCAAATATCATACTTAAATGTATTTGTCTCTTTCCAAAGAATTCCAATGAAAATATTTTTTTCTCATCTCTATTTAAGTATGACATGCTCTAAGTCAGTAAACGATGAATTAGTATGCATAACTTACATGAATGCACTCAATTTAACCACCACACTTGTGACATCATTAATGTCTGTAGTGTTTCCATGGCTCTAATTCTGTAGGTATAAGTAGTAGCAAGAATACACTGATTAAAGTTTAGAATAAACAACTATTTGTAAACTTCTTTTAAAGATGCAAACGCTCTTTAAGAATTCACATATTCTACTGATGGTCAACCAGTTTTTCCTTGTACTAAATTAAAAATAAGAGATAAGTAATCATTTATACTGGCTGATATAGGAAATCTGAAAAAAGGGGCAAGAACTCTGCATAACCTCATTTTACCAATAAATTCTAACTGATGGATTTTCTTATTCCACAACAGTGCATCTGACAATTTATTTATTCCTTACCTTCTCCTTCTGTCTCTCTTTCTCTTCCTGTTCCTCCAAGTACAGCTCCATGCGGATACGCTCCATCTCTTCCCGATCAGCTTCTTCTTGTGAGATTTTATCTGCCAACTGTAAGAAGGCAAACAAATTGCTTGATTCCAAACTATGCATAATCAAGGATGTGTAATACTTCAATACTGTAACATCAGATTGCTCAGAAGAAATAAATCAACAAAAAATGTTTATTATAGTACATACAAAATTTACAATGTTTGGCAGTAAAGTTAGACAACTTAAAATATCTGAATTTTTCTCCTAGATTTGTTATGAGAATATGTATCGAGCTATAAATTGTAAAATGGACATGGTTTTATTGTTCTCTTTGTGTATAAACACTATTGTCATATTTAATTTGAAACTTCCAATCAATACCAAAGTTTAAATACTTTAGAGTGCAGATGCATTCTGAAAACATCATTAAGGATATTTAGTTCAGGAATCGTTATTATACCAAGAGAAATTTAATAAAACTTCTCAATAATCCACTGATGGATTAACTCATACACAGTTGAGTGCCTATAATCCAACATTTTGGTCCTGCATATTGGTCATCTGGATAATCAATATTTTTAAAATGATGATATAAGTTGTATGCAGGCCATGGCAGATGTCTGTACATGCATACAATCTGGAAAAACTGGCTCCAGATTTTCAGCATTCTCCTGTATACCAATTGTACTGGGCTATGTGGGTAACCCAATGAATTAGACTCTGTCTCCAAATCAGTTAATTTTTAATCAAGACTGTGTGTGCATGTATTTGTATGTCAGTTAAATGAAGTCATATCTCACATCAGCAGAATAATGGCTATGTGGCACTAATTAAAAGATATCATGTAAAATATAAAGATAAAGAATTGCAAAAAATCGTATGGAATATAAATCCTTCCAAATAAATGAAAACTTAAAAAACAAGACAAAAGATGATACAGATGTAAAAGTTATACATAAAAATATCAACTGTAACAAAGTACAAAACTGTAGTATGAAAATATGCTTCAGAGCCAGTATTCCAAAGAATTTCTCAGGTGCCGCATCATCATAAAGCTTATGCACTGAATTCACATAAAAGCTTCAGTCTCAGAATGTGGAAGCCAATATACTAAATGAGAATTTGCGCCACTGTCAGTAATAAATGGCTAGATATGCACTCAGATCAAGGTCAACCCTTCATAGGTATGTACGAGTTGAGCATGTGTCTACATAAAATTGAAATTTTATTGTATGCTAAATTTGGAAACCTTTGTCCTGTAAATACTCACCGCTGATTGGACAGCTGCCATTGTGTCTTGTTTGGCTTTCTTTTCCTGCATCCTCTGTGCTTCTCTCTCCTGCTGAAGCCGAGCAAATACCATGATCTGCTTATTTTCCTCCTCCATTCGCTGTCGTTCCAGCTCCTTCCACTGCTCACGTGCATGTTTGAACTCCTCGATATACTGCTGGGTTGCTTTCTGTTTAGCCAGTGCAAGCTCTCGCTCCCTGTGTGAAGAAAACACACGAGCAATTTATTCAAAGGATATATAATCCTACGTCACCTTGAGAATTTCAATGAAAGAATTTCATATTTTTCCACACTATGATTCAAAACCATCAATAACAGAAAAGAAACATGTGTGCACCTCATTGTTACCATAACATAAACCTGAATAGTGATTACTTCAAAAATAGTCTGTTTCTATGTCAGTAAAGTCATGTCTCTTTTTTTGTTGATATCTGTCAAGTAAAAATACCATCCCAGAATTTAAAAAACTGCAAATAAATAAGGATTCATAGCTCAAACCTTCCACCAAAGAAATAGGAAGATCTGATCATAGACTATGGAAATTTCAGATCAAAAGGTCTTCTTCATCAAGGTGCTTAACCTTCTTTTTTTCCAAGCTGTCCACTGGCAGGCCAACCTTTGACCAAATGGCTTCCTATCCATAAACCTTCATACACTCTCAGACACTTCTTGCTATGAAACCAGATTCAAACAATTAACTCATGAGAAACAAGTAGCATGGAAAGAGTCCAAGCCTTTTTAACAGCATATAGAAAGGGTTTTGGAGCCAAGTGTGGTACCAGCCTACCATACCTCTGGTCTTCCTCATAGATCTTCCTGACAATCTCGTCAATCATAAGCTTCTCACGAAGGAACTCCTCATAGGCCTGTTGCTTCTTCTGTTCCTGCTCCTCCAGTTGTCGTTCCAGTTCCTGTTGGTAACGGACCTGCCCCTTGTAACGCTCAATCTCACGCTCACGCTCTGCCTCCTCTGCCCGCTGGTGCTCTTCCATCATCTGACGTGCTATCTCTGAATCACGTTTCTGGAAAAGAAATCACAGCTTTTATTAGATGATGAAATAATACAATTCTGGCACAAAGATTACTTGGAATGCTATATATTGCTACTCTGTCACTGTACAATAACAAAATTAATGATATTTACTTAAGCAAGAAGGAAGGCCACTGTGACCATTTTGGTGATGTGAATATAAGTTATTATCATGAATGCACTTATCCAGTTTTAAAGCTCTCATGTCTATTTTGTGAGATCAAAGCTCTCATGTCTATTTGTGAGATCAAAGCTCTCATGTCTATTTTGTGAGATCAAAGCTCTCATTTCTTTCTTAGGTGATCAAATACAAATTGGTGAAGAAAAAAGACCCTCACAAACAGGCATAAAAATAATTTGTTTAACCTCTTCAAATAAAAATGCAAAGCGAACAAAGGCATTAACTATGATTTGTAGAAACCATACACTGGGATTATTGTGAAGAAACAATTGCATGTAAATAAGACAACCTTTTAAATCTTATGGATGCTGACAGGTAGCTTGAAATAAATATAATGGAGTATGTTCTTATTTGTTTAAAAAAATGAGACTAAGTCAAGAATTTACCATCAAATCAAACTTAATGGCTTCCTTTTCTGCCATTTGTGCTGACCGCTCTTTGTTCATATATGCTGACTTCAGTTTGGCTTCAAGTTCTCGAAGTTCGAGACTGAAATAACACAAATTAACACAATCTTATTCACAAGTATTACTTCCAACTTTAGAATTTTGCACCTCTGTGTGTGTGTGTGTGTGTGTGTGTGTGTGTTTGCACAAAATGTAAGAGTCAATGCTGATAATACAACTCATTACCCAATATAGCAGTCCCTCACTATAAAGCCCCTCAATGTAACAGTCCTTGATAATACTTCTTATGGTCATGGATTCCATTAATTGAAATGTATTTTTCTATATACTGCATCTCAGTATAAAGTAACCCCACCTATATCACTAAGTCCTTTTATGGCTACCCTGAAAAGCAATATAGTGAGGGTTTACTGTATAATCTACCCAGTATAAAGCAACCTCATCTTGATCATGTAACACTTTCAAGGCTACCATGAAAAGCAATATAGTGAGGGTTCACTATAGAATGTACCCAGTGTGAGACCTCGTGTAACTCTTTCATGGCTATTCTGAAGAGCAATATAGTGAGGGTTCACTACAGAATGTACCCAGTACAAGACCTCTTCTATATCATGTAGCAGCAATACAGTGAGGGTTTACTATATAATGTATCCAGCATAAAGCAACCTCATCTATATCATATAACACTATAATGGCTTCTCTGAACAGCAATATAGTGACGGTTTACAGTATAATATACCAAGCATAAAGCATCCTCACCTATATCAAAAACTTTTGAGCTACCCCAAACTGCCACATGGTGAGGATTACTTTGCAATGTACCCAGTATAAGGAGCCCTCATATCATGTAACACTTCCACAGCTACCATGAACAGCAATATAGTGAGGTAGCAATGGAGACTGTTTGTCAGATCTGCAGGAAATACATATGCATCATCGTTTAAAATCTAATGAAAGACAAGTAATAACAATATACTTGTATGAATGCAGGTCATAAAAAACATTCTAAATATCAACATCATTGACAGATGGTTCAGGTTTCACAAACAATGTTAACACATTAACCCCTGGAGTATTTTGTCATTTTCGCCTGAAAATCAAGCAGGAAACACATTTTGAAAGCTATTTCTGAATAGATCACCAAACACCAAATCCCTGATGATCTTTCAATAACATACTGCCTAGTTGTGTTAGAAACATTGTTTTTCATTGGCTATTTGACTCACGCATGAGCAGAAGGGTAAAAGTTGGAGTTCTTTTTTTTTTTTTTTTTTTTGCTAAACTGAACCATTATTTTTGTATGAAGACCACTCTTTATTCCAAATGCCCATCTTATTCTACTTTTTGCAAAAGCTCATCTGTCTGTTTTTGCAGTTCATACCAATTTGCCTTAGATCTGAGACCGAAAAGTTTAAAATCCAGACACAAAATCAGATTCCGACCACAGGCATATTTTGGATAGAAAAAAGTCAGGTCCAAAAAATAAGTTTTTTTAAATCTGTATTTTGTAGTGCAACTAGATATTCCAGATTATTTAGTATCATTGTAGAGCTACATCTGTCTACCTTTCTATAATACCACCCACCTTATTGTATCATGCATGACCATGACGCTACAGAGCTCAGCAGTAGGCTACTACCTCATGCCCCGTTAAGTCATTGCTAGTGGATAATGTGTTAAAAAGTTAGATTCTATTTTTTAAAAAGTTACAAATGAATCATTATGCAATGTTTCCTCTTATCATCACCACCCTGATTAACAAAGTTCGAATTGTTTGCCACCATGAAAATGGTAAAATCTTTCAAATTTTCACATTCTATGGTTTAAATTTATTGCTAGTATTAATTTTGAATCTCAAAAGCTATGAAATTTGTTTCCATTTTAATTGGGAAAATTAATGAACTGGATGCAATGGGTATAATGCAAGTCTTGTTGGGAAATTAAAGATTGCCTACCATTTGCACACATTTCAGAACATCCACTAGCAGTTTTAAATTTGGGTTTAATTGACCCCAGTTGACTGCAATATTTTGAGTAAGTGTAAGTTTTGTGATTATATACATAATGTTAACGAAAAATGTGAATTTGAGCATAATTTCATGAAAAATGTGAATCTGTGAATGATATCATGAAATATATAAATTTGTGAATGAATTCAAGAAAAATGTTCACTGCAGGCAAGGAAGCTATACCATAATTTTTACACCCCTGATTTTCCTTTAATACCTGTTTTCTCTAATCTGCTGTCTCATTTTGTCATCTCTCTGAGATTCCAACTTCCTTCGTTCCAGTTCTCTGGCAAGTCTCTCTTCCTGTTCTAACTGTTGTTCCTTAATCAGTCTATCTCTTTGAGCCTGAGGAAAAAAGCAACCAAATTATGAAACAATCTGACAGTAAATCAATTAATCAGTCCCTGGAAATAGTCAATAAAGATGGGTGAGTCTGTGCTAATATTTTTCCTCCAATGAACTGTAACTAATCTAAAATTAATGCATGCAATAGTATATCACACAAACAAAAGAGAATAATGTGATACTACTCTCATATGTGATAATGTTTACAGACTCTGACTATTATATTTTACAAAATGCTATGGACCCTGTGACCAGAACGATAATTTTTTTAAAACTATAAATGTATAACCTTGAGAATTTTCAACTTCTATCAGTTAAAAAAGTTACAATAAAACCACTGTAATGAAATTCTCAATTCAAACATCTTCAGATGATATCCATGTTTACCAAGTTTCATGGCAATCCATTTAAAACTGTGGGACTAGTAAATGAAAAAGTCTATTTTTGAACACCCATTCAGCATCTAGAAGTTAACACAAAGTGATGTCTTTCATAATCTGGCCCCCCCCCCCCATTCCATGCTAATTATCTTAACCCAGAATTATGTTTGGCATACATTCCAAATGTGTGCCACATGTATAATGAATTACTTTACTCATCATTTAATAACCACTTTCACGCAAAGTTTCTACTTCAAATTGTATCTTGACTCCTTTAAATTGGTTGATTTAAAAGCAATACTACATGTACTAGTTTCTTGCCCAGTGAAATATGTTACATTAAACTCTCATTGGTGGTTATTGCTTGTTCTGGCCCAGGTTAAACAATAACCACCAATAAGAGATCAATGTAGCTTATTCTCCACATGACAAACATTAGCAGAGCAAGTCTTTGCAGGAAAGTCATTAGATATGTCAAGTACTCTTGCAGAGATGCTGTCAGGGTGTGCCATTACGCGAAACATGCAAAATTTGGACGAATTTGCATGCTTTGTGAACAGTGTAATGTGAGTACTCCAGCAATTCTTTGAAAGCTCCACATACGAAAATGTGCTCAGTGAAGTATACTCTCAGTTCTTGAAGCATAACTTGAATGGTTGTGAAATTAAATTTTACTAGCACAACATGCCAAGGAATAAGCATTATGATGTAGTTTGAAACCACTCATGAAGAAAGTTTTACAAATGCATCTTTAAAATATGGGCATAAACCCAAAATGTCTGCTTCACGACATGGTTCATTACGATTTCATTCTGCAAATAAGTACATCCAATTACTGGAGCTGGGAATGTGTTAACGGAGATACTATGGAGTGATTTTGAGCCCGAAATGATGTTAAATATGAGTAAGATGTACTTGCTGGATGTGGTATTTCCAAATTAAATGTACAAAGGGCAGAATACTGAGACTAATTAAAATACAGACAATTTAAAAATATTATGCAATTTTCATTTTTTTTTAATTAATCAATTTTGCCCTGCAGATCATATGCTACAAAACCATATACATGTATCCAAATTTGGGTTAAGATAAACTGATAAAATAAGGGTAAAAAGATGAAAATAAGAAGTAAAGATATTTATTTTAATACCTCTGTCTGCACAAGCATTGATGGACTAAAATACCCTTATACAGCATTATGGAACAGATAAGACATTTAACACAGGAGTCAATAAGCTACTGATTTAACAAAGGAAGTGTATGTTAGTGAAAAATCGTGAAATAAAATGTGTTGCATCTCTCTCCAGTTCTGACTTGCCCATGGTCATGTGTGTTGCAAATTAAAGCTTGCCATGGCCAAATCTGAGCTTATACTGGGAGCTGAGCAAGTGTATTTGTTCATCTTTCATGTGCTTGCTGCATTCAACGCACAATTCCGGACACAACATGCTAAGGGATCTGGCCATAGATAGTTAGTGATCACTTGTCGGGAGGGAGAGTTTAAGATGGACTCATTTATCCTATACAAATTGCTGCCAATAAAAATGGGGGTACTGGATACAGGCATGTTTTTAACAGACTTTTAGAAAAATCATTTTTATTTGTGGTATTGTATAAAGGTGACTGGCAGATATACTAGATAAATGAGACAAAAGTAGGCATACCCTTTCACTTAAAATTATAACTACTTTCACTTAAAATTATAACTACTTAGTTGGGTAGGCATACCCTTTCACTTCAAATTATAACTACATAGTTGAGTAGGCATAACCTTTCACTTCAAATTATAACTACATAGTTGAGTAGGCATAACCTTTCACTTCAAATTATAACTACATAGTTGAGTAGGCATAACCTTTCACTTAAAATTATAACTACATAGTTGAGTAGGCATACCCTTTTACTTAAAATTATAACTACATAGTTGAGTAGGCATAACCTTTCACTTCAAATTATAACTACATAGTTGAGTAGGCATAACCTTTCACTTCAAATTATAACTACCTAGTTGAGTAGGCATACCCTTTCACTTCAAATTAAAACTACATAGTTGAGTAGGCATACCCTTTCACTTAAAATTATAACTACATAGTTGAGTAAGCATACCCTTTCACTTCAAATTATAACTACATAGTTGAGTAGGCATAACCTTTCACTTCAAATTATAACTACATAGTTGAGTAGGCATAACCTTTCACTTAAAATTATAACTACATAGTTGAGTAGGCATAACCTTTCACTTCAAATTATAACTACCTAGTTGAGTAGGCATACCCTTTCACTTAAAATTATAACTACATAGTTGAGTAAGCATACCCTTTCACTTCAAATTATAACTACATAGTTGAGTAGGCATAACCTTTCACTTCAAATTATAACTACATAGTTGAGTAGGCATAACCTTTCACTTAAAATTATAACTACATAGTTGAGTAGGCATAACCTTTCACTTAAAATTATAACTACATAGTTGAGTAGGCATAACCTTTTACTTAAAATTATAACTACATAGTTGAGTAGGCATAACCTTTCACTTCAAATTAAAACTACATAGTTGAGTAGGCATAACCTTTCACTTCAAATTATAACTACATAGTTGAGTAGGCATAACCTTTCACTTAAAATTATAACTACATAGTTGAGTAGGCATAACCTTTCACTTCAAATTATAACTACATAGTTGAGTAGGCATAACCTCCTAGTTAAAACTTTAACTATATAGTAGAGTCGGTATACACTTCCAGTTAAAATTATAACTACATAGTTGAGCCGGCATACTCCAGTTTCCAGTTTAAATGAAAACTACAAAAACCAACTGGAATACAAGAAAGCTGTTATTTCAGGCAAGAAAATGAATTTTAAATTCCAGTACAAATCAACTTATATGTATGGCACAATTGGTAATTTTCTGCATGGCATTCTAGGTAAAACTGAAACAAAATTATAATTTTACAAGCTTACCCAGTTTGTTTGAAAATATGTACAAATTATGATCTAATACCAGTCATGCCCTTAATACCCTTAATATTTTGAAAATAATTACCCAGAATGACTTATACAGATGATGCCACATTGTAATAAAATTTCTGCTGATTCAGTTGTCATATGTTAAAAGTCATGTACCTTCCTCAAATTTAGATTCATTAATTTACTCAAAATCATTGAACTCTCATATTGTCAAGGATAATGTAGTTATCAATTTAATTTCTTGACGTGGTTCATAAGAAAATGATATACCTACTCTACTGTGAAGAAATCGACTTTACACCATAATCAACAGATTGACATACAGTGGAACCCCACTATAATGTGACAATTGGGGTCAACAGAATTGGATCACATTAATAGCAGGGTTGCATTAATGTGGGGTTCCAACAGTATTTTCTTTTTTTCAGAGAACAACTTATTGGCACAAATACGTGTATTTATTTTTAATGTATATCATGAATAGGGTATCAACACCATATACAATCATGCCATCATGGCATGCAGTTCATCCACAATGCATGTAATTCCATTTAAAAATTGCACACAGATTTATATATTCAATAATTTGGTCTCAGATCATTGTCGAATTCAACATCTAATATACAGTATGAACAGAGTATTAACACTGTTTACTTGCCTGATATCGTACAGTCGGGCTTGCAGTTAATCCATTATACATGTAATTCCATTGCAAAAAGTCCATACATATTTAAACTATTCAATAATTTTGTCACAGATCATTATGTGTCTGAATTCAATGGGAAAAATTAACAGCAAAATTAGGTTAAAAAAGACGAAGCACATTTATGGTTCACTACGTTCAAGGGTGTATGAACAGTGTCTGTACAAATTTCATACTGCTAAAATTTTCTTATATGCATTTCCAAGTACATTTATCCATTGTAAATTTCCAATAATTAATACTTGTATGCCTATGCAGTTGAATGACTACAGCAAGAATAATTAACCATACACAGTTGCTTTCAGCTTGCATATAACTTTTACATAGATTTTGTGAATATTGAAAGAGACAGGTGAAAACTACTATACTAATCATTGCGCAAAGTGCAGAGAATGACTTGGCATTTGTGAACTTGCTTTTCCATAACGGGAAAATATTTTTATAAGAAATAGGAAATTAAAGAGTTCATAAACAAATGCCATACACATGTAAAACCCGAGAACTAAGTGCAGTAGGCCTGCAATGGTCATGAGTCACTTGTATAAATTTTTAAGCTGAACGCATGCACAATTTAATAAAGCAGACATTTTTTACTGGTCAACTGAGTGCGTCTAATAAATTCGCAAAGCCCAGCAAACATGCTGGTGGTTTTCATTTTTTTATGTTTATTAAATTGTGAGAATCTTTTTTCAACCACCACATTGTCTGCTGCTTGGTCGTGTATGCAGTTAAAGAAGAAACACGTGTCGGCTTTTGTTTGAGCAATGATTGTATACAGAATTAACTTAAGATGATCACAAAGACAACTTACTGGCTTTACTCATGGATCAGCAATAAGTAACATTTCCGATAATGTTTATTTTGGCATAACACTTCAAGACCCTGGTGAAATTGTTAAATTTCAGAAGTTACACCATGATCGTATTATATTTGAATTTATATGCAACCTCTTCCTCAGAATAATAATAAATGTTTTACACATTATTTCTCGTACTTTAAATAAATAATCTGGGTATGAGAAAAATACAAGTACATGTATTTCAAGTTTCAGGAACCATGCCACAATCATATTATATTCAAATTCATACAAGATCTTTTCCCCAAAATGGTTAATACCTTTTTTTATACACTATTTTATATGCTTTGAGCAAAAAATATTTTTCATGTGCAAATGAATATATGCAATTTTGGGAGCCACGCCATGACCATGTTCTATCTGAATTCACGTCATTGCAGGGCGTGTTATAGCGGGGTCACACTGTACCTTCATTATAGTTTCCTCCATTTCCCTTTCCTGCTGCTCATTCATGACACGTCGGATGTAACGTTTGTTTTCTATCCTGGCCTCATTTGTCATGTTGGCTTCAAGTCGTTTTTCCCGACTAATCCGCTTTATTGTGTCCTCCCTCGCTTCTTCCTGTCTGCGGGATATCTCCAGCTGTCGCTCGCGCTGCATGGTGCCCTGAGGTGCTCTCCTCACTGTTGTCTAAAAATTGGGTACAAGATAAAGAGATTCAGTGAAATTTGTATGAAAAGATATTTCCATAAATATGTGCTTTAATGACTCTCAAATACCAATTCTCAACAAACTGTCTTCTATCTGAAATTAATAGTCTAAAAATGCTCTTTAAAAGACAATATGTTGTAGACTATAGAAAACAGGCAAAAAAGTTGCCAGGCTAAAAACTCATCAATGAAAACTTCTGTATCTGATGCAATACTCTATGCATTAAAAAAGAAATACATATTTTTCACTAAATTTAATTAGGTAAAGGTTCATTATAATAAGCATACGATGAGGATGTCAAAAACTATATTGCCATCATGTGTATAGGTATAGATATAGCATGTATGACATTATACCACATTAACACACAAGAAATCAGTATAAATTTGATGAAGTTAACCTCATCATAACAGCACACAAAGATGATGTCATAAAACAATGTCCTAATAATGTGCATGCATATCTTAAAGTAAATGTCAAAACAATGTGTGCATAGTACATGTCAATGTGGTCATGTAGATGCATAAAAAATAAATATTAATTTTTTTCTAAAATTTAATACTAATATAGTTGAAACCAGTCTATTCAATCCTGACTGCTCAATGTTCTGCACCTTAAGCAAATTATTGATTGCTACAGACTCTTTCAATGGTAGCCTGGTACTAAACTGGGTCAAGAAAAAAGGATGTTGGGTCATTCGTAGCAAATAACAGGGTATTGTGATGTTTTTCTTATACACTCATAGCTTTCAAAGTAACATCATAGTGTGCAACATTGAATCCATTTTGTACCTGGTCACATTTTAATGGTGACTTTGTCCAATAATGTCCACATACTTTAACATTGAAATTTGCCTATTATGTTTCTTGGAGATTGAAAATAATGACCTTAGAAAGGCACCTAGACGTATGAAAATACTAATAAAGTGAGAGAAAAAACATTTACAGCCATGTGTAATCAAATTCTAAACAAATAACACATTAGTGAAATAGCTGGTATGAACACCTATATGACATGTTTTGTACTATGGAAGAGTTATCTCCCTTAGACTATGTTAAGAGCTCTCATCCATGGCGGCACACTCTCTATCTCATCACATGGTTTCATTGCAAAAGCACAAGATCCAGTTTTGGCATAGATTTAACCCATGCTGGTAACAAGACGTCAGGCATGCATGATGGTAAGTACCATAAAACATGTAATGTTTTTGTGCCACCTACAACAAAGCCATACTAAATCTGATACATATATTAAAATTAGGTTTTCTGTTAGTTTGGGACAACAAAAAAGTGTATAAATGTATATTTTTATCTGTCAGTATTGACCACACAAGTATTAATTTTTATGTGCAGATATTACCTAAAATATGGTACGGATTTACAAAATCAGCTTGTCAGACCTATCAACACTAATAAGACCTCAGCAAGGCAATTTATTTTTAGACCAATTGTGTGTAAGGTGTAACACAATATCATGTACTGCTCTTGTCAAGCACAAAAACATGTATTTAAAAGTCCAAAAGTGGGATTAAAAACTGATGCAGTGGCAATAAACATTACGTTCAATGAAAATGTTTGAAAAGTTAACTTGGACCTTAATTACCTCAAGTACTGTTTCATAAACTTCTGTTCCAAAACCGATTTCAAAGCTCAATGACTGCTTCCTATGTCTCAGCTTGAAGTAATCCTTAAAAAAACTTTAAACTTCACATGGGCAATGGTGATTAAATATAGCAACCATCTTTTCCCAACATGCGAGTTTTTATATCCACTAAATGTAATTGATGCCCTTTGTGCTTTTCCCCAAAAATATGAATATTTCCTTTCATTCTGTACAGACTAATAAAACTTTTTAAGAGATTTACTGTCCCTTCCGTCCTGAAAATCTATTACTTGTTGGACTCCACATTTAAAAAAGAAGCAGCAGCCTGATCATAGACATCCTGCTCTGCAAAAAACATTGAGTTTAAATCACCCAAGGCACTCCTGTAAAATTAGTCTGGTTCTCTGACCAGCTCCACTTAATCTAATATGAAACCAAATAAGAATCAATCACAGACACGCTAGTATCTCACTTTTACCACAAACAATCATATTTCCGTAATTTGTGTTCTTATTCCAAAAGTCCATAATTTAAGGGTCATTCCATACGACTTCATGGCAAAATAGATTGGTTGGCAGATCTGGCTTGCACTGGGCAAGCTGACTGGAAAACTGAACTTGCCCTTGAGGGATTTGAGCCTCCCCATAATATGACAAAGAAATATTGCCACAACAACATAAAGTAAAGCATTTTGTAAGGAAATTATATTTATTTTATGATCATAAAACTTTTTTCTAGTTTTTCTTTGTTTGTACCTTAAAATAAGATGTATTTTTAAAGTTTCCAAAAAAAGATAAATGTAGATCAAACATGTGATATATATTTAGATGAGGTAGAAAGGAATGGGTACAATTTTAGTAGAGCAAAGACAGACACATCACATGAAGAAAAATAGATAAATGGATATATAGATATGGATTCTGGAAACGGTTAGATTTTTTTTTAAAGTGATGTTTGGATAAAGGATCTGAAGCAGAAAAACAAAAAGGCTAAGAAATGAACAATGCAAACTTAATTTTATTCCTGTTGTAATATATCATCATATTTTTCTTGATCTATGTTTCCATTAAAAAAATTCCATTGATCATGCAGATTTTAATATCAAATCAAGTAAGAAACCAAGGCAAAACCCACTGTATTACGATGTCAATGAATTCACTCTTTGCTTTCTTCTGGGGAGTGGTTATGTATACTCAAATGTCTGCTTCTGCTTCGATATCAACCACTTTTCACCTTGAAATTAGTGACATGCATCAAAAGAATCTATGACAAACCGATTTTTGAAAATGATTACAGAACACTTATTTTGATCCATTTACATATTTTCCAAACTGTATGAACTAGTATGTCTTCTGTAATAATCACATTAGCAACAGATGGTAAAAACTGCCTGTGTGTGCTGAATTTTTAGCTGATTCATCATGATTGACAAGTATTTTTTATTTCCAAATGCACTAGAGAAAGATTAAATCTCACAGGTCATAACATTAACCATTATCACTCAGGCACCTTGAAATTGGTGACATGCTTCAAAACAAATTTTTTCTACCACAACATAGATTGTGTTCATTATCAGATAAGATAAATTATTAAATCTGACCCAGACCTCTCTAGTACCACCATTTATGGTGGGGGGGATAAAATAACTTTTTTGGATAAACCAATTACATACTCTACAGCTGGTAGGGATTAATACCTCTGTTTAAATGGGAGTCCAGGCATTTTTAACTAAACAAATTGGAGCCCCCGAGAGGCCAAGTGGTCTAAAGTGCCGTCCGTTACGGATCACTGCCATCTCACCTCTGTCTGCATGGGTTCAAGTCTCGGATTCCGCTAATGTGGGTATGTGAGAAAGCTTGCGAGTAGCTTCTCGTGGGTCGGCGGTTCTTTCCGGGGTTTTCCCGGGTTCTTCCTCCACAATTAATACTGGACGCCATGTATAGCTTATCATGTGCTGAAAAACAACTAAATAAATTTTTATTTGCTCATAGTCATCAACCTTTACATATTTGAACTCATAAAATGCCAATGGCTAAGTCATAGCCTAAAAGTCAGGGAGTCACATATATGTACCAATTTTATGATTAACATATTACTGATAAGTTAAGATATAAATATTTATTTCCTATTTGTCAAAACTCGCTTAAATAGTACAATCACGTTATCAAGTCTGTGTGACAAGATGTGACACTGACTACAATACTGTGTGAAATAAGGATCAATAGATGAAAGAAACAGGTCAGTTACATATTTTAAAATTGTGGTACAAATAAATGTGAAACAAATGTGTTGGATTATTTTCTCTGTCTTTCTCTCATTATTTTGGCCTTGACTGTGGGCAATTACCTGCAAACATGAGTTTGCCCATGCCAAATCTGTACTGAGCTTGTCCTGGAGTCAGGTAAATGGATGTGTAAAGCTGTGAATATAGTATATCTGAACAACAAACTAATGTATGCAACATTTTACTAAAACAGAACAATGCTAATGTAAGCAGGCTGAAAGTAAATAAATTTGGCCAAAAACTTACAAAACAATTGGCAAAACCCTTTAGAAAAAAAAACATATTTTTTCAACTGTACCAGTATTATCCATGATAAAAAAATCCTGTCTCAAATGAACCCTAGAGATTATTGACCTTTGCTGATGTTGAACGATACGTTTTTAGAAATTTGATTTGTATGCTGACATTTTGATTTCAGTGTGTACAATTCTGAAAGATGACAGTCTGACTTAGTAAGTTTCTCCTATGGAAAAGTGTGGTATCAGCTGATTTATGGCTTTTGTCCAAATATCAATTCTCACTCTATACAAATTAAATTTTGTCACAAAACATATAATGTAACATTTGACTGCTGACTTCTCAGGAAACTGATGGTATTGTTACACTTGGCACATGGGCCATATCGTGCACAGAGGAGAATGCTAAGCTGGCAGTGTGCTTTGCATGGTCAATATGAGTGATGGGTCAGAAGAAAATCAGCCAAAATGTAAAGACCGATAACTGGTTCATTATAACAAATCAACCATCAGTGAGAATTGCCTTTTATTCATTGATAATGCAACTTTTCCAATGCAAAATGTAAAAGGTCATGGAAAATCAAACAGCTTATAAGCATATCTGTTTATCTCTGATATGTTGTTAGCACTAAGATCAGGTTGTTATCTGCAAGGTTTTGTTCTGAAACTGTATATTTCCAAAGAGAATTAGTCCTGGAAGTTGAAGAGTTTGTTATCTCACAATATGTTACCTTTTGTTCTAATTAGATAGATGCCGACAACTGCGTGTTTAACATTTGGAGTTTAACATTTGGAGTTTGATAACACTTTAAGAAAAAAGGAAAAAGTTAATATACTAACAGTTCTGTTTAAAATCATTGCCTTATAACTGTTTGATTTTCATGCAATAAACTGGGCAATATTTTGTAACACAGCAAATTTTCATGAATTGCTGTAGTCACCAACCAGCTACTTCTGTTCTTGGCTTTCAATGACTTCATGGAGTGTCTTAAAATAGTATATAATATGTTAAATAAATATGGTGTTGTTGTGACAGAGTGAAAATGTTAAGAATTAAAAAAATTCTACAATTCTCCAACAGTGCAACTGTGTAATCAATTACAGAAACTGATAATTGTATACCTGGTTTTTTAGTTTTACCAACCAATCTTCCATTATCCTGATTAATCATAATACCACAAGTTAGAATATTATAACAGCATACCCATGTATTAAGAAGTACCATATAATAATAAGTCGCATCCAACTGCAAACTGGGGCCCCGAGTGCCCGAGTGGTCTAAAGCGCTCTCCATTAAGGATCACTGCCATCTCACCTTTGTCTGCGTGGGTTCACGTCTAGGATTCGGCCAATGTGGGTATGTGAGAAAACTTGCCAGTAGCTTCTTGTGGGTCGGTGGTTCTTCCCAGGGTTTTCTCGGGTTCTTCCTCCACCATTAATACTGGCCGCCATGCATTGCTTATCGTGTGCTGAAAAAGTGCATCAAACCCCACAACAATAACAATAACAATTACCAACTGCAAACTCCCATATTTGCCATCTCATAATGCATCAGCAAATCTAGATCTATGTACTTTGTCAGGAGTAACTTGCAGAATATTATAGTTAAGATCTGCTGTCCTCCATCTAAACAGGTGGAACAGCAACATTAACCAAGGAATGCCAAGTTGGTTAGAACTATTGCATACCTTTCTTGATATATGTTAATTTGAAACATTTTACATTTTGAGGATTAATATCAACTGGAGTATAATCAGATGGAAATTAGATGGAACACAAAATTGAGAATTAGCTGTGGATGTTACTGCAGCTGCAGACTGAAAGTAGTGTTTACAAATAGTCTTAATTGCTAATCTGCAGCATCTGTTTTGATTATATATGTAACATGCATATGACCCTTGCCACAGTACTGAAACTACTCTTCAAAAAGTAGTTAATGATATGCTCTCTGCGTTGGATAGCGGAAAGATTACAGTCCACACCCTCCTTGATTTGTCTGCAGCATTTAACACAATAGACCATGACATATTACTTCATCGTCTCCAGCATGTATTTGGCATTCATGGTACAGCCTTACTGTGGTTCAAGTCCTACTTAGTCAACAGGACACAAAATGTATCTGCAAATGGAATACACTCCAGCCCAGTTGATCTATGTTGTGGTGTTCTAAAGGGGTCTGTTCTTGGACCTGTTCTCTTCATTCTGTACACTCGGTCACTTTCAAGTGTCATAGGTCATCATCCAGTGTCTCACCAATTGTATGCTGATGACACCCAAATATACAAATCTAGCCACACAACTTAAGTTGATGTACCATCCAAGGTGTAGAGAGGTGCATTTCTGAGTTGAAATCATCGATGACATGTAACAAGCTGCAGATGAATGATGATAAAACTGAGGCCATTATGATCACAACACAAAGACTTTCTCATTCACATCCTTTACCTCAAACAATAAATATCAGCAGCACCAACATTAAATTCACACAATCAGTACGAAACCTAGGTGTTACTCTGGACAGTACTCTCACACTGCACCAACATGTCATGAACATATGCAAGGCTGCATATCTTGTGCTGAGACGAAACAGCTCAATTCGCAAATATCTTTCAGTTGATGCCACTAAAACACTTGTGTGTTCATTTGTTCTTTCAAGACTGGACTAATGTAACTCAATTCTGTCTGGTTCATCTCAATATCTACTCCAGAAACTTCAAAAAGTTCAAAACACTGCTGCTCAGATCATACTTAGAGTACCACGATCAGAGCACACCTCCCTGCTGCTCTGTACCCTACACTGGCTATCCATTTGATCCAGAATCAAACACAAAATTTGTTCTCTGTGCTACGTTTCACTGTCGGACTCCTGTGCAAGATACCTATCCGATCTCACCAATGTGTACACTCCGGCAAGATACTTACGCTCCTCTTCTGGCAATCGTATACTCATTATTCCCACTATGAAAACAAAGTCATATGGACAGCGTTCTTTTGCATACTAGGGCCCAGCAACATGGAATAAATTGCCCATTGAACTTAGACGCAAAAATCACATTCAAGAGGGCTCTCAAAACTCACTTATTTCCTCTGCAAGAACAAACTTAAAGACCTAATAATGTTTCCTACCTGAAATATTCTCAGCATGTTTTTTATTTTTTAATGTTTTTCTAATTTGTTTTTGTAATAATATTATAGTGTTTTTTATCTTATATGTGTTGTCTAATGTTGTAAAGCGCTTAGAGCTTCCAAAGATTAGTAGCTATACAAAGTCCTCATTATTATTATTAGTATAACTGTTCACTTTTTACGATATGTACATACTATTTAGTTATACCACACATACCAAACCTGTAAAGCCTATTCGCTAAATATTACTGCCCTTAATATTGATGTCAATTACTTCATACGTCAACGGATTTAAATGTTCATAATGCCATAATTATAACCTGCAAGAGGATTTTGGGAAGAGTACAGAATAAAAATCCAAATATTGTGCAAGCCTTAGTCCAATTCCTATGAGATTAACAAACACCTCCACCTCCCCCTTCACATTTCAGTCAAAGACTCTGTACATTTAGTTAACTGTTCTGTTATTAGTAAAATAAATGGCCGAATTTTCAAATATAAATACTTTCATTTGGTTAAGTTAATGATTACCATTTTCAGCTTAAAGCACCTCCTGAGTAATGGAAGTTTAAAGGAATTTCAGTTGATAATTTCACGCTTCACAATACATCATGGCTGGTATTTAGCTGAGGGTAGCAACATCTGTTGCTAGGGG
The DNA here is from genome assembly GCA_028554795.2 of Sinohyriopsis cumingii. NCBI lineage: Eukaryota > Metazoa > Mollusca > Bivalvia > Unionida > Unionidae > Sinohyriopsis > Sinohyriopsis cumingii. Next base: position 79,066,403 of record CM068831.1, read on the forward strand.
TAGTGTCTTCATAAATAACCCTCTAAAAGAATGGTTAAACTTCATTCCCAATTTGATGAAGTGAACTAAATATAGTAAATATGATCCTACTATTTTCAAGCATGTACACCTGCATTATAAACAGTTAGAAAGTAATAGGTTTAAAGAAATATAAATACTTAACAGTCCTGTTTCCCCTCTTATGAAAATAAACTTTCCTCTCTAACCTCGCACAAAATTTCCATCAATTAATATGTAGCTGGGTCTGTAAATAACTGTGGATAAATTCTACATTTTATTTAGGAAGTTATTAATAATATGATACTATCATTCAGAAATATAATTTTCATTTTTTAAAATAAAATTTGTTGCCGAGTTCTAACGGCGCCCAAGACTTCCGGTTGCAGGTAGGATTGAAAAGTTATTTATTGCAAAATCCACTGTAGTCATCAAAGGATACATGCATCTACGGACGTTTTATGATTTAATCTAAACATGGAGAATCCATTATTTGGCAGCGCAGCTTATTTTATGTTTACTTGACTGGAAAACACAATTGTTTGATGTTTCAACGAAGGGCTTAGCTTGTGTTAAAAGTATGGAGGTCGACAACCGCCGTAATTCTATCTATATGTTCTGTTAGCTTGTATTATATTGATGTTTTCATTAAATCTATCAGAATTTTAGTTTTTCTGCTATGTTGGATATTATGAGTTGCATCATTACTAGTATGTTAGATTTTATTAACACAATATACTGGATTAGATCCTTAGACTTAAGCAATTCGAATTACATGTAGAGTAGTCCTACAATGTAAGACATGATGTAATTTTTGTTTTAGTGCTACGTCTTACCACCCAAATAACGGGCTTGTATAGCGTGTTCCGGCGTCGGTTCACATCGAAACGAGTATTAATGAAAGTTTCAGGAATATCTCGTACACTTGGTAGGGGGCCCCAAGTTGCCGAATGGTCTAAAGCGCTCACCGTTCCGGATCACTGCCATCTCACCTCTGTCTGCGTGGGTTCGAGTCCAAGGCTTGGCTAGCGTGGGCATGTGGGAAAGCCTGCCAGTAGCTTCTCGTGGGTCGGTGGTTCTTCCCTGGATTTTCCAGGGTTCTTCCTCCACCAGTTATACTGGCCGCCATGTATAGCCTATCTATTGCTGAAAAATGGCGTTAAACCCTAGAACAACAACAACACACTTGGTAGCTAGCCTTATTTGTAAGACATAGCACATGTTGATTGTGTTTAGGTGCTGTGTCTAGATACGATGTCGTAGCCTCTACTACTGTGGTTGAGACTACGAATTGATCCCATATCATGTAATGGAGCACACATAAAAATCTAAACTAATGTCAGAAAAACAAACTAGAAATCTACATAAGTATAGTCATGTTGTGAAAGAAGTTTGGCTTATTTTGAATTTAGTAAGCCCTTACATGATAAAATAAATTGGCATGGTTACACTAACCTCACCCTATCCGCCATGACAGATAATGCTTGACTCTCGCCGTGACACCTTTTCTATGTAAGGCTTGTGAGACCATATTTGGATATTCTACGCTTTGTTATTATCAATAAAGTGGCGAATAATCGCTTCTTGGTGGAATTTCAATGTTGCCGATAAACCATATTTACTTCTAATGCGCTGAATTTTAACTACAATTTGTTTACGTTTCCAAATCAGGCATCAATGTCCTTATCTGGCACACAAACAAATGAGGCTGAGAACAGAAGTATCATTATTTGAACTAATATGGCAGACGATCTAAATGAAAATATCGGCTAAAAAAGGTGAACGAGATTTTACAACTATTTCTCTATGATTTTCATACTTCTGGTATTAAATAAGAGAGACTGCTCATTTTATTGGATTATATGCAAGGAATATGTTCAAAATGTTGTTATTAGGCTAAAAGAGCGCTGGGTGTGAATCACCCGGCTTGCTCCATTGACACATATATGCTCATGTTAGTACCCTGTCCATGAGGTAGGAGTAAGGTTACTAATATTAGTACTATGTTATGTCTTGCAGTTACTGTAAGACATAGCACCTAAACAAAATCAAGCATGTCTGAAGGTTGTTTATCAGCTATTCCCTGCCTCCACTTTTGCAATCACTTTGACATTAACCATATCAAGAGCAACCTTTGATTGCTCAGTGCCAGGTAGAAACTTGATATTGGGTCAGTCCCAAAAGTGGTAGTTCCCCTCCCCCCTCCCACATGTTCTAGTGTTAAGCTCTTATCTCTGTACGTCTTTAAGTTTGGTATTTAGATTTGGATCGATTGGTACTTGCACATTTACCAAGCTTGAGAATTATTGGGTTAACCAAATAAATGTTTGATGATTTGTCTCTGCAAGCACTGTTTGTTGCCTTCAGGATACTTGAGAGAAGGTTCACAAGTTTTTGAACTAATGCTTGTTCTTTGAATGTATATACATAATTTTTCAATATTGCAAATGCTGTCTTGGGTTTGGGTCAGTGATTGCAGCCATAATTTCTTTGATCTTCAGGTAGTAGCAGCGGTCTATTCATTGGAAGCGAATTTAATTGTGCTCTGATGGGAAAAGTTCCCATGTTGTACCCTATTGCTACGATTCATGAGTTTTGGCATAGATAAAACATTTTCACAAACCGGTTGATTCTGCAACCATGACAACCAAATCAAGTTCCTGTTATCAGCTCGTTATAGTACAGATACCCCTACTTTAATATCGTAGATAAGTATGTGCTATTTCCGTTCTGTTATGAGCTGTTACAGTAGGTAGGTGGATGGTTAAGCAAGTTTGTAGATTGAAAGATTACCAAAAAAATCTTTGCTTTGATAAGGGGCAAGACCACTTGAGAGGGAATTTATTTCTGCCTGATGTTTACATTAGCTATTTGAGACTATTTAAAACAAAGAGAGGCGAACTCTAATCGCGCACATTTTGTCTGAAGTGTACAAGGAATATCAGGAACTTGGCTCCATAGCATAGTTTATATTTATTAAATACTAAATTGAGCTGGTTCGCATAACACAAGTGTATTACAAGAATTTTTATTATGTCATTATTGTGGAATTGTCTGTAAAATTTGCAAACATCTTTTGTATCAACCCTCCAAGTAACTTTTGTTTATGATTTTTAGATATCTATCCTGTGAGGAGCTGAAGGAAAAGGGCCCACCATGACGTCACAGATTCCAGCCAAGATTGTGCTGAAAAGCACAACCAAAATGTCACTTAGTGATCGGTGAGGAAATTGACTTTTATGTGGTTCCATGTATGATGGGAAAACTCATTTTCCTTGGTGAAGGGGTCATATATTGCATCTTACAATAATGACCATCAAAAGAAGCTGTGATGAATCGAAGTGTGGACATGCTGACATATTATGTTGTTTGCAACTGAATTGGAATGAAGATATAACTTGACATTTTTCAAGATCATTTTGGACACAGTACAAACATTGGCAGGATACATAATGGATACATCATCCAAAATCTGCAAGGAAAAAAATGAGTCTTAAAAGATGTCACTACATCCCATCTTGTTTATGTGAAAATTGAATCTCTGCCATTTCAAAATGAGATATGAAAAATGACTGCCTTATCATAACAACAAATTGCCAAAAACTGAAGATAATGTGCTTTATATGGGGTCATAATTTTGAAGATCGATCTGAATGATGGTTTCCTCCCCATGGGTCATGTGATGTTATGAGTGAGGACTAGTGTATCTGAAGCTTTTATATAACAAGGAGCAATGGACGTTTCAGAAAATTGTAATCGTTTTCAGATGATACCTGAAGAGGGGAAATGATTACAATTTCACTCACAGAAAATGGTTTGCTGGAGGAAAATGTCATTATCACTAGCTTTTGAATAATTGATTGAATTATCATTTTGGTTTGAAATGCATGCCATTTGCAATGTTTTGTTTTATGGCCATCCTATAGGGTGGTGCAGTTAATAAGTGATAATAAGTAAATCAAACAAGCCACCTCTAAGTCTTTTACAGTCAGAAGATTTGAAATGTAAAGACAATGATTTGTTTATTAAAGTGGCATGCCGCAAGATACTGCTTTTCCTCTGTCAGATGGAGAATAGAGTAAAGATTCTCATGTCATACTTCCTTTGTATTTCTCCTAATCTTTTATAAAGTTGCTTTGTCTCGATTGTGTATGAGGAATATGCATCTTTCCAGGTCGGGATGACCGATGCCTATTAAGAAGTTATGAATAGAATAGAGATTTAAACAAATTCAGAAATATAATTTATTACAATACACATAAGTCGGACTGTAATTCTGTGAGCAATAAAACAATTATTGCACATGTGCTTATGTACATGTACTCATAAGCCAAGCCACAAGTACTGCACAAGTAGTAATTGCTATGCTTATGTGTACATAAGCACATGGACTGACAAGTTGCTTTCTGTAGATAATAATTTAGAAGGTACTTGTATCGTGTTTCTTGAAGATGTAATTCTTTCCTCTTTTCTTCCTCATTTCCTATTGATCTTTACCACGACCTTATGCCCAGCTGACCTTTGACCTCTGGTGAAGGAAGGTGGTAAGAAGCATAGGCATGGTATCTGTCCTAATCATCCCTCTTATAACTCACTTTCCAATCTTTTTGATGTTTATTCATGTGTTCAAAATGCACTAAGGTTAATCCTTCGCTACATCTCAAAACCCCTCTTTTGCATGTTGCTACCACTCTGCGTAATGAGAGGCTTCTCCTCATTAGATAAGTCAAGAACAATCAAATCTTTTGTCTACTGACACTCTTAATCGTTGATTCTTGATTTATTTTGGTGACAGTAGCAGTAGTGAATATGATGCTTGTATTGGTTTCTGTTATTAGTCGGTGTTGAGGTATGTATTTTAATGGATACATGTCAGCATGGCCTGGAATAGCTTAAATTCTGATGACGTTGAATATTTTTGTAGTGGTCTGTAATTTTTTCACTAGTACACAGTACATTTCCATCAATTATAGCATCATTTTTGGCCTTCATCCAATTTCAGAATTCATGCAGAGTGTTGAAGTGCAGGGGTCATTCCCTTCTTCACTTAGAAGTGTGGCATGGTGGTTAGCATGTTGGACATGAAACCAGAAGGGTGCATGCTTACTTCAGTTTAGGAAGAGGCTAGGTCAGCTGCCTTGATATGGCTTGGCAAGACATTAATGCAGTTGCCATCAATTCATGACAAGAGTTAAATTTTGATTTTTGCATTATTATGCTTAAACTTCACATTCTTTGAATGCTCTTTGATGTCACCTTTCATTTATTGTGGGACAGGCTGGTTTTCTTAGTTTATACTTGTACATGCAGGTTCCTGTGTTTCAAATCATGAAATCTGTTTTGTGACATGTTTTTCTCTCTTGCAACTTGTATGACATAGCTCATTGTAATTTCTTTCCTTTTTTCACATTAGTGCTTACTGAATGGAAAAAAATCTTGTGTCAGAGCTGTTCTGGTTAATGTGCAGCTGTATACATGAGTATTCTCCACTGACATGCAGTATCCTTGTAGACATAAGTACATACAAACAACTGGGAATATCGTGGCTTCCCATGTTTATGATCCAATATATGTATAAAAATGATTTTCTGAATTTTTCTGGGATGAAGATTTACACAATATCAGAAGATGCGTCCCCAACCATCAACGGTTCCTGACATAAGGGCGAAGATGGCATCGGCTCAGCAGGCTTCAGCAGCAAATCGGCGACTTGCCCAGCAGTTAGCAAACAGACCATCGGTACAGGCAGCTCTGGGTAACCTGAATAAGGTATATAGATTATTGACTAAACTCCTCCCATTATACTGGTAATCATTAGCTCATTTGGATTATTTTGCTTAGAATATTGATATGAAAAGTGCAGGGTTCTCAATAGATGTATAACACACAAGTCATTTGACCCATGACAAAAATCTTGAGCGTCAAAACTGAAATCTCAAATAGTCGTTTGTTTTTTAGTCACGAACTTGTAGCTACAGTTGTTCATTAATTTTAGAGCAAACTAATGCAGAAGATTTCTCACAACTTCAGATTTATTTGTTGCCGACTATGTTTGGAGTGGGAGGGTTGGAATAATCATTACTGATTGGTCATTTCTGAGACTGAGACAGACAAAAAAGAAAATGCTTCTTTCGGCCATTGTGATTAATACATTTCATTATGTGACAGTTCATTGAATAAAAGAAGCTGTATACCTCTTAGTTCATTGTAAAGAGATTTTTTTAAATAATGAAATCAACAGATCTTCACAAGATCACTGACTGTTGACCATGGATCACATTTAACTGATAATTGGGTGTCACGGTTGACAGTCCCTTGATTGTTTTCTGGTCCTGGTTTCCCCTGAATGGGTTTATTTTGCAAAGAATGGAAAAATGTCTTCTATACAATAAGAATGTGTAATGACAAAGCAACAATGCCCAGCCTGCAAAAAAGTTGAGACTTGGATTTCCTTTGGCTGGGTTTTTAAGGTTGCTGATTGCTCTCCTATACTATAATTTGCTGTACTCGCTTGGAAGTTGCTCTACCCCCCCCCCCCCCCCCCCCCCCCCGGCCATTAAGACTACAAAGAGCCAGTTTATGTTGACTCTTTGAGAAATGGTGTGTATTTTACAAATCACATCCATCTGATCAGATGGAAACATTACCATGCCCAACTTGATAGATCTGAAATGTAACTTAAAAACCAGTGTAAAACACAATTATATTATTGAGTGGAACATGGCGCAATTAAATTGACAACTTGCAGCTTGCCGTGTGTGACAAGATAAGAGGGAGGAAATAATAACCACCCTTTGTTACTTGGCACAGAACAAGTATCAGAGCCAATGCTCGATACTAAGGTTGTCATCTGGGAAAATGAGGGTGCTGCCTTTACTGCACTGGCAGAAACTTGCAGAAACAACACTTGGAGATTAAAAATCTAACTTGTGGAAAAATATAACAAAACTTTGGTTGCTACAAACAATGTTTATACAGTGAAAACAAATATTAATACAAATACAGGTTGTTAGGACTTGCTACTAAATACCCACAGTATGCAACTTTGATGGACACTCAATTTGCAGTGTAGTATTTGATTTACCCATACTATTTGAAAATCCAAATAACTGTAGACATGAGTAATTTGTAATGAGTACTGTTATGAAACACATAAACACAGTGCATACAATATAGGCATTTCCATTTCTGAATGGGAATAGTGGTATAGAAACAAAATTGTTTGAATTCACAGTATTTTTGAGTACTGCCAACATCTCCCTTCCAACATTACCTCTAGATTATTGAATTGTTTTGTATGTTGTCCTTAAAAGAAGACACCTGCTCTATATGAATCAGATTTTTAGTTTTTAAAAAAAGTCAACTTACAAATGAGTTATAGTATTTTATCAATACACAACTGCATTTGCCAAGATGGACTGTTTTACCTGCCTTACCTTTATTGTCAGAATTAGATTCAGTACATCAGGGTTCTCATTAGACATGTACACTCCAGATTTGACATCTGGATTTTACAATATATAACCTGCGTTGATTGAAGTTTTTAGTATTCATTGGCAGTGCTGCTGCTGGTACATGCATTTCTAATGCAAATGACACTGCTATTGTCATAACAATGCTTCTGCTCTGCAGATAATGAAGATAAACAACTTGTATCTTGGTTCATTAAAAGCTACATGTCAGACATATGTTCTAGTGTGATAACGATTATATGAATGTTTAACGGGATAAAGAGTATATTACTGTCAGTGTTTCCCTTTATGCACATTTGTGCGTCAGGGACGCACGCTGGAGAAACTTGACGCACAATTCTTTTGCCATGCGGCTTTTTGACGCAAAGGATTCGCATAATGAGATAAGGATTTATTTAATATCCAATGCATTGGACAAGGCTGGCATCATGCATACTTCAGGCATAAGCATTGACTGGTTCCACGCTTTGTTTACTGCCTGTATTGCGCTCCTTTATTTGTAAAGCGGAGTGCAATGCAGGGCACATAAGAAATAAAGAACCAGACTAGCACAGGCAATGTTATGACTGAGTATCTTCCCCTACTTTCACAAGCTCTCCCATGATTTCCATCGAGCTCAGCAAAATGTTGTCCTTATGTTTAACCTCTGCTTATTGCACTAGAAAGTGACCTCCAGATTAAAACGTTGTGCACTAAGAATCATTAGCAAAGAAGTGCAAGAAGCAGAACACAAAAGAGTAACTGTGAATCTAACTTTAATGAAAAATGGAGAAAATAATTCCCTTGACTTGGTTTAAGAATTTTTGAAAATCTGCCTTCATTCACCACAAGATACTGGAGAAGACATTATAACCCAAGACATTCTTTCACAACAAAGAAATCAGTAAATCAGAAACAAGATGAATCATTAGCCTCCTTGCTTTTTGGATAAATTTGTTCTAAGACAAAGTACAATGAAACCGATGATAGTACACATTTTATGACAGGCAGTAAATTAAGTGCCATCTGGTTACAAAAGATTTGTTAGGCGTTTTGTATTTGCTTGTATGTAATGTGTTGGTCTATAATATTGCTTCAAAAAGATTATAAAGAGGCTGTTAAAAGTACGACTTTAAAAGAAAATGAACTAATAAAATCATTCTTTGAATGGACAGTGCATTTGTTTGTTAATTGTGCATGTTGTTTTATTTGTATGTTTAGAGAGAGGGAGAGGGTATGCTGCGCGAGTCAGAGGAACATTTGCATTTTTGACCCACCACCCCAGTTCTGACACCAAGGTTTTTTTTTTTTTTAACCCTCAGTTTTACAACCCTGGGGGATACACTGACTGTTTCATGTGATAATGAGTATATTACTGTTCAATGTAAAATTCCAGGCTGTACTGATGGAAAGATAATTCCCACAATGGCATCTATAGGGCACATGACTTATGACTGAATTCAAATCCAAGCATGCTGAATAGTGTCTGCGAAAGAAGCACATGGCACTGTATGGTTGAGTGGCGTGTATCATTTGCTTCTTCCAATCAGTCACTAACTTACGTTCATGTGGGTTTGAGTCTTGTGGCTTAGCGTGTGTGTGAGAGAGAAAGCTGGCCAATAGCTTCCCGTGGGCTGGTTATTCTTGCCAGCGATTTTCCCAGGTTCTTCCTTGAACATTTATACTAGCCACAATGTATAGTTTTTTGTATGCTGAGAATTGCTAAACCTAAACAACTAAAGAAGCACAATGTTATCAATTTCATTGGCTGACAGAAATGCCTTGTTGGTTTTGATTAGCTTGGGCGCAGTTGAAAGAATATTAATGATAATCATTGATAGAATATGTACAGTAGAAAAGATGAATAATTAATTAATAAAGATACAATGCTTCATTCATTTCCCAGTATGGAAGATTCATGTTGAAAGGCTGATAATGACAACAGATGCTTGGGTTGTGTAATAATTTGTGCAATAAATATTCACTTTTCCAGCATTGTACACTTTGAATCAAGCGTTGAGTCAGACTAAATGCAATTTGGTACAGTTTTCCTCTCTGCTGAAATAGCCATCTTGAACATCAGTCATGTTTGTTTTAAGTGGGCAATGAAACTGTCAAAAACCATTCTGTTGTCCAACTTTATAATGATTGATTCAGTGCATGATTGCAGAAATTTATAAATCTGTGATGTAAGTACCTGTGATGCATTTGAATTTCTTGAATAAACAACATGCAGATGAGTGTATTTGCAACCCATGTTTTCGTTTCTGAATAATCCAGTTGCATGTGCATGGTTGATCTGGCAGGGGCCATTTCTGGAATGAACATTGGGGTCGTACAAAAATATTAGAAGGGGTGCAAGCCCTTTACTCCAGGAGCAGTCTTGAAATAAGTAGCCAGGAAAGAAATAGCAGCAGTTGACTTTAATTTTATTTGACATTTTCTATTACAGATGTCTGTGAAGCAGCGGCTAGGTCCCAGTAATGTAAAAGCCCGCTTGAACCTTAATGCTGTGAGAGGTGCTGGTGGTGGTCAGCGGGGTGGCACTGGAAGAGGCAGTGGTCAGAGAGGTAGTTTGGGAAGAGGTGGTCAGTTTCGACGAGGCAGGGGTGGTGGACAAGGTGGTTTAAGAGGTAGCCCTACTGCAGGAGGTAAGGAAATATGACACTTGCATGACAAAAATGTTCATAAAGCTACACTTGAGGTGCAAGGACATGTGCAAGATATGAATGGAGACAGTTGTTGCTACGTCTGTCCATAAGCATTTTTATTTCTGGACCATAACTCTAAAATTGTACAGATGTCAAATAAATTGATTAGAAGTAACACTTCATATTTTGAATTATAGACATAAAAACATTTTATCTTCACATGGGGACTGCTCCACTGACCTAGTTGTTAGGGTTATCTGTCTCAGATGTGGGATCGTGGGTTCGAACCCTGGCTAAGTCATACCAAAGACGTATAAAAATGGTACTAACAGCTGCCTTGCTAGGCATTCAGCATTAAGAGGTTAGTGTTAGGACTGGTCGACCTGGTGTCAGGATAATGACTGTGTGAGACATGATGCTACATGTCAGCGGCATGATGCCCCAGTGCTAGGCAAAACAATGAACTGCCACACTGCAGACATTGTAGTAATATGACTGAATAATTGTTAAAAGCTAGGTTAAAAATCCAAATCACACAAATCTTAACATCAGAACAGAGTTTAGCATATAAATTGAGTGTTTCGAGACCTGTGCCATATTTTCTAAAATTTGAACCTGACCCAAATGTATGGTTATTCTGTAACAGTATCATGTGTTATGGGAAAATCTGCTTTTGTTAGTTTGTAATGAGTGCCTTTTTTTGTGAAACACATTTTGAGGTGTATGAAACTTTATGGGATCCATAAGCCCTAATTGATAGCAAAATGACTTGCCAGTCTCACTTATATCTAATTTAGGAATGCAGGGATAAGAAGTTGGAATGATGAAGTTGTGAGCATTGGGCTATGAAAAGAATGATTCTGCTAGCCACAACTGACCAGCTGTATTGTACTTGGTATATAATAACTTGAGATAATGTAAATATTGATCTCCATACCTTTTGATGATATTTTGGGGAGTGTATGATACTGTCTGTCCTTGTTGTAGTAGATAATTTAAACAATTTTTGATTGGAGATGGTCATCGCAAGTGCACATTGGGAATTTAAACACGGGTATGATTGGACGTGAGCTGTACAAGTGCACAGAGATAATGAAATGGGGGTATACTTGGAGCTATCTTATTAGTCCATATAGAGAATTAATCACTGGTATGATTGGATAAAAATAAATGTATTTGGATTACGCATTTTGGTATATCCCCCTCCCCCAAAATGTTAATAATTTGTTTTCTCATTTTTATTAAACATCCAATTAATCCCACAGATCGTATTCTAGAAAAAACGGCTGTTATATAACTGCGTCATAAAGGGTGCAGTACACTTGTCCATAGACTGTACTTTCCGGACAGTATTATGTTTTATTTATAGCAGCTGCCCTATTTCCAAGAAACATACTGGTTCTACTTTCAAACTTTTGACTTTGGTTTCTATTTATAGCAGCTGTATGGCTTTGTTAGGAGAGAACAGTCTATCTTACTAACTTGTAATCTTTGCTGTCAAATTCTTGGTTCAAATTCAGATCTGGTACGGAACCAGTCTGTGAGTATTTGGAGCAAAAAGTCAAGTTGGAGCAGAAATGTTTTTCAAATAAATTCACAGATGGATTAGGAAAAAACGAAAAATCGATTCGGAGATGAATACATGAATTGCACAATGCAGTGTTCCGTTTTAGCGCAACTTCATGCCCCTTGCAGGCTGTGTAAAGGATCTTGACACCAGGCCGACCAGTCCTAACACTAACCTCTTAATGCTGAGCACCAAGTGAGGCAGCTGTTAGTACCATTTTTGTAAGTCTTTGATATGACTCAAACGGGGATTGAACCCACGACCTCTCGCATCTGAGGTTGATGCTCTCACCACTATGCCACCAGAGTGGTCCCTGCTACATGTCTGAGGCATGCTGCCCCAGGGCCAGACGTTACTGTAAACTGCCACACTGCAGACAGCGTAGCGTTATGACTGAAAAACTGCTAAAGCTGCATTAAAAATCCAAATCACGTGTGTGTACACACACTGACATTTGGTTTACCATGTGCATATCATTTTGTGGTAATGATGTGATGTCATTTGGTGGTGGTGGTGAATCTTACGGACCGCTTAAACCCTCAACCCTGAGTAGTTGTCCCAGTTAAGTCTTAAATGTATATACTGTATATGATGTCCTGTCAGCGTGTTTGAATCAAACATTTGTTCACCTGTCGGCCAGTTGTATAGAGATTTCAGAATTTTCTTGTATTCATTGATTTTTAAATTGCCTTGGAAATGAAGTCAAGCACATGTTGCAGACCTGCCAGCTCTTACGATTTTGCCTTAAGTCATATGAAATTACCCTTAAAATATGGACTTGCTGCATCCTAGCAAAAACTAGGGAAAATGATGGTTGCTGAAAGATCTGGAAAATTACATCATCTGGGTTTTATTTTGATCCGGGTTTCATCTTAGAATTAGTGAAATTAGTCAGGGACCGAGACTAACTTACAGCAGCACCCCAGACACTGTAAACTGTTTGATTATAGATTTTTTTAAAATGGCATCCAGAAAGCGATGTCTGTTTAAGACGAAAGGGAAAATAAGCTTCCAGAAAAGTGTTAATAATCAACACAGAAGAATAAAAAGGAGTAAGCAGATTCTTGGGAATAAAAGGTAGCAAGGACAATTATGTTTATTGGACATCATGTGCCAATTTGAATATGTCAAGTGAGAGATAGCAACAATCCATTGAGCTGCATAGAGTTTGTGCAACTGTACTAGAGGTAAATTGTTAAAGCTACTTTACAAATCTAGATCACACACACATTAGTGGTAAATAGTGTCCATGCATACTTTACAAATTTATCAGTTGAATATAATGTTTATTGGCGATGTGTCTACTTACATTGTCCAACTTTACAATAGCAGTTATTGATATTTTGTTAATACCTTACTTGAAAATGGTCCATCGAAAAAAATTAACTGCCTTACTGAGACGGACTCTTTAGGGTTGGCAGGTCTGATGTTGAATGGAAATTGAGAGTACTGGCCATAAGTGGGGCATCATTAATGATCATCTCCTTTCCACATGACTTGTGCTTATAAACCTTGTTAGATGTATATGTGATGGAATTAACATCCTTCTTTAAAAAAACAAAAACATTTTTCAGTAACAGTAAAAGTACAATGGGATAAATGCTTCCACTTATTCAAATTTTTATATTTAAGCACCTGTTAAGAAGAAGAAAACGCATATGAAACTTATATGGAATCCACTGATCTTCGATAATTTAAAAAGAAGTTATTTTCAATTTTTTCTTCCAAAGCATGTAAGGAATTTAGGTGTAAGAAGATGGAATGATGAAGTTGTGAGCATTGGGCTATGAAATGAATGATTCTGCTAGCCACAACTGACCAGCTGTATTGTACACCATTTTTTTTATCTTGGCACTTGTGCCTGGGAGTCTTACCAGATGCTCATCCCTGTCCTCATTTTGCTCAGCATAGTACATATCTCCATTTCACTGCTTATGCTTTTACTAAAGAACTAAAGGTACCTGATGCAGAGTGGTCAAGATCTTGACAATATTTTGGTCTAATAGGTGTCACTGTAGGTAAACATAATAAGAGGCAAAGTTTGTAACTCCAGCTTACAGGTGCCTTTTGTTTCTTAACACATTAACCCCTGAGCCAAGCAGCTAGGCAGTCCCCTACAGCATACTTGCAGAGATCACCTAGAGCAGTGATAGCCTTACCAGTGCCTGTATCTCTGAGACTTTCTGACAGCATTTGGCTTGCAGATGTTTATAGAGGGAGCTACTTGCAATAAATCTGTTATTTTATTTGTATTCGTTTAATTAAGGTGAAATTTGGCACACCAGTTCTCACTAAAATTACATACATAATGGTATAAATGTCATGCTACATGCAGAAATAAAACTATTGTGTGAAGGTGAAAACAAATGATGTACTTGCCAATTTGCTTCTCTTGCTATGAATAATCCATAAAATCCATTATGAATTCACACATAATTATTATCACCATCAACACATGAAATAATTCTATTTTATGCACACAAAAATTACACTTGTCGTCTCTTGTAAACTTAACATCCTGTGAATACTGTACACAAATGGGCATATTTTACTTGCTCTTTACTTACCTTTCTTCCTTAGAACTCTCATTGAATGTTTTAAAACTAATAAAACACTTAACCTTGAATTATGAACACTCATGTTAACAACATATATTTCCCAACGATTCTTCAAAAGAAAAAAGCTCCAAAAAATTAAATTCATTTGGATCAGGGTCTAAATCCATTGTTGGCCCTGGTGTGGTCCTTAGTATAGCCTCTTGTCAGTGTGTTTTATCATTTATGATCATCGATCAGCTCTACTTTCATTTTCTTCTTCAACATTCTCATTCTCATCACTACCGCTGTTATCTCCAGTAGCTATTTCGATGTCACTATCAATTTTGTCTGATTTAAATCCTGACAATTTTTCCTTCAGAATTTGTCAAGTAAAAGTAAGCGGTTGTAATGTCTGGATAATTGGTTCATCTGTTTGATTTAGATCCTGGTCTCTCCGATTAGTTTTAGTTGTGTTAGTCAGGGAACCAGGCTAACTTTTCATTAGTACCTCATACACTTTAGACTACACATTTTTCGTATGAAGCATCTTCATTATCAAATTAATTGTTTGTATAATTTTTTTAAAAATTGCAAAACAAAATGGAAATTAAGCATCTTAAAGATCAGTACAGAAGAATGATTAATGACCAGGACCTCAAGAACAATATAGAAATGAGGGTGAGATGGTTGTATAATGTTCTTGTAGTGGCAAAACTTTTTATTTTGACAGCTGTCAGGGACTTAATAGTTCTTTGTCATGACGATATGAGCTAATTACTGATCGCTTTGTCCATTTACAGCACCTAGGCTGTTGACATCGCAATGATCAGGATGTTGTGTTGTCATTACAAAACATGGAAAAACTTATTTTTTAATAATGTTCTACACAAGCTGCTCAACAAAATGTAGCCAAAATTCAATGGGGCCCTGAATGGTCTAAAGCGTTCTCCATTATGGATCACTGCCATCTCGCCTCTGTCTGCGTAGGTTCGAGTCTCTGATTCGGCCAATGTGGGTATGTGAGAAAGCTTGCCAATAGTTTCTTGAGGGTCGGTGGTTTTTTCCGGGGTTTTCCTGGGTTCTTCCTCCTATTGTGTGCTGAAAAATGGCGTTAAACGCAACAACAACATTAACAAGAATCCATTATGAAAGCTTTCCAATTTTGTATACATGTACTTGATGTTCCTCCTCAGTCTAATATGGACACCATTACTACATGTTGAGGAAATTCCTACAAACTGCAACTCCTCAAATACAACTGAAGAGAATTTGACTAAATCTAAGAGGAAGCTTTCTGACATGAAAACCTTTAAGTTTTATACAAGGGAATCCAGTTTGTAATCAAGTATTGCCACCATTAATATAGAAAACACAACTGGAGATGGCATAAAGTTATTTGAATTTTATACAGACGCTGCACATTCTCATCAAATATGGCTGCTGTTACTAAAATCATATAATAACCTTTAAATGCCAGCCAGAACCACATTATCCAGAAGACATGGCATACGGCTCTTACATATGACTTTTGGTTACATGTCAGACTGGTGATTGGTGTCGGGTCCACCTGGGATTCTTGTTCCCAAACTGAAGGGAGATTTACTCCCTAAATTTGTGAGTTATTGAATAGACCAAGCACACTTGGATGTATTTTCTTATAAGTTACGCCCCATTTTGGTGTTAATGTATACATTATTTACAACTTGTGAAGAATTTTGTTACAGTGACAAGTAAAATGATTAATTGCTGTATCAGTACTGTTTTTGTATCAAAACTGGCAGTGAAGAATTGATACAAAATGATACTTGCCCAATACAGCTTTAGTCTTGAGCAGGCAGGAATAATTATTGTCATCAGCGTTTTGGTTGTTAAATTGAGAATTAAATGGTAGCAGCATTAATAAAACAGAATCACCTTCTATGTTTCTAATTCACCTGGTTTGAAATTTGGCCCCCCCCCCCCCCCCCCCCCACCGTGCTAATATTGTTCCATTGTTCTGTGCAGCCACTAAAGAAGACATTCCAAATTTGTTTCTGTGAATGCTTTAAGTGTGTTACAGATCATTTAATAGCAACTTTTATACAGAGATGTATCGTTTCACCCCTAATTGTAGATGGGTTGACATTGATGAGGTCAAGGGCATATCAGTCTTCTGCCATGCGCTGATGAATTTTTATGCCACTGTTTCTGTTTGTGTTTGCTATACATATTTGCATTTGTTAGCATTTAATGCACTTCAACAAGTTGAACATAATGTTTATCAGCAATGTCTCTAACTTTTAATTACATCTTCCAGCTTTACAATAGCAATTATTGATATTTTGTTAATACCTTACGGAAAACTGGTCAATCTTATGGGGGAAAATCATCTGCCTTACTGAGACGGACTCGTCAGGGTTGGCAGGTCTGATGTAGAATGGAAATTGAAAGTACTGGCCATAAGTGGGGCATCAGTAATGATCGTCTCCTTTCCATTTGACTTGTGCTTATAAACCTTGTTAGATGTATATGTGATTTAATTATCCTCCTCCTTTAAAAAAAATTTTTTTTTTCAGTAACAGTAAAAGTGCAATGGGAAAAATGATTCCATTATATATAAAAACGTATTTAAGAACCTGTAGGAAGAAAAAAATGCATATATGAAACTTTTGTGGAATCAATTGATCTTGGATAATTTAAAACGAAGTATTTTCAGTTTTTTCTTTCAAAGCATATAAGGAATTTAGGTGTAAGAAGATGGAATGATGAAGTTGTGAGCATTGGGCTATGAAATGAATGATTCTGCTAGCCACAACTGACCAGCTGTATTGTACACGCCATTTTTTTTTATATCTTGGCACTTGTGCCTGGGAGTCTTACCAGATGCTCATCCCTGTCCTCATTTTGCTCAGCATAGTACATATCTCCATTTCACTGCTTATGCTTTTACTAAAGAACTAAAGGTACCTAATGCAGAGTGGTCAAGATCTTGACAATATTTTGGTCTAATAGGTGTCACTCTAGGTAAACGTAATAAGAGGCAAAGTTTGTAATTCTAGCTTGCAGGTGTCTTTTGTTTCTTGATGATATTCTTATATACTGTAAGACATTTTGGTAATCTGTGTATCATTGTGTTGTTGAGAATTATGTTTTTATAAATCAGCTATTGCACATTCATAGGTGCACACATGCCAATCATTAAGCTTTTGGCGCAATCATTAGATGCCCTAGACATTTTAAGCTGGGTTTATCTTAACGTGCAAAGCGTCTGCAAAATCAACCCATTGATTATTAAAAAAGAAATTAAAAATGGAATCAATCAAGCGACTGTGTTGAAGATGAAAGCGAAAATATGCATCTTTAAAAGTATTAATCAGTACAGAAGAATTATTAAAAAAGAATATTGAGATTCTTGTGAATAAAAGTAGGAAGATGCGCAGTTATGTTTATTGGATATCATGTGTTGATTTGAGTACGTGTCCTGGCAGGAGGTATGATTGCTGGTGTTGTGTGAAATTGAACATATTTATAGAGTTAAATAAAATTCAGATAGCAACAGGCCACGGAGCTGCATAGGCTTTTGAACTGAAGGTTGTTCAACTGTGTTAGAGGTAAACAAGGTCTTTACACATTCTCTGCCTCAACTTCTCAGAGATAGAACACGTACTGGTGTTTAAGAACTTGTTGAAGGGGGAATTTTCTCCACATCAGAAATTTTACCAGAAATATTGAAACATGTCTTGTAAATGTAAATATCACAAGAGAGCTCGGTGTGAAACTGCAACCTAATATTTTGCATATTTTAAAATCAAGATTGCATTGGTTACCTGTGAAAAAATGAAGTTGGCCTTTTTTCCTTTGTGATATGCTCTAGACTGACCATAAGTAGGGCATATGTGGCAAAAGTAAATACGCAATTGGCGCATATTAGACACTAAGCAGTGCTATATTTGAGTCATTGTTATGCCTAGAAAATACCCTCATGTTTATTCTCTAAGTGTGAATTTGCATTTAACCAGCAAATGTTTGCCAGTCGGGATGAGAAAACTGGTGATTTTCCTGAGCTCTGATGATACATAGTAACTTGAAGTTATGTAACTACTCCCACATCTCTTCATAGATTGTTTTGAAACTTGACTTCCCATCTCTGCTTCCAAAGAAAGTTAGAAATGCAGGGATAAGAAGTTGGAATGATGAAGGTGTGAGCATTGGGCTATGAAATGAATGATTCTAATAGCCGCAACTGACCATTTGTATTGTACTAGGTACATAATACCCTAATAATGTCTCTATTTATCTCCATACTTTTGTGAAGGAGAGCATGTTCAAGTTGCTGCAATGAAATTGCAGGGGCATAAAGTGTTAGGCTTGTCTATCTGTTCAATATTTATGTCGCAATATTCTTCTGTGTGCAACCTCTCCATTGTCTGATATTTGTGACATGGTTAACATTTGCATGCTGTGACGTGCTTTTCCCTTTGTTATGGTTTATGTTAAAGTTGTATATTGTATGTGTTCATATCTGTGTGTGCATATGTTCCCACAGCAGACCTGCTAAACTTTAACATACAGACTTAGAGAATACATGCTAAAACTATGGAAACAGTTGTAAAGTCTGGATAATTGGTTCATCTGTTTGATTTGGATCCTGGTCTCTCATTAGATTTAGTTGTATTAGTCAGGGAACCAGGCTAACTTTTCATTTGTATCTCATACACTTTAAACTACACATTTTTTGTGTGAAGCATCTACATTATCAAATTATTATATAATTTTCTTCAAAATTGCATTCTGCAAGCATTGCATGTTGAAAACAAAATGGAAATTAAGCATCTTAAAGACTTATTAATCAATACAGAGGAATGATTAATGACCAAGACCTCAAGAACAGTATGAAAATGGGTGTGATGCAGTTGTATAATGTTCTTGTAGTGGCAAAACTGTTTTTATTTTGACAGCAGTTAGGGACTTAATAGTTCTTTGTCATGACGATATGAGCTAATTATTGATTGCTTTGTCCATTTACAACACCAAAGCTGTTGACATCACAATGATCAGGATGTTGTGTTGTCATTACAAAACATGGAAAAACTTATTTTTTAATAATGTTTTGCAAAAACTGCTCAACAAAATGTAGCCAAAATTCAAAGAAGGCATTCCATCGTAAAAGCTTTCCAATTTTGTATACATGTACTTGATGTTCCTCTGCAGTCTGATATGGACACCATTACTACATGTTGAGGAAATTCCTACAAACTGCAACTTCTCAAATACAGCTGAAGAGAATTTGACTAAATCTAAGAGGAAGCTTTCTGACATGAAAACCAAGTTTTATACAAGGGAATCCAGTTTGTAATCAAGTATTGCCACCATTAATATAGAAAACACAACTGGAGATGGCATAGTTATTTGAATTTTATACAAACATTGCGCATTCTCATCAAATATGGCTGCTGTTACTAAAATCATATAATAACCTTTAAATGCCAGCCAGAACCACATTATCCAGAAGATATGGCCGACGACTCTTACATATGACTTTTGGTTACATGTCAGACTGGTGATTGATGTCAGGTCCACTTGGGATTCTTGTTCCCAAATTGAAGAGAGATTTACTCCTAAATTTGTGAGTTATTGAATAGACCAAGCACACTTGGATGTATTTTCTTATAAGTTAGGCCCCATTTTGGTGTTAATGTATATATTATATACGACTTGTGAAGAATTTTGTTACATTGACAAGTAAAATGATTATTTGATATATCAGTACTGATTTCATTTCAAAACTGGCAGTGAAGAATTGATACAAAATGATACTTGCCCAATACAGCTTTAATCTTGAGCAGGCAGGACTAATTATTAATCATCTGCGTTTTTGGTTGTTAAATTGAGAATTAAATGGTAGCAGCATTAATAAAACGAGAGTTGCCTTCTATGAATTAACACAAAGTTTCTGATTCACCTGGTTTGAAATCTGTCCCCCCCCCCCTTGCTAATTTTGTTCCATTGGTTTGTGCAGCCACTGATACTCATTTCAGTGTAAAGAAGACATGCCAAATTTGTTTCTGTGAATGCTTTAAGTGTGTTACAGATCATTTAATATCAGCTTCTACACAGAGATGTATTGTTTCACCCCTAATTGTAGATGGGTTGACATTGATGAGGTCAAGGGCATATCAGTCTCTTGTCATGCACTGATGAATTTTTATGCCACTGTTTCTGTTTTTGTGTTTGCTATACATTTTTGCATTTATTAGCATTTAATGGCACTTCAGCAAGTTGAACATAATGTTTATCGTCAATGCATCTAACTTTTAATTACATTTTCCAGCTTTACAATAGCAGTTATTGATATTTCGTTAATACCTTATGGGGGAAAATCAACTGCCTTACTGAGACAGACTCGTCAGGGTTGGCAGGTCTGATGTTGAATGGAAATTGAGAGTACTGGCCATAAGTGGGGCATCATTAATGATCATCTCCTTTTCGCATGACTTATGCTAGATGTATATGTGATTGAATTAGCATCCTGCTTTAAAAAAAAATTAAAAAATTCAGTAAAGTACAAAGGGAAAAATGAGTCCATTTTTAGAAAAATTATATTTAAGAACCTGTAAGAAGAAAAAATGCATATATGAAACATTTGTGGAATCAACTGATCTTGAATAATTTAAAAAGAAGTATTTTAAATTTTTCTTCCAAAGCATGTAAGGAATTTAGGTGTAAGAAGATGGAATGATGAAGTTGTGAGCATTGGGCTATGAAATGAATGATTCTGCTAGCCACAACTGATCAGCTGTATTGTACACCATTTTTTTTTATCTTGGCACTTGTGCCTGGGAGTCTTACCAGATGCTCATCCCTGTCCTCATTTTGCTCAGCATAGTACATATCTCCATTTCACTGCTTATGCTTTTACTAAAGAACTAAAGGTACCTGATGCAGAGTGGTCAAGATCTTGACAATATTTTGGTCTAATAGGTGTCACTCTAAGTAAACATAATAAAAGGCAAAGTTTGTAACTCCAGCTTGCAGGTGCCTTTTGTTTCTTGATGCTATTCTCATATGCTGTAAGACATTTTGGTAATCATTAGATGACGTAGACACTTTTAAACTGGGTGTATCTACACATGCAAAGCGTCTGCAAGATCAACCCGTTGATTATTAAAAAAGAAATTAAAAATGGCATCAATCAAGCGACTATGTTGAAGATGAAAGGGAAAATATGTATCTCAAAAAGCGTTAATCACTACAGAAGAAATAAAAGGAATATTGAGATTCTTGTGAATAAAAGTAGGAAGATGAGCAATTATGTTTATTGGGTATCGTGTTGATTTGAGTACGTGTCCTGGCAGGATGTATGATTGCTGGTGTCATGTGAAATTGAACAAATTTATAGAATTAAACAAAATTGAGATAGCAGCAAGCTGTGGAGCTGCATATGCTTTTGAAATGAAGTTTGTGCATCTGTGTTAAAGGTAAATATGGTCATTGTTTACTTTATAAACTTTACCGTCTCTGCCTCAACTTCTCGGAGGTATAACTCGTACTGGTGTTTAATAATTCGTTGAAAGGGGAAATTTCTCCACATCAGAAATGTACCTGTAGTACTGAAACATGTCTTGTAAATGCAAATACCACAACGGAGCTAGGTGTGAAACTGCAACCTAATATTTTGCATATTTTAAAATCAAGATTGCATTGGTTACCTGTGAAAAAATTTGGCTTTTTTTCCTTTGTGATATGTTCTAGACTGACCACAAGTAGGGCATATGTGGCAAAAGTAAAAGCTATTGGCGCATATTAGATGCTAAGCAGTGCTGACTTTGGGTGATTGTTATGCCTAGAAAATACCCTCATGTTTATTCTCAAGGTGTGAATCTGCATTTACCCTGCCAATTTTTGCCAGTCAAGATGAGAAAAACGGGTGATTTTCCTGAGATATGATGATGCATAGTAACTTGAAGTTATGTAAATATTTACTTACAATCTTTAATGAAGGAGAGAAGTTGTATGTTACTGAAATGACATGGCAGGGGAGTTTAGTGTCAGGCTTATCCATCCATCCTGTAATTATGTCCCCAAATTCTTCTTGTGTGCAACTACTGACACATCTTTTCATAGATTGTTTTGAAACTTGACTTCCCATCTCTGCTTCCAAAGCAAGTTAGGAATGCAGGGATAAGAAGTTGGAATGATGAAGTTGTGAGCATTGGGCTATGAAATGAATGATTCTGCTAGCCACAACTGACCAGCTGTATTGTACTAGGTACATAATACCCTAATAATGTCTGTATTTATCTCCATACTTTTGTGAAGGAGAGCATGTGTAAGTGGCTGCAATGAAGTTGCAGGGGCATAAAGTGTTAGGCTTGTCCATCAGTTCAATATTTATGTTGCAATATTATTCTGCGTGCAACTTCTTCATTGTCTGATATTTGTGACATTGTTAACATTTGCATGATGTGACATGCTTTTCCCATTGCTATGGTTTGTGTTAAAGTTGTATATTGTGTGTATGCATATGTTCTGACAGCAGATCTGCTAACCCTTAAATACAGACATAGAGAATACAAGCTAAAACTATGGAAACAGTTGTAAAGTCTGGATAATTGGTTCATCTGTTTGATTTAGATCCTGGTCTCTCTGATTAGATTTAGTTGTGTTAGTCAGGGAACCAGACTAACTTTTCATTAATACCTCGTACTCTTTAAACTAGACATTTTTCATGTGAAATGTCAACATAATCAAATTATTAATTATATAAATTTTTTAAAAAATGCATTCTGCAAGCAATGCATTTTATTGAAAACAAATGGAAATTAAGCATCTTTACTCTTTATATCATAGAGCAAAGGTACCAAGTGCATTGCACTGTAAGTAGAACACCTGTTACCTATTCAAGTCCATGCGCATAGGCCTGCCTAATAACACATTAACCCCTAGCGACAACTTAACTGGGGCAGTAGGTAGTAGCCTACTGCCTAGCTCTGTAGCGTCATGGTCATGCATGATACACTAAAGTGGGTGGTGTTGTAGAAAGGTATACAGATGTAGCTCTACAATGATAACAAATAATCTGGAATATCTAGTTGCACTATAAAATACAGATTTAAAAAACTTTTTTTTACCCGACTTTTTTCTTCTACCCAAAATTTGCCAGTGGTCGGAATCCGATTTTGTGTCCAGATTTGAGATACTTTTTGGTCTCAATCTAAGACAAACTGGTATGAACTGCAAACAGACAGATGAGCCTTTGTAAAAAGTAGGATAATATGGGCATTCGGAATAAAGAGTGGTCTCCATACAAAAATAATGGCTTCGTTTTGGTGGGGCTCTACAGTTTCGCATTTTGCTTAGGGTTAGGATTTTAAAGAAAAAGAATTTCCCCAGATTTCCTCACTGGTTATAGTGGCTGTTTAAAAAAGACCTTGTATATCTTGGGCATAATTCAAAGAACCTTTAATTCCCTTTATTTTGGTGTATGATAGATGATGTAATATGGGTTATAGAATATACAGCTTGGCCTTACTCCAGATGTGCACCTTTAAAATAAGTGCTAGCTCCACTTGGTCATTTTCACTTAATGAACTTTAGAGGTAAATTATATAACTTTTTATACATTTTATATATTTGGTAATTCATTCATTGCACTTTCAGAAGCTGGTATTGTCTAGTCTGGCAAAATTCATTTTCCCTATTTTAATAGCTGCTATGGATAGTGTACTTGAGCCTAATTCAGGCTTATTTTTTAGCACAAGGGAGCAGTCTTTTTAGTTAACAGTATTTAAATCTAGTACAGTTTCCAAAAATACAATATCCAAAGAAATATCATCCACATTACATTAATGTAGCATAGAGGTATGCCAACATTCTCTCCACTGTGCATGTTTTAAATGCAAACAACTGCACCTTACATACATCACTCTCACAAAAGTACATAATAACTGGTGAGCAGCACACAAAAAAAAGAAAAAGAACTCCCAAATTTTACCTTCTGCTCATGTGTGAGTCAAATAGCCAATGAAAAATGATGTTTCCAACACAACTAGGCAGTATGTTATTGAAAGATGATGGGGAGTTTGGTGTTTTCGAGTCTATTCAGAAATAGCTTTCAAAATGTGTTTTCTACTCGATTTTCAGGTGAAAATGTCAAAAAGCTCCAGAGGTTAATGTGTTAGCATTGTAATGTATGTTACGTTTAACAGCAATTTTAACCATTTTATATTGTTGCTACACATCTTTTATGTGTGGAAAAAGTAAAGTCCGATTGTTATATCTGTGTAATTATTTTTCACAGAAGAATTTTGTATTTTGTTGTTAAATTGAGAATTCATTTGTAGCAGGCGATAAAACAGAGTCGCCTTCCACGAATTAACACAAAGTTACTGATTCACCTGGTTTGATATCTGGTCTCTCCCCCCCCCCCCACCAGTCCATGCTAATTTTATTCCATTGGCATGTCCAGCCACTGATCACTCATTTCACTGTAAAGAAGACATTCCAAATTTGTTTCTGTGAATGCTTTGAGTGTGTTACATATCATTTAATAGTATCTTTTATACAGTGATATATTGTTTCACCCCTAATTGTAAATGGGTTGACATTATTGATCAGGTCTCTTGTCATGCACTGATGAATTTTTATGCTATTATTTTTTTTTGGCGTTTGCTATCATATTTCCATTTGTTAGCATTTAATGGCACTTCAACAATAATTACTATGATGCCAATTGAAAAGTATAGGTCTTAAAATGTGAAAAAGATGTGCACAAAAAGTTGAGAAGATCACTCCTTCCAAAGAAATATGAAAGAGTACTGCAATGTAAAATATCAAAGGTGCATACTTAGCTTCTGTTAATTGTGCTGTATTTCTAGTGTGTAACATGATTTGCACAGTTTTTGATGACTTGTCCTGAATCTTTGCAGACATTATTAAAGTTAACATGCACATATTACTGTCAATATACTGATTTGTTGAAGATTCATTCTGTGCTTAAGTTGCAACACAATTGAAGGAGGGGCATGGGGCATCTGTCTATTATATACATTTTGATTTTTTTCCAATGATCATTGAAATGAATAACCATGTAAATTGTTAATGTTTGTGCTTGTCATAATTATACAAGATATGATTTTGATCACAGGTGGAAGAGGAGGAAGATTTGGGAGTCCAGGTGGAAGTTTCCGTGGCAACAGAGGACGTGGAAGGGGAGGAGTAGCAAGGTATAAACAAAGTACCTAAAAAGCATTGTTCTTGCTCAATTTTAACAGCATATTTTGGAAAAATTATTAGTTTTTTAATTTTAATGTGTATAACATTGTAAATGATGTGTTAATTTTTATTTCCATTATCATTATTTTAACAGTAATGGATAGCTTTTTGGAGAAATACTGACAAAGTGTGGAGGAAATTAAAATTTTGTTGTGAGGGCTATACCATCTACTTATTTTCTATGCCCATCTGGACTATATTCTGAAAAGGCTAGCATTAACGTAGATTTAAGATAGATGTATAGTATTATTGTACAGGTTGCCAGCAAATGGCACACAAGCAAATAGTCCAGAGAGGTAGCTTGACACGAGTGATGCATGCAAAAAAAAATTCACTGACAGAAGAGCTTGCCAACTGAAACAGATGTAAATGAGGCTTTAATTTTCCTTGAATGTGTATGTGTACCTGTTTATATGACATTATTGATTATATATATAAATTCTTAGGGTAAATGAGGCTTATTTGTTCAAGTTTGTGTTCAGAAATGTTAAAAAGTCAGATCTTGTGCAGATGTGTTGCAAGCATTGGTCCACCATGTTGACATTTCTGCAAGGGGACACGAGATTCAGTACCAAATTTTTTTCCATGTGAACTGTATAAAACAGCGTGGTCTGTCTGGTTACTGTTTCATAAACAGCATGTTGGCAACTAGTACTTGTAAATCTGTAAGCAGCTGGAAATTTGTCATCACTGAAATCATGCACCCAAAAGTGTATGCAGGAAAATGTGTTATAGTGAAAATTTTAAATAAAGATAGTGTTATGAATCTATGCTCTTAAAAGAAGTAATGGAAAAGAGTGAAAAGCACCAAGCTTTGTAAAATTGAACAGATAATTTATTTCCCTAGAATACAAAGTGAAAATGAAAAAAGAAGAACTTACAGTATTGCAAATTAAATCCCAAAATAATTCTAGATTTACAGACACAAGTCCTAATAATCTAAAGTTTGAATAAACTTTAGTGAAAGTCCAGTGCTGAAAGTGTTGATGTGCCCATGATAGTTCACAAAGTGTTGATTTGCCAAATTTGTTTTGATGGATCACATATAATCCAAGAAGAAATCCTTATTTGAAATTTCAGTATTCAGAGCAATTTTGTATTTCCTGAGAAGAAATAATTTGAACAATTCCAAATCAGATACTTACACAACAATAACTTGATTCTGCTTGGATGTTAAAGCATGAATGAATAATCTTTCTAGTGACAAGATTATATATAGTCCTCTACTTTATCTCTGGTCACAATTAACTATCTTTTTCTTTTTTTTTTTAATCCAACAAACTATTACCTAAGGGGAAAATAACCTTCTTAAAACTTAGTGATGTTTTACAAAATAAAATGTTGGTTACTAAAATTAAAATATATAACATGGACTATGTCAGGTAAATTGTATGAGAATTCCAATAACCTAGACCCAGGCCCAATTAAACATGTTTACCGCTATTAATAATGATCCTGATATTAAACCCATACACAGAGAATATTTTAGCTTTGTATTGTTTATAGAATATTTTTTAAAAATCAGTAATTCAGGTCAAGTAGAAAATAAACTGGATTTTGGGCAAGGTTATATCCAACATGCAGTGTTACATTAAAATAGCATATAATACAATTTTGTTAGAAATTTACACAAAAACTGGCACAAAAAAAATCAAAATTAATTATATATAACAATAGTTGTAAACAAATTTTCTTCTTAGTTATCTTATCATATTGAGTTAATCAACTTGTTATTTACATAATTCATGTGAAACAGGACCCTGGTCTTTGTCTTTGACATTCACTCTCCATCAACCCAAAATTGTATGTTGGATTTTTTAGGAATTAATTTGCTCAGTTTCTCACACCTTTTATGTTTGGCTTCACACTTAAATTCTGGTTAT
Source organism: Sinohyriopsis cumingii (assembly GCA_028554795.2). Classification (NCBI taxonomy): domain Eukaryota; kingdom Metazoa; phylum Mollusca; class Bivalvia; order Unionida; family Unionidae; genus Sinohyriopsis; species Sinohyriopsis cumingii. The sequence continues at coordinate 79,093,742 of CM068831.1, forward strand.
CATAAGTCTTGAACACTTGAACAACCAGCAATACCCAAATTTGGTTAATTTATTAAAGGTACAAGATGCATTGTGAATGAGCTCGTATTTATTCAGTGTCATCAACCTGTTTTCTGCTTAATTGAATACAATTGAAAATTCTGATGAATGCTGCTAGGCCATGGAAGTGAGTTGACCACACGGTTTAAAATCAGCTATGCATGAGAACTTTAAGAATGAAACATGAACTCGCATATAAAAAGCTATGATGTGCAAATAATTTAAACCATGTCAGGCCATGTCTTGATCTTTGAAAGGTTGTCTGCTTTAGTGTGGTCACCAAGATGTTTTTCAGGCATCTTCAATGCTGCCCAGCAGTACATGACTGGAAATACATTCAATTACGCTGAAGGCTATAGCCAGTTGTAAGATGAGAACTTCTCTCTGTCAGGATTTCAAACGTGGATTATGATATGATCACTGTTGTTGAGACTGCTATTACTTGGATGCATATCAGGGGACCTCTGATTAACTGAAAATGTTTGACGTTTCTCAGTTGGCTAGCACTCTGACTGTATTTCATGAACCCCCACAAGAAAAATTACAAATACTGCCTCAAAATTTTAGAAATTGTTGTTAATGCCAGAATAACTAGCCATGCGCATGCCTCACTGAAACACAGATTGTGAGCACAGTTTCTCAGAACAGATTAACATTCATTCTGCAATAAAAAAAGCTGATTAACTTGACAGAATAAAGCTAATACTGCTCGATGGTGATTCATATGAAGAAATTCAGTACAGCATTGGAAAGAAAACATCAATTGCACATTTTCAAATGTTACTGGTAATATTTGTACCAGACTAAATTTCGTGTTTTTCCCCAATTGTCACTGCCTTCCCCCCCCCCCATTTTTCCCCCAATGAACCAAGGGTTGAGCTGCCCTACATCAGCTAATTACTAGCAGCATCATTGTTGTACACTAAGCATACTGTCCAGACTACATTTGTAATGGAGTGTTGCTGAGTGAAATTTACATTAAGATTTGTATATAAACCATGACCCAGTTACACTCGACTTGCCACAGACTTGAAACTGGTGGCAGCTCAACATATCTCTTTCATCATTTAAAAGCCTGGCAGAAGATGTAGCATGCCATTATCTGGGTTTCAGCTAAATTTGGTAACACTTGGATGCTAGTTTGTGATGAAGTCATTGGCTACATAGGCGTGAAGCTGCGTAAAAAATGGTTAATACACTGTGCACTGCAGTTTTGGTTCTCTCACTTGCACCATCAAGCTACATTTTAGTCTTTGTGCCACATTGTAATTACCAACTATGCTTTATTAAAGATGCAGTCAGTATAGTTTATTTCTTTATATAGTGTAAAATTTCCGTTTGTTCAGCCCTGACTTGTTCTCATCTTCTGTTGGTAATAAATATTTCAAGTCCTCATATTTGTAGAAATTTCAGACTTGATATTGTGTTTATGTATTTTAGAATATAGGATTTTATTGGACTGGTGAAGTACTTTTACAAGAGGTTATATATAAGAACATTTTTCTGTGTAAAGAAGAGTGTAATCTTCTGTGCTAGGTGGACACCTGATGGTGATCACTGGCTCCGCTGGCGTGGTGGCAGTGAGAGGCACAGAGGTGGGACAGAACGTGGAGGCCCCAGGTAGAGTCCCTGCCATATGTAGCACGTGGCTTGTTTTGGCAATAGTGCTCTCCTTGGTTTGCACTTCCCAACCTTGTGCCTGAAATTTTGTTTGTCCTGCTTACATCATCAGATAAATAGACATGGATATCAGCTTTCCATTATTGATGTGGTTGCCATTTGCATGAACAAGGGTGTTTAAAATTTTTGGTTCATGTGTGAGACCCTTGAAATAGTGTGTAGTAATACTCCTTTCAGTGGAAATTTAGGGTTAATGCATTACATGGATGTTGTCCTAATAATCTTGTACAATCCTTGTTACACATTATAAGTTGACATTTTTTTAATGAAGTGCACGTTTAACCAATTAAAAGTAGACCTAACAAAAGATCGATCAAAATCAAGTTTTTCTTCCATATCAGTCTCAGTTTGTCATGCCATAGTGAAGTTGGACATTTTCTGTTGGGTCATGTTTCGGTGACCTTTCATTGAACTTGAACCAACTAAGGAAATATGACAGATGGAATATATAATCACCAAACAAATTGGTACTTGCATCAAAAGTTGTTTCAGTTTTCATAGATGGCAACCTCTTTGTATCCATAAAACATTGCGGAAGTTCTGAAGAAAATGTTGAAAGTTTTGATATCATTAAATGCAAGTGAATGAAAAAGGTTCAGAGAGCAATACACTCCATTGGTTCAGATGATGGTTGGCATTCCTGCATAGCATACATATATATTTTTCAGAAAATATGCTTTGTTATTTTTGTTGAACTATACATTTTAATTCCTGACAGCTTCAGTTGACCTTGAAAGGCAGTGGTGACAAAAGGCTTCTGATCTTGATCAGATTGAAACTCAGATTCAGAAGTTTTGCCTCTACTGTTGTATATCATACAGGGCTGGACAAAGGTCAGGAAAAGCTATAAGTTGCCTTTGGCAAGTTACAGTTTGTAAGAAACAAAGAGAGGTAGTGTTCATTTTGTAGGTTCTGCAAGTTTCATATTCAGCAAACTCTCCACATCACATTTATCTGCATCTTTATTATTGTTTATACTTATTTCCTGTAGTTGTCGCATGTATGCTCACAATGTTTTTCTTCTATCAGTATTTTAAATCTGACGTGAACTATGACCCGTGACTAAGTTTTATCAACCTAATTACATTGTATAGTGTGGCTTTATAAATTGTTAATATGACTGCTCCGGTGGCTTAGTGGTTAGAGCATCCGCTTCAAATGTGGGAGGTCGTGGGTGGTCGTGGGTTCAATCACCAACTGAGTCATACCAAAGACTTACAAAAATGGTACTAACAGCTGCCTCACTTGGCATTCAGCATTCAGAGGTTAGGATAATGTGACTGGGTGGGATATCATGCTATATGTCTGTGACATGATGCCCCAGTGCTAGGCATCACTACAAACTGCCACACTGCAGACTGAAATTCTTTAAAGCTATGTTAAAAATCCAAATCACACACACGCTCATAAATTAGTAATCTGTTCTGTGCCGATAACGTTTTCATCACACTGAGTTTGTCACTGTCACTTGGTGTCTAAGCCAGTTTTTCATTTTATCACGCAGACATAAGAAAATGCTTACTAGCTCAGGCAGAAAACTTGTTTATGGTAAACAGGGTCCCTATGGCTCTTTATTATGACACAAGTACAAAGATTCCCTTTAGTGACCATCTTGAAAATATCACTAGTTCTGAATGGAAAGTAATAATGACATGATGTTTTCACCAGAGAAACGACTCATATTTAGTTAGTCCTATATGAAAACTATACCAGTCTGATGTCTCATGTGGATGCAACAATGGCCAGCTTGAAAATCATGTCACTACTTCTCCTGTATCAGTATGGGGTTCTCATTACAAGTGTACTTGTAATTTTTTATTGATCCTAAATTGAAAAGGTGCTGATTTAATGCACTCTGTATGGCCATCTTGAAAAATTCTAGTTTTTGCTAATTCTCAAATAGAAAGTAATTTTGACAGGAGTTTTACATAAGAATAGTTCTTATGGTGTTGTTTACAACTGCTCTGGTGGCCTATGTAGTTAAATCATCTGCCTCATGTGGGAGCCCATCATTAGGAGGTTATTGTTAGGAGTGGTTGGCCTGGTGCCAATTTTGTCGGCTATATTTAATTGTATACCAGAATAGTTTTGTGAGGATTTTGCTCTCATTTATTATTTGCTTTATTAATTCACCTCTCCCCAGTTTTGCTATTTATTTCTGCATGTAGTTCTTGCATGGTTTTATACAAAATTGTGAATTTGTTACAGTTGCTTACTTCATAAATTAAATGGATTATATCCACAGTACAACCTGAAAAATAAATACACATGCAGCTTTCAGTGATTTTAGATAATGGAATGATGGAATCTACTGACAATGTAGCCTTTGGTGATGCTTGCATTAGCAGAACATAGGCATGTTGCTAAATTCATTAAAATTGTTGGTTGCTCAACTCCATACACAAGATCAGTGCTTGCTGTCCATGTAAATATTTACAAGCATTTTTCATTGTTTTCCAGCTCTCCCTGGTCATAGACCAGAAGAGCTAATGCAGTGGCCTTTTTTCTGGCATCCAGAGCACATGTACTTCACCTCACCTATAGAAGGGAATGCCACAAAACTTACACATTCATTATAAGGTCTGGCTGGTCCAAATAAAAATGATGCCCCTCCAGGTATAATATAGCTGCTATGGCAGTCATCTTGAAGGAAAAGGTTGTCATTTTTACATGGGTTTTTACTAAAAGACGTCTTGATTCTAGCTTTAAAAAAATGGAGCAGATCTGATGTCCAATATGGTTGCCATAGCGGCAATCTGTACAATCTTAAATCAGTATGCTAAATATGTGGTCATATTGATCAAAAAAAAAATTCTACAAATTCTTTAGCTGGTCCTAAATAAAAATGATATTATTCTGACATCCAGTATGGCCACCATGGCAGCCATCTTGAAAATCTTGTCTATATAGTTATTACTTTGCATGGTTGGTTATATCAACATGTACCTAGTTGGTCCTAAATGAGAATGCACCGAGCTGAAATCCATTGTATGTCATCTATGGTGGCCATGTTGAAATTCTTAGTGATGCTGCTACAAAATAGATGGCCATGTTGACCTGGGATTCTCACTTCAGCTTGAAAGTATTTTTAATGTTGATGGATGGTCACATCAATCTAGTTTGCTGGAAAAGACTTCTGACATCTAGTTTGTCCTGAATAAAAATGTGCTGATCCAATATGACATCCAGCCTAAAAATCTTGTCACTACTTCTGAACATTTTTATGAAGTCAAGTTGGTTTGAAATAAATTTGTTTTCCATTAGACATGCTTCAGATAATTAACATGGATGCCAACACTGCTTGTTCTGAATGGATGGTCTTGGTGACATGGGGATTTCACTAAAGGACTTACCTATTTGGTTATGAATGAAAATAATATCAATCTGAGATACAGTATGTTTGTGTTGGTGACCATCTGGAAAATCTTGTTACTGCTACTCATGACGTGTAATGTGGACATGTTCTTTTTTCTTTACTCTATAAACTTTTGTGATGTCTAATTGTCCATAAATAAAAGTGATGCTAGCAGACAATGAATGCTACTGCAATGGAGTAGACCTTGAAAATCTTGCTACTTTGAAAGAACTCGCGGTTGTATATATGCATAGGGTTTCATGAAAAGGCTGCATATATCTATTTGGTCCTGGATGAAGACGATACCACATGAAACTGTAAACATGGCTGCTAGTTTTTGTTTTTTTGTATTGCTGGTTCACCTGAACAAATGGCCATGGGGATGTATATAGTTGGTCCAAAAAGAAAATGATGCAAATGTGACCTCTTCGTTTGTTTAATCTGTTAATAGTATTTCACGGGAATGGATGGCCCATTATTAGATAATTTGTAAAGCTAATCTTTGATTCAGTAAAATAGTGCCTGTTTCGAAATGATGCTGATGCAGGTTTCAAAATGTCTACATGGCTCACCTGAAACTCTCTTTGTGGCAACTTTTGAATGGATGGTTTTTCACTATGGTGGTATTGACAATAGTTTTTCGTTAAAACATTTGCAATATTTAGTAAGTTCTGAAGACCACTCCAGTGGCCTAGTGGTCAGAGCGTCCGCTTTAGATGTGGGAGGTCGATCCCTGGCCGAGTCATACCAAAGACGTATAGTATGGTACCAACTAAGATGTTTGTGTTTGGACTGTTCCGCCTGGTGTCAGGATAATACGAGTGGGTGGGACATCATGCTACATGTCTGTGATATGATGCCCCAATGCCAGGCATCACTATAAACAGTCACACTGCAGACATTGTACCAATATGACTGAAAAATTGTTCATTACGTAAAAAAATCCAAATGACACACACACATAGTAAGTTCTGGACGATAATGGTTGATATCTGACACATATATCCACTCTTATGGGAAGTACTTTTAAACATGAGGCCTAATTGACCTTGGTTTCAAGTTAGAGGTCATTGTTTACATTTTTTGGTTGTTGTAGGGTTTAATGCCATTTTTCAGCACACAATAGGCTATGCATGGTGGCCAGTATTAATGGTGGAGGAAGAACCACTGACCCATGAGAAGCTACTGGCAAGCTTTCTCACATACCCACATTGGCCGAATCCTAGACTCGAACCCACGCAGACAGAGGTGAGATGGCAGTGGTGTGTAACGGAGAGCGCTTTAGACCACTCGGCCACTCAGGGGAGTCATGAAAACAGACTTGAACATATATAAATGAATTTTGGCTATATTTTGTATTCAGCTAAATTCAAATAAAGAAGTTGTTGGCACTCTTGAGACTGATTTTAAGCTGTGCTGGCTTATAAACATGGTACCATAGACAAACATGAATGGATTTTTATAATTTACCCCAGTTTGTGGATATATGTGAAAAATACTTTGAATGTTGCTACCTTATTTAACTATGATTTTTCTCCCTATGAAAATATTTTAGATTTAAATAAATATGGCATGTGGTGATATCTTGATATTTTCTGAGACAAGTTCAGTGATATTTTATGCACGACATCAGGTTCTTGTTAATGAAAGTTTACTTGTGTAGGACTTAAACTATGGGCTTTGGCATTTGCCTGGTAGAAATGGGACTTGACCTGGGCATCAGGCTATTCAATGTGCACAGATTGTCTAAGGTTAGAGTCACTATCAATGAATAATTTTAGTTTTAGATCCAATACCTTGACCAAGGTTTGTGGAGGGCTTGCACTTAGGAAGAGCTTTGTTTTGGGATCAAAAAGTCCAAGGTCAATCTTTGTATGACTAAAAGAGAACAAGTTTTGCACAATACTTTTTATCCAAGAGCATGTTCCTTGACTGGTTTTGTGACTGGTTACACTGGTCAACAGTGAAATCATTACTGACTTGAAAAGGCCCTAATCTGTAGTATTTTGGTGTGCCGAACACGAATATAACCGTGAAAAATTTGTATTGGCTCTCGTTTTGAAGATATTCATATACCTCATTTTCTATGTTTCACTGTGTAAATTTCTCCAGTAGGACTGCAGCAACATCCGGAATAATGATGTAACATTGCATAATACCATCATGCTCACATCATCCACAGTTGATTGCATCATTTTCTGATGCAATGCAATACTAATGCCATGCGGCTGCTGAAGTAAGTTGACGTCAGCAGTGTACTATACATGTGTAGGCCTATTATACTAATGCCAGGCGGCTGCTGAAGCTGACGTAAGCAGTGTACTATATAAAGCCCAATCAGATAGGTTCAGCATTTAAAATATTTTAGACGTTGTGCGAGACAGTTCAAGCTACTGTTACATAAAACTTATTATTTTATCCATTTACGTACAATAAAGAACAGTAATGCCTCGAAAGTGTGTTAATACCGCGGACAATTTTTGCTATATTTGTGGGGAAGTGACATTTGCCAACCGGAAGAAAAGTATCAATTCTCAAGTGAAGAAGGCATATCATCTTTACTTCGGATGCAAGGTTGGTGACCAAGACAAGCCTTGGGCTCCGCATATATGCTGTGCTACATGTACAACACAGCTTTCACAGTGGTTGAATTGCAAAAGGTCATCAATGCCGTTTGCAGTCCCAATGGTGTGGAGAGAGCCAAGCAACCACCTAAATGACTGTTACTTCTGCTTGGTTCCTCCTCTTTCCGGCGGAATAACGAAGCGAAAGAAGTCGAGAATAGTCTACCCAAACATTCCGTCTGCATTGAGACCAGTTCCACATGGTGAGGGACTTCCTATTCCAGAACCTCCAGCAGAATATTCTCTTGATTCATCTGACGAAGACAAAGGTGAGTCGACCTGTTCTTCTCCTGGTCCATCAGCATGCAGTGATCCAGATTTTCACTGTGGTGCATCATCAACCCCACACAGAATAACACAGGAAGAACTAAATGACCTGATTCGTGATTTGGACTTATCAAAGAACAAGGCAGAATTGCTAGGATCAAGACTCCAACAATGGAATCTTCTAGAAGAAGATGTCACAATTACTGCATATCGAAAGCGCCACCAGCAATTGGAGCCTTTCTTCAGAAAGGAAAGTAATCTGATATTCTGTTCCGATATTGAGGGCCTCATGAATGCTTTAAAAATCACTCATGACCCACAAGAATGGAGACTATTTGTGGACTCTTCGAAACTGAGTCTCAAGGCTGTGTTTTTGCACAATGGAAACATTCTTCCATCTATTCCAGTAGCGTATGCTGTCCACATGAAAGAGACATACGATAACTTAAGGCAGCTACTGAATTCCATTGAGTATAACAAGTACAGCTGGCACCTCTGTGGTGATTTGAAGGTAGTTGCCCTTTTAATGGGACTGCAGCAAGGATATACAAAATACATGTGTTTCTTATGCGAGTGGGATAGCCGAGCAAGGGAAATGCACTACATGAGGAAGGAATGGACTCACAGGCAGAATGTAGCCATTGGAGAGAAGAATATCCAACACCCAGCTCTGGTTGAGGCTCAGAAAATCTTGCTACCACCCCTTCACATCAAACTAGGTTTGATGAAGAACTTCGTGAAAGCCATTGACCGGACTTTGCCAGCATTCCGATACCTGCATGAAATATTCCCTCGACTCAGCGAAGCAAAGATTAAAGAGGGAGTTTTTGTGGGTCCTCAGATTCGAGAGCTTTTCAAAGATGACCGGTTCAACAACTTGCTGGAAGGTGACGCGAAACAAGCATGGAATGCTTTTCGCCTAGTTTCTACAAACTTCCTCGGAAATGTTAGGGCAGAAAACTATAAGGAACTAGTAGAAGACATGTTGATGAAGTATAAGAAACTTGGCTGCAATATGTCTCTAAAGATTCACTTCCTTCATTCCCATTTGGATTTCTTTCCTAGCAACTGTGGTATTGTTAGTGATGAACACGGCGAACGTTTTCATCAAGATATCGCAACAATGGAACAAAGATACCAGGGAAAATGGTCCACTACAATGCTGGCTGACTACTGCTGGACACTCCTCAGAGATGCTCCCGAACAGCTGTACAAGAGACAGGCGAAGAAATCTAAGATGTAGTCAATGACTTGATTTTTTATAGGTAGGCTATTACAGTTGACCTTTTACTATTGGAATGCATTTCGTTATGTAAACATTAATTTCTTGCAGATTACAAAAAAACTAGAGCCAATTTTGCAATTTGACTGTCATATTCGTGTTCAGCACATAAAAATTGATAAGAATTGACTAATTTTATTTCAGTAACATGACTTTTGTAAAAATTTGTTGTCCAGTGTTATGAGTCGAAAAGAAACCATTAGATACTGTGGTCATGGGCCAAGGTCATTGTTAAGTCACCATAAGTTTAGATCCTAACCACATGCCTTTTTGACATGCCTCAGTGTGTAATCAGTGGTCTTATATGCCCTTTACCATTAATGTCTTGTTGCATCATGCATTTTTCAGAATTCTTGTATGTTTTTCTATGTAGCTACATGGCCAGGTGTTGCAAGTTAGAATTACTTGAAATATTGGCAGTACTATAGACTTCTAGTTTTTTGTGGTAGCTTTTTTGTACTTATAGAGAACACCTCATTTATATCATTAAACACCATTTTCTGCCCCTCGGTAAAAATAAAAGTGCTATAAAAATATTTTCCTACCAAGTATTTATAGTTGTAACTTCAGCACAATTAAATTTTAAAGACAGCTGTTAAAATTAGGACAATTTGTTTCATTATTACAAATTTGGGGTAATTCAAGTCTGGCTTGTTTGTCATCTCTAGGTACTCCAAATATTGAGTGCACATGCAAACATTTGATGTTAACATGTAAATTATTTAGTATTTAAAAGGAATAAAATTCATAATTTGTTATGATTCACTTATTTTTTTTATAGTTCTTTGTGTACAATTTTAATAACTATGGGGCATTACATGTAATTTATTTAAGTTCATGTGCATTCAGATTGAAGAGTATTTTGAAAGAAGGTATTAATACCTATTACAAACCAAAGTTTGTTTTTTATTAGAGCCTGATGCAGGGATTTGTTTTTACATTTGCAGAGGTGGGCGAGGTGGTTTTGGTGCAGATCGCAGAGGTAGAGGAGCAAACCGAGGAAGAGGTGGTGGGCGTGGGAGGTTCCAAAGAGGTGGCAGAGGAGGGGTACGTGGGCGAGGTCGTGGGAGAGGAGCAAACTTACCAATTTCCAAAGAACAGCTAGACAATCAGTTGGAAGAATACATGTCAAACACAAAGGCCAACCTGGACCATGAAATGGATACATACATGGCTCAGGCAGATAGTTGAAATAGCCACCTAGATGGACAAAACATTTTTTCCTGTTTTATAGATTACGTGACAGGATATTAGAGAGTAAACGGGCTGTGTTGCTTGTATAAAAACTCGGAAGGAACATTTATGGGACAACTTTTATCAAGCAATAAGATGATGCTTTTTAAACCTTTGGGAATCTGCGACACCAACATTTAAGTTTTCACCTGTACATGTGGTTATATTTATTTAATTACTTTAATTTCTTTTTCTTCATGTGCACCAAGTAGAACAAGCACTTAATTTCCTGTTTATCTTGCATTTCTTATTTTAGGCAAATGCTGAATGACTCTTCATGTTTACTTGTAGTTTTGTACTATATTCTTTGCTTTGGTGTCAAGCCAGATTGTCATAGAATTAATATGTAGTGACAATTTTGACAGTATGAAAACAATGACCACTAATTGCAAGTGATTGTATCTTTGGTGATCCCATTATAAATGATATTCTCAAACCTTCCTCAGTATTTGCATCTTTGCAAGAATAAAAGCACCAGATGAAACTAAAACTGAATCATCAGTTTTAATTCACTTCAGAATCCTGAAGATTTTTTATTGAAATTGATAAAGCTATTGTGATAATGCCATTAAGGGAGAAAGTATGGACAGTTAAAGATCACAGAGGTAGTCACTCATTGGTGAGCCTTTCATGTCCAGTAAAGCTTTTATTTGCATAGTTTTAATTGGGTTTTCGCTTGTATTTAATGATTGTTATCCTTTAAAATATTTCATAGTGTGTTTATCTCAGACTTCATTGAATCTCCATGTGAAGAAAGGGAATATCATGAACACGTTGTGATGTGTATATTTAAAATAACAATTAAGTTATAACTTCTATGATTTAGAAGTCTTGAAATAAAGCAAGCTTGGTTTCTAGATGTTTATGTTTTTTGGGGTAGTGAGATTTATTGATCCTAGTTACATACTTTTATTTGAACGTCATTTATGGGGGGTGTTGCAGAAGAATGTTAGTCAAATGGTAATATAATTTAATGTTATATTTCTTGGATGACTCTTAAAATATTTTTAATGCTGCTTATTTTGCACATTGTTGAAACAGTGGGTTTAGTCCTTGTAAAGTTGAATGTTCCAAACAAAATTTTGAATTTATGAGAGGGAATACAAAACCAGAATATAATATACAACTCCAAATTTATACATTTTGTTTACATATTTCCAAAAATAATAAATAAAATTGATAACATTTGGATTGATCACATGACACAGGACACCACTATTTACTTGATGCAGTGTAATCCTTTTTCTGTTGGGAGCTGCAGTGATTTGGTGGATAGTGTGCCAGACTCTTAAACAAAAGTTTTGAATTCAACCATCAGGCCAACTTTGGTTAACTACCATGGTGTCTACTTGAGCAAGCCACTTTATTCCAATTGCCTGAGCACTAAATAACATATTTGTGTTGATGTCCCTTAAAGTACCAAAATAAAACCTGTTTTTTTTTGTTTGTGTAGTTGCTTGTTAATCAAGGACCTAAGAGCTATGGTTACAGTGTAAAATAGAAGCATGCCCCATCTTGTACACTGTTGACATTCTGAAATGTTTTTCATAGCTTGTGTTAGGGCAGTAAAACGTCTATGACATGAATATATTATATATATGATGAACAAGTGTATTTATAGGTAGGAAAGCAATTTTAACTTCAAGAAAAATATTGATATTAGTATTAGGTGGGGTTTGTTTTCCTCCTTTTCTTACGCTTTTTTTTCTTGGTTTTTGCAATTCTAAAGTAACATTTCTGTTCAGTTTTAGTAAAGGTTGTACCAGTAAAATATTTTTTGGATCCAGGGTAGGTATTTTTAAATTGGACTAATTGCCTGGACCACCATTATTTGGTATCATAGACATAAGATCCCTTGGAATAATCCAGGTACCCTGGCTTAAATTTTTTTTAAAGTGCTTTTAAAATATCATGCATGTTTAAATGGAACAGCCTTAACAGGATGGATGACTTCACAACGTTATAAATTTAAAAAAAAAAAAAATTAAAATCCTTATAAAAATTATAGTACTGTAAGAATCCCAAGTTAAATGGAATATCAGCAGAAGTTGTATATATTATGTTCTTCTTGTTGACCATTTTCGTATATCATGTTCTGAAAATTTAGAAAGTTCACTGAAAGACATTGCATATTGGACAGTATTGAGTAATATTTAGTTGTAAGCTTGGCATATTAGCATTCATTTTTCTGGGAAATACTTGGAATGTGATCTTGTACACGACATATTTAGAATGGTTCACAATTTACACCTTTTTGTTGTCATGCTCTTCCTAATATATTTAGTACCAAAGAGAATAATAAATGAATGCAGAAGAATGTGATGTGATTTTGTTGAAAATATTTTTTATTATTGCACTAATATTATGCAGTATCATCTTGAAAAGGAACATGTCTCTGCTATTTGGAACTGTCTTTCCAAAATTCTGGTTTAATTTCCATGTGACTGCTCTGGTAGCCTAGTGGTTAGAGCGTCCGCCTCGAATGCAGGAGGTCATGCATACATGCCAGGGTTCGAAACTAACTTTTTTATTAACTAGTCAAGTGGACTAACAGGATGAAAGACATACTAGTCCACAGCAAAATCCATTAGTCCTCAAAATACATGTACGTAACACAACAATAAAGATTCATATTATACACATTATAAATTATATTGATTTGCCATCAGTTTGTCCCAAATCAAAATCTTCTCCATCCGATTCTGAATAGTCCTCCATATACAGTGGTCTTCTTTGTCTCGGTCCACAAGAGTTCCATAAATATATAGCTGGCAGTGGATCATAATCAGCAATGTCTTCACTTGAGAAGTGAATAGTTAACAAGTCATTTAATACACTGCTGTGCAATTTGCATCTCCAATCAGATTTCGTCATTTTCAATTACTGAATCCCTGCTCTGCATCTGTAGACGAGGCTGGAAGGGTCAACACAATATCCACCAGTGCAAGAATGTTAGTGTGACCTTCTTGAAATTTCTTGTTAACATCACACCATTGTAAGTTCTCTACCTGACATCCACAGGCATAAATTAAACTTTTCAAGAGTTGCCACTCTTCAACCTTTTTGAAGCCTGCCATTGTCATGACTGGGGAAAAATGTTCCAGCAGAGTAGTAACATCCTCATCACCAGATCCAATATGATTCGAGTCTCTTGGCCATGAATGAAAATCTGCAAAATGTTTGGCTTTCAATATATCACACTGCTGTTTGTCAAATCGGGCATCCAAGTGTTCTGCTTAACTGTTGATCATGTCTTCTCTAGCATGAAGTGATAACTGCACTAATGTTGGGGAACATTGTTCTTGTAGTACAAAACGATGTCCATTACCAATATCTTGCAGAAACTTTTTTAACCTAGGTCCGTCTCTTAATTTCAACTGTTCCAAGACACCAATAGTTGCAAGAACTCTCAGGTACACTTCAGACACCAAACAAGACTAATTTTGAAGAAACAATGACAACTTGGACAGTAAATTTATGACATCAGTCAAGAATTGGGCATAATTAACAAGATGCAGATCTAGCAACATTTTCAGATAGCCAGCTGCTTTCCCAATAGCTTCAGGTCTTCTAGGTGAAGGCTGATCAGATTTAGTCAACGTCTGGAGGTGACTGACTATTGCTGGATATGATTTCCACTAATTGTCCGAAGCCCTCTGCCAACCATCTAGTTCCACCAACACAAGTTGGGACTATCTTGGTGATTCCCAGTACCTCACATGCACCTAACAAATCACTTCTATTTAAAGGGCTATTGCGATAAAAATAGTAAAGTCCTGTTAACAGCTCCTCAACTTTTGCATGGATAGGCTTTTTTTGCAATGGCAGCTTTGTAGGCCAGTTCCAAACGATGAACATGGCAATGTATTCCTAAAAGACATTTCAGCGATTCTCTAAATCTAGCAATAACACCATTGTTTTTTCCAGTGTTTACTGCAGCTCCATCAGAACCAAATCCTACAAGTTTACTCTTGTAATCTTGCATTGCAATTGATGCAAATGCATCATCAATAGCTCCTAAAATCCCATCAGCATTAGCTCGTGAAACTTCTGTCATACCCAAAAATGAGTGCATATTTGCCCACCCATGGCAGTTCTCACATAAACAACTTTTTGTTCGCAGAAGCCTTTATCAGTGATAATACTAATAAATGGTGGTGATTTAATCTTTTGTTTAAGTTTATTTCTTGCACACTGCAATACATTCTGAAAACACTTGTGCCTCTTTGTCATTGAGATATGTTTGACCAACATCAATTCCCTTTTTGGCATCCAGTTGAACCATCCACATATAATCGCTAAACGGCCTTCTCATTTTTACTAAGGCTTGTACATTCCTAAACAAAATTGACATTCTTCCATTAACTTTATTGTTTAGCGTCATGACAATTTTACTTGCAGATGACTGTCCTTTTGGTTTCGATAACTCTCGACTCGTGATCATGCATTTCTGATGGATTTGCGATTTGGTTTCATGATATACTGTTGTTTCCAACCGTAAATTGGAACATCCAACTACAAATGAGTTTTTTTTTTCATCCTCCGTTTTTGAATGCTCTCTGCAGATGCTGCAAAACATGGTATTTACGTCGGGTTTAAAGTTAAACCACAGCCAACCGCATTTCCACTTCTCTAGAAAAGTTTGGTTCCTACTTTATCATACTGTTTGTCGCATTCCCTTTTGTCCTCATTATTGTCAGTCTTCAGCCTTTTGGCCGGATTTTCCACACCTTGTACAAATCGCCACATTGTTCTCTTTGATTTCTTTGTTTAACTATGATCCTGGTAAGTGCAACAATAACGCTTTGCACACTATTTGTAATGCTTAATATAAAGCGCCTAGTTGATCTGGATTTACATACAGGAGTTACAACAAATTCAATAACTAAAAACAGCAAGTTATTTGCCCGCATTTCTGCTATGAAATTCATTAAAAATATCAGGAAAGCAAACTTTAAAATAATTACATGCATTCATTTTTTATTAGTCAGGTGGACTTGTATTGGAAAATATTTATTAGTCCGGGAGGAAAACTATTAGTCGCGGACTAACGGACATATGTTAGTTTAAAAACCTGCATGCCAAACATTACGCTTTTGGCGTAATCATTACCCTTATTTTCCACTAAATTATGCGTAAACGTGTATGGATTACGCTTTTTCGGTATATCCACCTTCCCCCAAAAATCAATAGTTTTCTCGTTTTTATTAACATCCCGTTAATCCCACAGACCTTATTTTAGAAAAGATGGCTTCTACGTAATACATTATAAGAGGACACTTGTCCGTGCACTTTCCTAACACTGTTATGTTCTATTTATAGCAACTATCCTATTACCCAGAAACATGCTAGTTCTACTTTCGACCTTGTATTTTATTTATAGCAGCTGTATGGCATAGTGAGGAGAGAACAGACTGGTTTTTTAATCTTTACTCACAGATTTTTTCTTCTAATTTATATTTAGTACAGAACCAGTCTATAGGTATTTGGTGCTAAAAAGTATAATTTATTTTAGTTGATGCGTGTACGAGAGCAAAAATATATCCTTTCAAATAATTTCACAGATGGATTAGAAAAAGTCCAATACTAAACGAAACATAAAATATTAATATTTGGCGCTAAAAGTCATCAGATGTATTCTAGTCAATGTTTGTGTTAGAGCACATATATTTTTTCAAAGAATTTCACAGGTGGATCAGAAAAAGACCAAAACAACCAAAAGACAACAAATCCTTCAAAGATGAATACATAATGGCATAATACATTGTTCCATTCTCGGGCACAGGGGCTTGCATCGTTGCTTAAAATTGACCTGTCATACATGTACTATATAGTACATGTATGACTGGTCAGTTTTTAGCAATGATACGAGTCCCTGTATCGTAGGGCAGCATCATGCTCATTTTAATATTGGGCATGGTGGTAAATTTTATGTGGAGAAACACTTGAAAACAAAGAAACATCGAATTAGCTCATCTTACGAACTCAAATAATAAGGTAGCTTCTTATCTACAGCAGAACTAAATTGCGGACATGAATGTTATAAATGCAGAGGTGTCATTTACCGAGCTCTAGAAAGATAATAAATATCTAGCTATTGGTGCAGAAGCAAGAGAATTCATAGAACACAATTCTACTCTAGTTGTGAAGGTGTTGGATGATAATGTTAGAGATTATTATGCTACAGCCTGTGATTACATGCTCCAGAAATTCCCCTATGGAGATGAAGTGCTTTTAAATGCTTCAGTTGCTGATGTAAATGAGAGACAGTCAAAAAGCTTCAAAAGTGTTAGATTCTTTGTCAAGAGATATCCCTTTCTATTACCATCTTTGCCTACCTTGGCTCCTCTGGAATTCCTGCAGTATAAAGTTGGGATTCTACCTGACATTATACTTAATGCAGATAGATTTGATGTACAGTGGCACCTTATTTCCCAGCTAAAAGACACAATCACTGGAAGATATAAATTTCCTCTTCTTTGTCAGGTTATGAAAGGAATATTGGTTCTTTACCATTCTAATGCTGACTGAGAGATTGTTCAGTATTGTTAACAAAAATAAAAGTGAATTCAGATCCAGGCTCAGTAACCCAGTACTTTGTGCTCTACTGGTGTGCAAAACATTCATGGTCACAGCTGGTACAAAGTGTTTTAAAATGCAACATGAAAATCTGTTGCTTTCAAAAGTTAAAAGTGCTAGATATGAAAACTTTAAGTAGTAAATGATGTTAAAAGATGAGAGGGGCAAATAAATCATTGTTTATTGCATTTTTAGCATGTTATTTGTGGATTTCTCTTTTTCTGCTTGGATTCCTCTTTTTGACCACTTGGATTACACTTTTTCCTCGCCAGGGGTTGGCATGTATTGGTCGTGTGTTAGATCCACGGCCGAGTCATACCAAAGACTTACAAAAACGATACTAACAGCTGCCTCGCTTGGTGCTCAGCATTAAGAGGTTAGTGCTAGGACTGGTCGGCCTGGTGTCAGGATAATGTGACTGGATGGGACATGCTACATGTCTACAACATGATGCCCAGGTGCCTAGTCATCACTATATAAACTGCCACACTGCATGCATTGTAGCGTCATACTGAAAAATTTTTAAAGCTATACTAAAATCCAAATCACACAAGACACTTTCTGTGTGGCTTTATTTTGCACTTAAACTCTAGTCTAGATTTACTTGTGCTTACTATTGCCAGAGATGGAACTTTTATGGTTTGAGTCAGAGATCTGGTTTTTAAAACAGACTGACCTTCCCTTGTTTTTTTGTTAAAATTTCGGGTGGACTTTCTCCGTTTCATTTTTTGTTTTTATTGAACTTTTTTTCCTGGATTTAGACCGTTCTTTTCAATTGTCACCCTTTGAATTGATCGAGTCTGCTTGGAGCACCACTGATGCATCTGCCATTACATGATTGATTGATTGATTGTTTGTTTTTTAATGGCGCATCAGCACTTTTAGGCTATTTAGCGCCAAACAAAGTGTTATTTGTATAATCTTTTAAAACTGATTGATTGATTGATTGTTTGTTTTTTAACGGCGCATCAGCACTTTTAGGCTATTTAGCGCCAAACAAAGTGTTATTTGTATAATCTTTTAAAACTTATAAAAGGTCCTATATCGACCAGCGATATAAAAGAACAAATGGTTGAAATTAAAAACGGTAAGATGGTAACGGTGCAAAATAAACCTTCCCGATCAACAGGAGATGTAAAAAAGATGAATAGGTATTAAAATGGGACGGTATATATATTGCATAAAACTGCACAAGGTGATAGCATAAAAGTCAGAGTTTAGAGTAAATATTTACAGCTTTCAAGAACTCTATAATACGAGTGATGTTTATATTATCAAAAAGTTCTTTCATGTCATGCACAATGTAATAACGATCGCGCGTAGGTTGTAGGTCAAAGCACTCTATCATAAAGTGCTTGACAGTGAATGGTTCATTGCAAGAAACACACTCTGGTGGGTCTTCACCTTTTAGTATGTGGGTGTGGGTGATATAAGTATGACCAATTCGGATTCTTGCAATGACTACCTCCTCCCTACGAATGGTTCTGTAGGAAGGAGTCCATTCTCCTACAGTTGGTTTGATTGCGTGAAGTTTATCTACAGCATCATTCCATGATGCCTGCCACTTCTGACGTAAGAACTTTCTGATACAAGGTTTAAAATCAGTATATGGTATTTTAAAATCAGATGGTTCTTGAGAAAGGGCCATTTTAGCAGCGCGATCTGCTTTTTCGTTACCTTTAATACCAATGTGGCTAGGTAACCAACAGTATATTATATTGTGGGAGACACTTACCTCGGTATTTTTTACGAGTATGTTTTTCAATAATGGGTTCTCCAGTTTTCTATTGTGTAGCAACTGGAGTACTGATAGCGAGTCGGAGAAGATGATACTGTTTAAAATACGGTTTTTTTCTATATGTTGCAGAGCAAGGTCTATTGCTCTGATTTCGGCTGTAAAAATTGATGCTCCATTTGGTAAGCGAACTTGCGTTGTGTGATTTCCACAAACAAAGGCTGCAGCAGCCTTTTCCTCATCCTTTGATCCATCAGTGTAAATTCTGGTGTAGTTTTTAAATTCGGTGAGGAGTTCATGGTAAGAGTTGTGGAAGACAGAAGGGTTTGTTTCGGACTTTTTCCCATCGTGTAGCGTAAAACGTACTTTTGGTTGTTTAATTAGCCAGGGTGGTGTTTCGGAGATGGATGTTTTCTGAATTTTTGAAAGATCTATATTTGTAGTGTCAAGGCTGGATGATATTCTAATGCCAAAGGAAGGTATGGCGTTTGGTTTATTTTCGTATAAAGTTTTGTATTTGGGTTGAAAAACAGCCGAAAAAGCAGGATTCAGAGGGTTTGATTTTAATTTGAGAGCATACTGTGCGGAAAGCATTTCTCTACGATGCGATAACGGTGGTTCATTCACCTCAAATAGAAGGCTTTCACAAGATGTTTTAAATGCTCCCAGAGCCAGTCTTATTCCCTGATGATGAATTGGATCAAGCATTTTAAGATATGATTTTCTGGCTGAACCATACACAACACAACCATAGTCTAGTTTGGAGCGAATAAACGTTCTGTATAAATTTAGGATGACTTTTCTATCAGCACCCCAGTCAGTGTGCGCTACTACTTTAAATAGGTTAAGTGCTTTTAAGCATTTAGCTTTTAAGTTCTTTAGGTGTGGAATAAAGGTCAGTTTTCTGTCAAAGATTATACCTAAAAATTTGGTTTCCTCAACAACTGGAATAGGTGTTCATCCAGTGTGAGGTTCGGTTCATCGTGATGTTTTCGTAACTGACAGAAATGCATGCATACCGTTTTTGATTTCGAGAATTTGAAACCGTTTGCATTGGCCCAATTTTGAATTTTGTTTATATTTTGCTGCAGTTGTCTTTCAATTGTATGCATATGCTTTGACCGATAACATATTAGAAAATCATCAACGTATAACGAGCAATCCACACCAGGAGTCAAACACTTGGTGATGCTATTAATTTTGATGTTAAAGAGCGTCACAGATAAAATACTGCCCTGGGGCACACCCATCTCTTGCTCGTGCAGATCTGAGAGGGTAGAGCCCACTCATACTTTGAATTCTCTGTCGGAGAGAAAGTTGGATATGAAAGAGGGCAGACGGCCTTTTAGACCTAGATCGTTCAGGTCATTTAGTATCCCGTACTTCCATGTCGTGTCATAGGCCTTTTCTAAATCAAAGAAAACCGCTACTAAATGTTCTTTCTTAATAAATGCATCGCGAATAAATGTTTCCAGTCTAACCAGATGATCATTGGTGCTCCTGCCATATCGAAAGCCACTTTGGAAAGGAGATATTAAATTGTTAGTTTCCAAATACCAGACAAGCCGAGAATTGATCATTCGTTCCATTGTTTTGCACACACAGCTTGTGAGTGCAATTGGTCGATAGCTGTTGGGGTTTTCGCTATCTTTACCGGGTTTGGGGAATGGTATTACAGTTGCTTCTTTCCAGATTTTTGGTACATTACCAGTAATCCATAAATCATTGAAGAGTTTCGAAAGAGATGTTAATGATGATTCTGGAAGGTGTTTCAGAAATGTATCTCGTCAGGCCCAGCGGATGTATCATGGGCCTTATCTAAAGCCTCCCTAAGCTCCGATAGTGAGAACAATTTATTATAACTTTCCGAGTTGTTGGATGTGAATTTTAAACGTGACTTTTCTTTTTGAGTTTTAAGTTTTCGGAAGGCTTCTGAATAATTAGATGATGAGAAATTTTTCGAGAAACTGTCAGCAAGAATATTTGCAATGTCACGTTTTGAACTAAAGTTGTTATTGTTCAGTGTCAGATGTCGGAGAGGGTTTTGCTTTCACTTTCCGTTTATTTTGCGTATAGTGTCCCAAACTTTCTTAACAGAGGAACGAGAGTTTAAAGAAGAAACATACTTCTTTTATGATGCTCTTTTACTTTCTTTGATTATGTGGCGAGCTTTGGCCCGGGTAATGCGATATATATTTAAGTTTTCGGGCGTTGGTTGATTATTAAATTTCCTTAATGCTTCTCGGCGTAGTTTAATGGCTTCCTTACATTCCTTAGTGACCCAAGGTTTTGGGTTCTTTTACAATATGGCGAGGACTTGGGAACGGATTCTTCTGCAATCTCTATTAAAATAGATGTAAAATGCTGAATGGTGTCGTCAACATTGAAAACTGTATTCTCATTCAGCCTAGTTTTACAGTGTTTCAAACTTGGCCCAGTCGGCCTTCTTTAAATTCCATTGTGGAATTACTTCATCGACTGTAGAGTTAAGATTTACAAGAAAGATTGGGAAGTGATCTCTGCTGTGAAGGTCATCAGCGACCTTCCATTCATAGTCCAAAAGCAGAGAAGGAGAACAAATTGTCAAATCGATGCTTGTGTATATACCCGTGCCTGGGTGTAAATATGTAGGTGTTTTGGTATTATATAGACACAGATCGTGTCTAGAAATAAAGTCTTCAACTTTGTGACCTCTGTCACTTATATGATTTGATCCCCATAAAATGTTATGGGCATTAAAATCCCCGAGTAAAACAAAGGGTGCGGGAAGCTGTTGAACAAGATTGTCGAGTTCGTTTGGTACTAGGTTAGTGTTTGGTGGTAAATAAATAGAGCAAAATGTAATCACTCGATGTAGAGTGACGCTTACAGCAATGGCTTGTAAATTGGTGTTTAAATGAATGAAGCTATGAGGAGCTCTGTTGTTTACAATAACAGAAACTCCTCCTGATGCCCTATCAACATTTGGAGAGCAGGTGTTAAACAGGGAGTAGTTTTTAAAATATTGTCCGTATCTTTCAAGAATGTTTCTTGAGGGCATAGTACCGCAGGATCATGTTCGTTTAAAAGCAAGAGAATATCATTGTAATTTGCTTTAAGTCCTCGACAATTCCATTGTATGATAGTGTTTTTCATTATAAATTTAAATTAAAGATTGTGGAGCTAGGTTAGACCTTTCGCAGAGGGAATTTGTTTTGTTATTTCTCTGGAGGAAGTACGGGGGTGAATTTTTTGTTTGTAGGTCTGGAGTGCCCTTGGGCGCATGGAGCAGATTCTTCTGCATCCATGCTCTCGATGTCTCCAAACCTGTTATAAAGTTTGATGGGGTCATCTGACCCCTTTTGTTGCCTGTTTCCATGAGATTTATTTTTGTTTTTTGGTGATTTAGGTTGTTGGGTATTGCTGAATGTAGTTTGTGTAGATGCCGTGTTTTTCTGTGATTGGTAATGATGGGTGTTTGAGCTTGGTGTTGAATCGGGTGCTTCTGTTTGTGTTTGAGCGTCCTTCGTTGTTTTAGGATTGCTCTTCACTACAGTGGAGAAGGATGGGCTGTTTTCGCCTGTACAAGTTTTCTGGCTTCTGGATAGGGAATATTATTTGTGTATTTTACCCTCTGAATTTCCTTCTCCTGTTTCCAGGTATCGTAATCCTTGGAATTTGCGTGGTGCTCTTTTCCACAGTTGACACAATGCGGAGTTGCTCTACAGTCAGCTTCCTGATGAGAATTGTCTCCGCATCGGCCACATATTTGGGTTTTAGAGGAGCGGTCTTCGTGATGGCCGTATTTTTGACATTTATAACATCGAAGGGGGTTTGGAATGTAGATGTCAACCTTCACTTGCAAGAAGCCAACTTTGACCACTTTGGGTACAGTTGGCTTGTTGAAGGTGAGTACAATGGTGTTGGTGTCCTGCAGGTTATTATTACGTTTGATACGTATTCGACGGACTGCAGTGACACCTTTACTTTTCATTCCTTCAATGATATCTGCGTCGGTGACTCCAGCCAAGTCACGACAGCGAATCACGCCTTTGGACGTATTGTGTGGTGTGAGCGAATGAGGTCACTGGAATATCGAACAAAGTTTTTATTTTCTTGATATTGTCTGACTGACCTCGTCGCTCACATTCCACGAGAAGGCAACCCGATTTCATTTTTTTGACGCTCTTTGGTGTACCAATCAAGCCTGTAATTGTTTTCTCGATTACAAACGGAGAGAGTGAAGCAAGGGATTTTGCGACATCTTTAGATTGTATTACCATGAAGCGTGGAAATGTGTCCACACTACATGGTTCGTCGTCCGAGTCAGATAAAGTTTTCGTACATTTATTTTGATTTGTTTTGGAAATATCCATTTTGGCTAGATTAAAAATTCAGCACCCGTGCTCCCCACCCACCAAGGAGCCCAACAAGGGGACACTTTTCAAGTGTCAGGGATACGCAGATGCCATACTCAGTTGATAAAATTACCTTTGATTGACCCTGAAGTCGCCAATTTCTAAGGTCCGTTAAATTACCCCCCGATTGACCCGTTAAGCCACCGCCTTCTAGAAAGTCTTCTAAGACTTGGAAAAGGGAAAGATAAAGGATTAGAATATAGGGGCAACGGTGGTATCAAGAGAGATACAAGGAGAAAGATAAAGGAGGTGAGAGAGTAAATAAAGACTTCCTAGGGCTCGGCGTGACCAGCCGATTTCTCGGAACCGGGCCCATCCCGACCATCCGTCTAAGAGAAGTAGAGGCCAAAGTAGTGTATTGCAGGGAAAGCCTCTACTCAACTACCAGGATCCTTTCCTCCTCCGACAAGGGACGCAACCCACGGCAAACAGGTTGCCTCAAATTAGTCGCCTTTTACGACACGTAGTGAGGCACGTCGGGCCAATTCTACAACCCCGGACCCACAGGGGGACATCTGCCATTACATTACTGCAAAGCACTGTAAACAAATTTAACCTTTCACTGAATAGCGAAATGTCTGAAGGAAGCTGTTTGATGCCAGATGTATTTTGCAGTATAAATGAATGTACTGGCGACCTGAGAGAGTGGCCAAATGTCATGTACGGCAACATTTACAACTATTTAATCTCGTCAAAAGCAATAGATGGAAAAGAAGTGAGGACTTTAAAAGCTTACAAAGTTATAACTACTTCCAGAGTGGAAAGTTTTTGCACAATACATCGAACTTGGAGAATAAAATTATCATGAAAGAAGAAATACGCTTATCACAGACAGTAAATAAAGTAAATGAAGCTTACGCTATTTGTAAAATGGAGGGGGTTGTTGAGAATGGGTGGTGTGCATGTATGGTAGGGAAAGGGCATACCTACTTTGCTTTCTTGTGGAAAATTTAACATGCTGTGAGAAATAACCTTACTGGGGTCAGTTTTACTGATAAGACCGCTAATTGGAACAGAGCTATAAAGAGAAATTTTGAACCAAACCCCCTTACAAATATTAAATTAATAATAAAAAAATGGCGACAGCCCCATTAAAGATGACAGACGTAGTGCATATTGCCCAAAATACACCATTTTATTTGACAAGTACAGAGTTTAAAACTGCTGTTGACAATTCACCACTTGAAGCTTATTTCAAACTAAAGGAACAACAGTGAACATTCAAACTACAGGTGATACGTCACTTCATTATCATATCAGTCATGAAAGCTTATCTCTTGTGGGGAATGCTTAACATTTTTTCTTAAGTATGTACATCTGGATGCAGATCATATTAATAAAGTGCAAAATGAAACTCAGTATAAATGTCCTTTGTGGAAAGACTTAAAGATAAGAATCGCAGCTGGCAGTGCATACAAAGTTCCCATTAAAGAGATAGCTGATTGCATCAATTTCATAAGGGATCATTTACATTCAAAATTTATTGGCAACAAATTTACAAAAAATGGACAGAACAGTGAATTTAAAGCAAAACAATTATTAAATTCAAATGTATATACTGTAAATGACTCCGGATTGTACATGTCAGTGGAGGAGAAATGGTTATATGCAAGTCCTGATGGGATTTTAAATGGAAATACTTCGCTAGAAATTAAATGTCCATTTCCTAATTGTATATGGACAGTGTTAGAGCAACTCTTTGCTAGTGGTAAATATGATATAAAGAGTGAAAATAGAAATATTGTATTAAAAGTGAAAGGAGGCAGAGGATTTCATTTAGGAGTTCAATTAACTATGTTTTATACAGGATTGAGAATGTAAACATTTTATCTGGCACAATGAAGACGACTACAAGTTTGTAGATGTTCAATATGACAATCACTTTGTGAAAATCAAATATTGCGCCATCGTGAATTTTATTACAAGATTGATTGATTTTATTTTTAAAGGCACGTCAGCACTGTTAGGCTATTTAGCGCCAAACAAAATGTTATTTGTGTATTATTTTAAAAATTATAAAGGTCCTATATCGACCAGCGATATAAAAGAACAAATGGTTGAAATTAAAAACGGTAAGATGGTAACGGTGCAAAATAAAGCTTCCCGATCAACGGGAGATGTAAAAAAGATGAATAGGTATTAAAATGGGACGGTACATATATTGCATAAAACTGCACAGGTGATAGCATAAAAGTCAGAGTTTAGAGTAAATATTTACGGCTTTCAAGAACTCTATAATACGAGTGATGTTTATATTATCAAAAAGTTCTTTCATGTCATGCACAATGTAATAACGATCGCGTGTAGGTTGTAGGTCAAAGCACTCTATCATAAAATGCTTGACAGTGAATGGTTCATTGCAAGAAACGCACTCTGGTGGGTCTTCACCTTTTAGTATGTGGGTGTGGGTGATATAAGTATGACCAATTTGGATTCTTGAAATGACTACCTCCTCCCTACGAATGGTTCTGTAGGAAGGAGTCCATTCTCCTACAGTTGGTTTGATTGAGTGAAGTTTGTTATTTACAGCATCATTCCATGATGCCTTGAGAAATGCATCACAATTGTTTCCAGTCTAACCACATGATCATTAGTACTCTGGCCATAATGAAAGCCACTTGGGAAAGGAGATATTAAATGATTTGTTTCCTGGTACCATACAAGCCGAGAATTGATCATTCGTTCCATTGTTTTGCATACACTGCTTGTCAGTACAATGGGTTGATAGTTAGTAGGATCTGCGTTATCGTTACCTACGTTTGGGAAATGGCATTACTACTGCTTCTTTCCAGATCTTACATTACCAGTAATCCTCAAATCACTGAAATTTTTCAAGAGATTTTAAAGATGAGTCTGGAAGGTGTTTTAAAAACTGGTAATGTATTTCATCAGGCCCAGCGGATGTATCATGGGCCTTGTCTAAAGCCTCCAAAAGCTCCGATAGTGAAAACAGTTGGTTATAACTTTCAGAGTTGTGACTTTTCTTTTCGAGTTTTTAATCTTCGGAAGGCTCCCAAGTAATTAGATGAGAAAGAATTTTTAGAGAAACTATCAGCAAGAATATTTGCTATCTCACATTTTGAATTAGCACTGTTATTATTCAGCTTCAGATGTTGGAGAGAATCATTTTCTCTTTCCGTTTATTTTGCAGATAGTGTCCCAGACTTTTGTTAATAGAGGAACGAGAGTTTAAAGAAGAAACATTTCTTCCATGATGCTCATTTACTTTGTTTGAATGTGCGACGAGCTTTCGCCCGGAGGATACGGTATTTACCTAAATTTTTGGGCATTGCATGATTGTTATATTTTTTTAATGCTTCTCGGCGTTGTCTAATGGTTTCCTAACATTCCGGGGGCCCTGAGTGGTCTAAAGTGCTCTCCATTACAGATCACTGCCATCTCACCTCTGTCTGCGTGGGTTCGAGTCTAGGATTCGGGTAACGTGGGTATGTGAGAAAGCTCGCCAGTAGCTTCTCGTGGGTCGGTGGTTCTTCCCGGGGTTTTCCAGGGTTCTTCCTCCACCATTAATACTGGCCACCATGCATAGCCTATCGTGTGCTGAAAAATGGCGTTAAACCCCACAACAAAAAAATCCTAACATTCCTTAGTGACCCGAGATTTTGAGTTCTTTTACAGTTCAGTGAGGACTAGGGAATGGATTCTTCTGCAATGTCTATTACAAAAGGTAATCACTCAATGTAGAGTATGTAAACAGGAATGGCTTGCAAATTTGTGGTTAAAGGGATAACGCTACAAGGGGCTCTGTTCTTCACAACAATAGAAACTCCTCCGGAGGCCCTGTCAACATTTTGGGAGTAGGTGTTAAACTGAGAGTACTTTTTAAGTGTGATGTTATCCGTATGTTTCATAAAGTTTCCTGACGGCATAGTACTGCAGGACTATGTTCGTTAACTCTTTACCTTCTGCTAATGCATATATGCGACCATAAAAATAGCCTTGCAACCCCAGAGACGCATATACAAGCTGCTAATAATACTCTCTCTGTCCCGGCTGGCTCATACATGCGTTTCCGGCCAAGGGTTGGGAAACCCCCGATATGCATATACACGTTTCATATTCAAGCTTTGTATTGGATGAAATTACAAACATTCGTTATCTTTTATGATATTTAGCCAGTGAAAATAGTCCTTACATAAAATGATGAATGTATTGTATTAATAGTTTTACAGCATATAAGCAAGAAATTCTACTGAAAACGAGGTCAATGGTGACAGTAAAACAAAATGTCAACATTCATGTATTCCGACAACAATTCTGATGGAAGTTTTGAAGGATTTGAAAGTGATGATATTGATTTTAACCAGATTCAAGATGAAGGATTGGACATTATTATAAGTCCCGTTTTGACACCTGACATTTCAGATTTATCTGAAACGCGAGACAATCAAATCAGGTCAGAACATGCGAGACCAGTAAATGTGGATGACTTTACAGCAGTTTCAGGGCCAGCATTTATTTTATAAGAAAATGCAAGGGAACTAGATTTCTTTTTACGTGCTTCAGGCAGTATCATAAAAAATCACTAAATCTGCAATAAAAGAGTGGACACATTGGTGTGCAAAAAAGTGATGAGAAAAGTAATTTAATATACATTTTAAACACATATATTGAGATATATTTTTTTATTATAAATATGTGAACATAAACATTGATTCCTGTGGATTATGTACTTGGTGGTGGAAATGAGTGGCACAAAACATTGGTTAAGCGTTTAAAATTTTATTTTTCATTAAATTACATAGTCTGCATGGGACAAAATTGATACAGAAAATGTAGACAGCATGTAAATAACTCAAGAAGTTCTCACTCAGGCAGCTATTATGATGCTCTGGGGTTCAGCCTACAAACAGCTGCAAGAAGGCAGGCTGCTTGTCAGGCTTAGTAGCCAGGGCAGCAAGTACTTGCAGAAGGTAAAGAGTTAAAAAGCAGAAGAATATCATGGTAGTTGGCTTTAAGTTCTTGACAGTTCATTGTATGATGGTGTTCTTCATTATATCTGGAGCTAGGTTAGACCTTTCACAGAGGCAATCTGTTTGGTTATTTCTCTGGAGGAAGTACAGGAACATTTTTTGTTGGTAGGTCTGTAACTAACTTGAGCGCATGGAGCAGTTTCTTCTGCATCCATGCTCTCAATGTCTCCAAACCTGTTGTAGAGTTTAATGGGGTCGTCTGATCCCTTTTGTTGCCCGTTTCCTTGAGATTTGTATTTATTCTTTTGTGATTTTGGTAGTGGTATTATTATGAGGCATGTCGGGGCCAATTTTACATCCCTGGATCTACATAGGAGTAAAAAATTTGAAAGTAAATCAATAGGAACCCACCGTAGTTAGCTCTCAGCCTCTGTATTAAATAGAAGTGTTGTGTGCAAAAGGGTCTGCAATGGCGCATGTGTAGAGTTTCATTGCCGTTGCATCTGTAGTGTAAACAGCATCATGGCCAGGTCGGGTTCAAGAAATGTATTTGAAATGGTATCTATGAGAAAGAGAATGACTGAAGAAGAATTTTCTTCAATTCAAGACACAAAGTGATGAGTACAGCAGGTTCTCGCATCATACAGCATGACCTGGACATTCATTTCTGCCAGCAGAAAGGGCGATAGTTATGCCTTCTGCAAACTGTGTAAAACTGATATATCAATTAGAAGTGGTGGCGGGAAAGACATTTCTCTCCACATAGGCTCAGAGAAGCATAAAGTGATCAACAAGGCTAGACAAGTAACTCCAATTACATCACTCTTTTCAAATAATATGAAACGTTCAATAGACTGCAACGACTCGTGCTTAAGTTATTATGTGCAAAATCATCGCTTACCACAATCTGCCATTAGAAACAGCCAATTCCTCGAGTGATGGCTTAAGGATCGATTATATGGGGAAGATACATTTGTCGACTAGGATGTTGAATTCTAGAGTCCATCTGAAGAGGATACCTGCACAAAAAACAAAACCACAGACTACCTGTGATCCTGATGAGAACAATATTATCCTGGTGTCACAATTACTCTTGGAGCTTTTATGTCGTTGATAGCATTATATTACACAAAGTGTAATTTGACTGGGTATGCAGTGTTGCAATTAAACATCATAGCAGTTGCCCTTCCAAATGGGTACAATTTGTGTACCATATTTTCGCGCATTTAAGACGCACCTAATTATAAGACGCACCCATATACAAGACGCGGGTTTTGACGATTTGTGTAAAAAATATTTTACATAAGACGCCCACAAATATAAGACGCACGTGGCCTAGCCATCTGCTGCACTAAGCAATTTATATCCAGTGGTTTCCTTTCCTTTATCATAAATGAAAATTTGTCTAATGTTTCATCACCCGTCGGATGTAAACAAGGCTTCATTACCATTTTTAGTTGAGATCAAAGAATTGTCTGAGGCAGGACTGCAACGGTTATCGTTTATTCTTATCTCCCGCTGCGCCAATAGCGGATGGGTTGAGTACCTGGTATCTAGATTCTAGAACAATAAACGCCAGATGTAAAGGCGGCTTCATTGATCTGCTAGGCCAAGTCTTCAGTGGGTGGGATTAGTACCGTACATAGACCAATAAATGCCCGATGTATGCGGTTAGCATAAATGATTGATTGATTGATTGTTTATTTTTTAACGGTGCATCAGCACTGTTAGGCTATTTAGCGCCAAACAAAGTGTTATTTGTATAATCCTTTAAAACTTATAAAGGGTCCTATATCGACCAGCGATATAAAAGAACAAATGGTTGAAATTAAAAAAGGTACGATGGTAACGGTGCAAAATAAAGCTTCCAGATCAAAGGGAGATGTAAAAAAGATGAATAGGTATTAAAATGGGATGGCATATATATTGCATAAAACTGCACAAGGTGATAGCATAAAAGTCAGAGTTTAGAGTAAATATTTACGGCTTTCAAGAACTCTATAATACGAGTGATGTTTATATTATCAAAAAGTTCTTTCATGTCATGCACAATGTAATAACGATCGCGCGTAGGTTGTAGGTCAAAGCACTCTATCATAAAGTGCTTGACAGTGAATGGTTCATTGCAAGAAACACACTCTGGTGGGTCTTCACCTTCTAGTATGTGGGTGTGGGTGATATAAGTATGACCAATTCGGATTCTTGCAATGACTACCTCCTCCCTACGAATGCTTCTGTAGGAAGGAGTCCATTCTCCTACAGTTGGTTTGATTGCGTGAAGTTTGTTATTTACAGCATCATTCCATGATGCCTGCCATTTCTGACGTAAGATTGATTGATTGATTGATTGTTTGTTTTTTAACGGCGCATCAGCACTTTTAGGTTATTTAGCGCCAAACAAAGTGTTACTTGTATAATCTTTTAAAACTTATAAAAGGTTCTATATCGACCAGCGATATAAAAGAACAAATAGTTGAAATTAAAAATGGTAAGATGGTAACGGTGCAAAATAAAGCTTCCCGATCAACGGGAGATGTAAAAAAGATGAATAGGTATTAAAATGGGACGGTATGTATATCGCATAAAACTGCACAAGGTGATAGCATAAAAGTCAGAGTTTAGAGTAAATATTTACGGCTTTCAAGAACTCGATAATACGAGTGATGTTTATATTATCAAAAAGTTCTTTCATGTCATGCACAATGTAATAACGATCGCGCGTAGGTTGTAGGTCAAAGCACTCTATCATAAAGTGCTTGACAGTGAATGGTTCATTGCAAGAAACGCACTCTTCCTTAATGCTTCTCGGCGTAGTTTAATGGCTTCCTTACATTCCTTAGTGACCCAAGGTTTTTGGGTTCATTTACAATATGGCGAGGACTTGGGAACGGATTCTTCTGCAATCTCTATTAAAATAGATGTAAAATGCTGAATGGTGTCGTCAACATTGAAAACTGTATCCTCATTCAGCCTAGTTTTACAGAGTGTTTCAAACTTGGCCCAGTCGGCCTTCTTTAAATTCCGTTGTGGAATTACTTCATCGCCTGTAGAGTTAAGATTTACAAGAAAGATTGGGAAGTGATCACTGCTGTGAAGGTCATCAGCGACCTTCCATTCATAGTCCAAAAGCAGAGAAGGAGAACAAATTGTCAAATCGATGCTTGTGTATGTACCCGTGCCTGGGTGTAAATATGTAGGTGTTTTGGTATTATATAGACACAGATCGTGTCTAGAAATAAAGTCTTCAACTTTGTGACCTCTGTCACTTATATGATTTGATCCCCATAAAATGTTATGGGCATTAAAATCCCCGAGTAAAACAAAGGGTGCGGGAAGCTGTTGAACAAGATTGTCGAGTTCGTTTGGTACTAGGTTAGTGTTTGGTGGTAAATAAATAGAGCAAAATGTAATCACTCGATGTAGAGTGACGCTTACAGCAATGGCTTGTAAATTGGTGTTTAAATGAATGAAGCTATGAGGAGCTCTGTTGTTTACAATAACAGAAACTCCTCCTGATGCCCTATCAACATTTGGAGAGCAGGTGTTAAACAGGGAGTAGTTTTTAAATGTGATATTGTCTGTATCTTTCAAGAATGTTTCTTGAAGGCATAGTACCGCAGGATCATGTTCGTTTAAAAGCAGGAGAATATCATTGTAATTTACTTTAAGCCCTCGACAATTCCATTCTACCATAGTGTTTTTCATTATAAATTTAAATTAAAGATTGTGGAGCTAGGTTAGACCTTTCGCAGACGGAATTTGTTTTGTTATTTCTCTGGAGGAAGTACGGGGGTGAATTTTTTGTTTGTAGGTCTGGAGTTCCCTTGGGCGCATGGAGCAGATTCTTCTGCATCCATGCTCTCGATGTCTCCAAACCTGTTATAAAGTTTGATGGGGTCATCTGACCCCTTTTGTTGCCTGTTTCCGTGAGATTTTTTACTCTTTGGTGATTTAGTGATTGATTGATTGATTGTTTGATTTTTCACGGCGCATCAGCACTTTTAGGCTATTTAGCGCCAAACAAAGTGTTACTTGTATAATCTTTTAAAACTTATAAAAGGTTCTATATCGACCAGCGATATAAAAGAACAAATGGTTGAAATTAAAAACGGTAAAACGGCAACGGCGCAAAACAAAGCCTCCCGACCAAAGGGAGATGTAAAAAAGATGAATAGGTATTAAAATGGGACGGTATGTATATTGCATAAAACTGCACAAGGTGATAGCATAAAAGTCAGAGTTTAGAGTAAACATTTACTGCTTTCAAGAACTCGATAATACGAGTGATGTTTATATTATCAAAAAGTTCTTTCATGTCATGCACAACGTAATAACGATCGCGCGTAGGTTGTAGGTCAAAGCACTCTATCATAAAATGCTTGACAGTGAATGGTTCATTGCAAGAAATGCACTCTGGTGGGTCTTCACCTTTTAGTATGTGGGTGTGGGTGATATAAGTATGACCAATTCGGATTCTTGCAATGACTACCTCCTCCCTACGAATGCTTCTGTAGGAAGGAGTCCATTCTCCTAGAGTTGGTTTGATTGCATGAAGTTTGTTATTTACAGCATCATTCCATGATGCCTGCCACTTCTGATGTAAGAACTTTCTGATACAAGGTTTAAAATCAGTATATGGTATTTTAAAATCAGATGGTTGTTGAGAAAGGGCCATTTTAGCAGCGCGATCTGCTTTTTCGTTACCTTTAATACCAATGTGGCTAGGTAACCAACAGTATATTATATTGTGGGAGACACTCAGCTCGGTATTTTTTACGAGTATGTTTTTCAATAATGGGTTCTCCAGTTTTCTATTGTGTAGTGACTGGAGTACTGATAGCGAGTCGGAGAAGATGATACTGTTTAAAATACGGTTCTTTTCTATATGTTGCAGAGCAAGGTCTATTGCTCTGATTTCGGCTGTAAAAATTGATGCTCCATTTGGTAAGCGAACTTGCTTTGTGTGATTTCCACAAACAAAGGCTGCAGCAGCCTTTTCCTCATCCTTTGATCCATCAGTGTAAATTCTGGTGTAGTTTTTAAATTCGGTGAGGAGTTCATGGTAAGAGTTGTGGAAGATAGAAGGGTTTGTTTCGGATTTTTTTCCATCGTGTAACGTAAAACGTACTTTTGGTTGTTTAATTAGCCAGGGTGGTGTTTCGGAGATGGATGTTTTCTGAATTTTTGAAAGATCTATATTTGTAGTGTCAAGGCTGGATGATATTCTAATGCCAAAGGAAGGTATGGCGTTTGGTTTATTTTCATATAAAGTTTTGTATTTGGGTTGAAAAACAGCCGAAAAAGCAGGATTCAGAGGGTTTGATTTTAATTTGAGAGCATACTGTGCGGAAAGCATTTCTCTACGATGCGATAACGGTGGTTCATTCGCCTCAGCTAGAAGGCTTTCACACGGGGATGTTTTAAATGCTCCCAGAGCCAGTCTTATTCCCTGATGATGAATTGGATCAAGCATTTTAAGATACGATTTTCTGGCTGAACCATACACAACGCAACCATAGTCCAGTTTGGAGCGAATAAACGTTCTGTATAAATTTAAGATGACTTTTCTATCAGCACCCCAGTCAGTGTGTGCTACTACTTTAAGTAGGTTAAGTGCTTTTAAGCATTTAGCTTTTAAGTTCTTTAGGTGTGGAATAAAGGTCAGTTTTCTGTCAAAGATTATACCTAAAAATTTGGTTTCCTCAACAACTGGAATAGGTGTTCCATCCAGTGTGAGGTTCGGTTCATCGTGATGTTTTCGTAACTGACAGAAATACATGCATACCGTTTTTGATTTCGAGAATTTGAAACCGTTTGCATTGGCCCAATTTTGAATTTTGTTTATATTTTGCTGCAGTTGTCTTTCAATTGTATGCATGTGCTTTGACCGATAACATATTAGAAAATCATCAACGTATAACGAGCAATCCACACCAGGAGTCAAACACTTGGTGATGCTATTAATTTTGATGTTAAAGAGCGTCACAGATAAAATACTGCCCTGGGGCACACCCATCTCTTGTTCGTGCAGATCTGAGAGGGTAGAGCCCACTCGTACTTTGAATTCTCTGTCGGAGAGAAAGTTGGATATGAAATAGGGCAGACGGCCTTTTAGACCTAGATCGTTCAGGTCATTTAGTATCCCGTACTTCCATGTCGTGTCATAGGCCTTTTCTAAATCAAAGAAAACCGCTACTAAATGTTCTTTCTTAATAAATGCATCGCGAATGAATGTTTCTAGTCTAACCAGATGATCATTGGTGTTCCGGCCATATCGAAAGCCACTTTGGAAAGGAGATATTAAATTGTTAGTTTCCAAATACCAGACAAGCCGAGAATTGATCATTCGTTCCATTGGTTTGCACACACAGCTTGTGAGTGCAATTGGTCGATAGCTATTGGGGTCTTCGCTATCTTTACCGGGTTTGGGGACTGGTATTACAGTTGCTTCTTTCCAGATTTTTGGTACATTACCAGTAATCCATAAATCATTGAAGAGTTTCAAAAGAGATGTTAATGATGATTCTGGAAGGTGTTTCAGAAACTGGTAATGTATCTCGTCAGGCCCAGCGGATGTATCATGGGCCTTGTCTAAAGCCTCCCTAAGCTCCGATAGTGAGAACAATTGATTATAACTTTCCGAGTTGTTGGATGTGAATTTTAAACGTGACTTTTCTTTTTGAGTTTTAAGTTTTCGGAAGGCTTCTGAATAATTAGATGATGAGGAATTTTTCGAGAAATTGTCAGCAAGAATATTTGCAATGTCACGTTTTGAACTAAAGTTGTTATTGTTCAGTGTCAGATGTCGGAGAGGGTTTTGCTTTCTCTTTCCATTTATTTTGCGTATAGTGTTCCAAACTTTTTTAACAGAGGAACGAGAGTTTAAAGAAGAAACATACTTCTTCCATGATGCTCTTTTACTTTCTTTGATTATGCGGCGAGCTTTGGCCCGGGTAATGCGATATATATTTAAGTTTTCG
Organism: Sinohyriopsis cumingii; assembly: GCA_028554795.2. Lineage (NCBI taxonomy): Eukaryota > Metazoa > Mollusca > Bivalvia > Unionida > Unionidae > Sinohyriopsis > Sinohyriopsis cumingii. Next base: position 79,128,844 of record CM068831.1, read on the forward strand.
GGCGTCGGTTGATTATTAAATTTCCTTAATGCTTCTCGGCGTAGTTTAATGGCTTCCTTACATTCCTTAGTGACCCAAGGTTTTAGGGTTCTTTTACAATATGGCGAGGACTAGGGAACGGATTCTTCTGCAATCTCTATTAAAATAGATGTAAAATGCTGAATGGTGTCGTCAACATTGAAAACTGTATCCTCATTCAGCCTAGTTTTACAGAGTGTTTCAAACTTGGCCCAGTCGGCCTTCTTTAAATTCCATTGTGGAATTACTTCATCGACTGTAGAGTTAAGATTTACAAGAAAGATTGGGAAGTGATCGCTGCTGTGAAGGTCATCAGCGACCTTCCATTCATAGTCCAAAAGCAGAGAAGGAGAACAAATTGTCAAATCGATGCTTGTGTATGTACCCGTGCCTGGGTGTAAATATGTAGGTGTTTTGGTATTATATAGACACAGATCGTGTCTAGAAATAAAGTCTTCAACTTTGTGACCTCTGTCACTTATATGATTTGATCCCCATAAAATGTTATGGGCATTAAAATCCCCGAGTAAAACAAAGGGTGCGGGAAGCTGTTGAACAAGACTGTCGAGTTCGTTTGGTACTAGGTTAGTGTTTGGTGGTAAATAAATAGAGCAAAATGTAATCACTCGATGTAGAGTGACGCTTACAGCAATGGCTTGTAAATTGGTGTTTAAATGAATGAAGCTATGAGGAGCTCTGTTGTTTACAATAACAGAAACTCCCCCTGATGCCCTATCAACATTTGGAGAGCAGGTGTTAAACAGGGAGTAGTTTTTAAATGTGATATTGTCTGTATCTTTCAAGAATGTTTCTTGAAGGCATAGTACCGCAGGATCATGTTCGTTTAAAAGCAGGAGAATATCATTGTAATTTGCTTTAAGTCCTCGACAATTCCATTGTATGATAGTGTTTTTCATTATAAATTTAAATTAAAGATTGTGGAGCTAGGTTAGACCTTTCGCAGACGGAATTTGTTTTGTTATTTCTCTGGAGGAAGTACGGGGGTGAATTTTTTGTTTGTAGGTCTGGAGTGCCCTTGGGCGCATGGAGCAGATTCTTCTGCATCCATGCTCTCGATGTCTCCAAACCTGTTATAAAGTTTGATGGGGTCATCTGACCCCTTTTGTTGCCTGTTTCCGTGAGATTTTTTATTCTTTGGTGATTTAGGTTGTTGGGTATTATTAAATGTAGTCTGAGTAGATGCCGTGTTTTTCTGTGCTTGGTAATGGGGGGTGTTTGAATTTGGTGTTGAATCGGGTGCTTCTGTTTGTGTTTGAGCGTCCTTCGTTGTTTTAGGATTGCTCTTCACTACAGTAGAGAAGGATGGGCCAGGATGGGCTGTTTTTGCCTGTACAATTTTTCTGGCTTCTGGATAGGGAATATTATTTGTGTATTTTACCCTCTGAATTTCCTTCTCCTGTTTCCAGGTATCGCAATCCTTGGAATTTGCGTGGTGCTCTTTTCCGCAGTTGACACAATGCGGAGTTGCTCTACAATCAGATTCCTGATGAGCATTGTCTCCGCATCGGCCACATATTTGGCTCTTGGAGCAGCGGTCTTCGTGATGGCCGTATTTTTGACACTTATAACACCGAAGGGGGTTGGGAATGTAAATCTCTACCTTTACTTGCAAAAAGCCAACTTTCACCACTTTAGGTACAGTTGGCCTGTTGAAGGTGAGTACAATGGTGTTGGTGTCCTGCAGATTGTTATTACGTTTAATACGTATTCGTCGGACTGCAGTGACACCTTCATCTTTCATTCCTTCGATGATGTCAGCGTCGGTGACTCCAGCCAAGTCACGGCAGCGAATCACGCCTTTGGACGTATTCAGTGTGGTGTGAGCGAATGAGGTTACTGGGATATCAAAGAACGTTTTCATTTTCCTGATATTGTCTGATTGACCTCGTCGCTCACACTCAATAAGAAGACAACCCGATTTCAACTTTTTAACACTTTTAGGTGTGCCAATCGATCCTGTGATAGTCTTTTCGATGACAAATGGAGATAGTGCGGCAAGCGGTTTCGTGGCATCTTTTGACTGTATGACCATGAAGCGTGGAAATGACTCCACACTAAATGGTTCATCGTCAGACTCTGATAAGGGTTTCGATCTTTTATTTTGATTTTTTTTGGAATTATCCATGATGGCTAGATTAAAAATTCAGCACCCGTGCTCCCCACCCACCAAGGAGCCCAACAAGGGGACACTTTTCAAGTGTCAGGGATACACAGATGCCATACTCAGTTCATAAAATTACCTTTGAATGACCCTGAAGTCGCCAATTTCTAAGGTCGGTAAAATTACCCCCCGATTGACCCGTTAAGCCACCGCCTTCTAAGACTTGGATTGATTGATTGATTGATTGTTTGTTTTTTAACGGCGCATCAGCACTTTTAGGCTATTTAGCGCCAAACAAAGTGTTACTTGTATAATCTTTTAAAACTTATAAAAGGTTCTATATCGACCAGCGATATAAAAGAACAAATGGTTGAAATTAAAAACGGTAAGATGGTAACGGTGCAAAATAAAGCTTCCCGATCAACGGGAGATGTAAAAAAGATGAACAGGTATTAAAATGGGACGGTATATATATTGCATAAAACTGCACAAGGTGATAGCATAAAAGTCAGAGTTTAGAGTAAATATTTACGGCTTTCAAGAACTCGATAATACGAGTGATGTTTATATTATCAAAAAGTTCTTTCATGTCATGCACAACGTAATAACGATCGCGCGTAGGTTGTAGGTCAAAGCACTCTATCATAAAGTGCTTGACAGTGAATGGTTCATTGCAAGAAACGCACTCTGGTGGGTCTTCACCTTTTAGTATGTGGGTGTGGGTGATATAAGTATGACCAATTCGGATTCTTGCAATGACTACCTCCTCCCTACGAATGCTTCTGTAGGAAGGAGTCCATTCTCCTAGAGTTGGTTTGATTGCATGAAGTTTGTTATTTACAGCATCATTCCATGATGCCTGCCACTTCTGACGTAAGAACTTTCTGATACAAGGTTTAAAATCAGTATATGGTATTTTAAAATCAGATGGTTCTTGAGAAAGGGCCATTTTAGCAGCGCGATCTGCTTTTTCGTTACCTTTAATACCAATGTGGCTAGGTAACCAACAGTATATTATATTGTGGGAGACACTCAGCTCGGTATTTTTTACAAGTATGCTTTTCAATATTGGGTTCTCCAGTTTTCTATTGTGTAGTGACTGGAGTACTGATAGTGAGTCGGAGAAAATAATACTGTTTAAAATACAGTTCTTTTCTATATGTTGCAGAGCAAGGTCTATTGCTCTGATCTCGGCTGTAAAAATTGATGCTCCATTTGGTAAGCGAACTTGCGTTGTGTGATTTCCACAAACAAAGGCTGCAGCAGCCTTTTCCTCATCCTTTGATCCATCAGTGTAAATTCTGGTGTAGTTTTTAAATTCGGTGAGGAGTTCATGGTAAGAGTTGTGGAAGATAGAAGGGTTTGTTTCGGACTTTTTCCCATCGTGTAGCGTAAAACGTACTTTTGGTTGTTTAATTAGCCAGGGTGGTGTTTCGGAGATGGATGTTTTCTGAATTTTTGAAAGATCTATATTTGCAGTGTCAAGGCTGGATGATATTCTAATGCCAAAGGAAGGTATGGCGTTTGGTTTATTTTCGTATAAAGTTTTGTATTTGGGTTGAAAAACAGCCGAAAAAGCAGGATTCAGAGGGTTTGATTTTAATTTGAGAGCATACTGTGCGGAAAGCATTTCTCTACGATGCGATAACGGTGGTTCATTCGCCTCAGTTAGAAGGCTTTCACAGGGGGATGTTTTAAATGCTCCCAGAGCCAGTCTTATTCCCTGATGATGAATTGGATCAAGCATTTTAAGATACGATTTTCTGGCAGAACCATACACAACGCAACCATAGTCCAGTTTGGAGCGAATAAACGTTCTGTATAAATTTAGGATGACTTTTCTATCAGCACCCCAGTCAGTGTGTGCTACTACTTTAAGTATGTTAAGTGCTTTTAAGCATTTAGCTTTTAAGTTCTTTAGTTGTGGAATAAAGGTCAGTTTTCTGTCAAAGATTATACCTAAAAATTTGGTTTCCTCAACAACTGGAATAGGTGTTCTATCCAGTGTGAGGTTCGGTTCATCGTGATGTTTTCGTAACTGACAGAAATGCATGCATACCGCTTTTGATTTCGAGAATTTGAAACCGTTTGCATTGGCCCAATTTTGAATTTTGTTTATATTTTGCTGCAGTTGTCTTTCATTTGTATGCATGTGCTTTGACCGATAACATATTAGAAAATCATCAACGTACAAGGAACAATCCACACCAGGAGTCAAACACTTGGTGATGCTATTAATTTTGATGTTAAAGAACGTCACAGATAAAATACTGCCCTGGGGCACACCCATCTCTTGCTCGTGCAGATCTGAGAGGATAGAGCCCACTTGTACTTTGAATTCTCTGTTGGAGAGAAAGTTGGATATGAAAGAGGGCAGACGGCCTTTTAGACCTAGATCGTTCAGGTCATTTAGTATCCCGTACTTCCATGTCGTGTCATAGGCCTTTTCTAAATCAAAGAAAACCGCTACTAAATGTTCTTTCTTAATAAATGCATCACGAATGAATGTTTCTAGTCTAACCAGATGATCATTGGTGCTCCGGCCATATCGAAAGCCACTTTGGAAAGGAGATATTAAATTGTTAGTTTCCAAATACCAGACAAGCCGAGAATTGATCATTCGTTCCATTGTTTTGCACACACAGCTTGTGAGTGCAATTGGTCGATAGCTGTTGGGGTCTTCGCTATCTTTACCGGGTTTGGGGAATGGTATTACAGTTGCTTCTTTCCAGATTTTTGGTACATTACCAGTAATCCATAAATCATTGAAAAGTTTCAAAAGAGATGTTAATGATGATTCTGGAAGGTGTTTCAGAAACTAGTAATGTATCTCGTCAGGCCCAGCGGATGTATCATGGGCCTTATCTAAAGCCTCCCTAAGCTCCGATAGTGAGAACAATTGATTATAACTTTCCGAGTTGTTGGATGTGAATTTTAAACGTGACTTTTCTTTTTGAGTTTTAAGTTTTCGGAAGGCTTCTGAATAATTAGATGATGAGGAATTTTTCGAGAAACTGTCAGCAAGAATATTTGCAATGTCACGTTTTGAACTAAAGTTGTTATTGTTCAGTGTCAGATGTCGGAGAGGGTTTTGCTTTCTCTTTCTGTTGATTTTGCGTATAGTGTCCCAAACTTTTTTAACAGAGGAACGAGAGTTTAAATAAGAAACATACTTCTTTTATGATGCTCTTTTACTTTCTTTGATTATGCGGCGAGCTTTGGCCCGGGTAATGCGATATATATTTAAGTTTTCGTGCGTCGGTTGATTATTAAATTTCCTTAATGCTTCTCGGCGTAGTTTAATGGCTTCCTTACATTCCTTAGTGACCCAAGGTTTTTGGGTTCTTCTACACTATGGCGAGGACTTGGGAACGGATTCTTCTGCAATCTCTATTAAAATAGATGTAAAATGCTGAATGGTGTCGTCAACATTGAAAACTGTATCCTCATTCAGCCTAGTTTTACAGAGTGTTTCAAACTTGGCCCAGTCGGCCTTCTTTAAATTCCATTGTGGAATTACTTCATCGACTGTAGAGTTAAGATTTACAAGAAAGATTGGGAAGTGATCGCTGCTGTGAAGGTCATCAGCGACCTTCCATTCATAGTCCAAAAGCAGAGAAGGAGAACAAATTGTCAAATCGATGCTTGTGTATGTACCCGTGCCTGGGTGTAAATATGTAGGGGTTTTGGTATTATATAGACACAGATCGTGTCTAGAAATAAAGTCTTCAACATTGTGACCTCTGTCACTTATATGATTTGATCCCCATAAAATGTTATGGGCATTAAAATCCCCGAGTAAAACAAAGGGTGTGGGAAGCTGTTGAACAAGATTGTCGAGTTCGTTTGGTACTAGATTAGTGTTTGGTGGTAAATAAATAGAGCAAAATGTGATCACTCGATGTAGAGTGACACTTACGGCAATGGCTTGTAAATTGGTGTTTAAATGAATGAAGCTACGAGGAGCTCTGTTGTTTACAATAACAGAAACTCCTCCTGATGCCCTATCAACATTTGGAGAGCAGGTGTTAAAGAGGGAGTAGTTTTTAAGTGTGATATTGTCCGTATCTTTCAAGAATGTTTCTTGAAGGCATAGTACCGCAGGATCATGTTCGTTTAAAAGCAGGAGAATATCATTGTAATTTGCTTTAAGTCCTCGACAATTCCATTGTACGATAGTGTTTTTCATTATAAATGTAAATTAAAGATTGTGGAGCTAGGTTAGACCTTTCGCAGAGGGAATTTGTTTTGTTATTTCTCTGTAGGAAGTACGGGGGTGAATTTTTTGTTTGTAGGTCTGGAGTTCCCTTGGGCGCATGGAGCAGATTCTTCTGCATCCATGCTCTCTATGTCTCCAAACCTGTTATAAAGTTTGATGGGGTCATCTGACCCCTTTTGTTGCCTGTTTCCATGAGATTTATTTTTGTTTTTTGGCGATATAGGTTGTTGGGTATTGCTGAATGTAGTTTGTGTAGATGCCGTGTTTTTCTGTGATTGGTAATGAGGCGTGTTTCAGTTTGGTGTTGAATCAGGTGCTTCTGTTTGTGTTTGAGCGTCCTTCGTTGTTTTAGGATTGCTCTTCACTACTGTGGAGAAGGATGGGCCAGGATGGGCTGTTTTCGCCTGAACAAGTTTTCTGGTTTCTGGATAGGGAATATTATTTGTGTGTTTTACCCTCTGAATTTCCTTCTCCTGTTTCCAGGTATCGCAATCCTTGGAATTTGCGTGGTGCTCTTTTCCACAGTTGACACAATGCGGAGTTGCTCTGCAGTCAGATTCCTGATGAGAATTTTCTCCGCATCGGCCACATATTTGGGTTTTAGAGCAGCGGTCTTCGTGATGGCCATATTTTTGACATTTATAACATCGAAGGGGGTTTGGAATGTAGATGTCAACCTTCACTTGCAAGAAGCCTACTTTGACCACTTTGGGTACAGTTGGCTTGTTGAAGGCGAGTACAATGGTGTTGGTGTCCTGCAGGTTATTATTGCATTTGATACGTATTCGACGGACTGCAGTGACACCTTCACTTTTCATTCCTTCAATGATATCTACATCGGTGACTCCAGCCAAGTCACGACAGCGAATCACGCCTTTGGACATATTGAGTGTGGTGTGAGCGAATCAGGTCACTGGAATATCGAAGAAAGTTTTTATCTTCTTGATATTGTCTGTCTGACCTCGTCGCTCACATTCCACGAGAAGGCAACCCGATGTAATTTTTTTGACACTCTTTGGCGTACCAATCAAACCTGTAATTGTTTTTTCGATCACAAACGGAGAGAGTGAAGCAAGGGATTTTGCGGCATCTTTAGATTGTATTACCATGAAGCGTGGAAATGAGTCCACACTACATGGTTCGTCGTCCGAGTCAGATAAAGTTTTCGTACGTTTATTTTGATTTTTTTTTGGAAATATCCATTTTGGCTAGATTAAAAATTCAGCACCCGTGCTCCCCACCCACCAAGGAGCCCAACAAGGGGACACTTTTCAAGTGTCAGGGATACACAGATGCCATACTCAGTTGATAAAATTACCTTTGATTGACCTTGAAGTCGCCAATTTCTAAGGTCGGTAAAATTACCCCCCGATTGACCCGTTAAGCCACCGCCTTCTAGAAAGTCTTCTAAGACTTGGAAAAGGGAAAGATAAAGGAGTAGAATACAGGGGAAACAGTGGTATCAAGAGAGATACAAGGAGAAAAATAAAGGTGGAGAGAGAGTAAATAAAGACTTCCTAGGGCTCGGCGTGACCAGCCGATTTGTCGGAACCGGGCCCATCCCGACCACCCGTCTAAGAGAAGTAGAGGCCAAAGTAGTGTATTGCAGGGAAAGCCTCTGCTCAACTACCAGGATCCTTTCCTCCCCCGACACGGGACGCAACCCACGGCAAACAGGTTGCCTCTACTTAGTCGCCTTTTATGACACGTAGCGAGGCACGTCGGGCCAATTCTACAACCCCGGACCCGCAGGGGGAGTTAGCATATATACCGGTAAACGTGGGAACAGTCTCTTATTACCAGTACATATAAATGAGTGATCAATTTGCTTAGCATTTTTAAAATTTATCAAATTGTCACGATGCCGAAGCGAAAATCATATACGGCCGACTTTAAATTAGATGTCATCAAGTTTGCCAAGGAGCGTGGCAACAGAGCTGCTGGAAGAGAATTTAGCTGCAGTGAGAAGAATGTACGTGATTGGAGGCTGGAGGAAGACGAGATTAAGAAGATGAATCCAAGGAAACGAGCTCGTAGAGGTAGAAAGGCAAGATGGCCGAACTTGGAAGAAAATCTAGCCGCCTGGGTGCATTCGCAACGTGACAGTAACCATGCCGTTTCAACGATACCGATCAAACTGAAGGCTCGAAATATTGCTACAGAAATGAAGATCACAGACTTTCGTGGTGGCAGTGTCAACTGGGTGTACAAGTTCATGAAACGGAACAACCTTGCAGTCCGGTCACGTACAACTTTTTGACACAAGCTTCCGAACGATTGGGAGAATAAATTGGATGTTTTCCATACCTTTGTTCAGAAGGAAATAAGTGAATTGAAGTTGGCAGATGATGACATCATCAATATGGATGAGATTCCAATGTCATTCGATGTTCCAGCTACTAGATCAGTGGCAGAGAAAGGAGTCAAGACATTCGCGATTGATACCACCGGACATGAACGAACCAACTTCACTGTTGTTTGATTGATTGATTGATTGTTTGTTTTTTAACGGCGCATCAGCACTTTTAGGCTATTTAGCGCCAAACAAAGTGTTATTTGTATAATCTTTTAAAACTTATAAAAAGGTCCTATATCGACCAGCGATATAAAAGAACAAATGGTTGAAATTAAAAACGGTAAGATGGTAACGGTGCAAAATAAAGCTTCCCGATCAACGGGAGATGTAAAAAAGATGAACAGGTATTAAAATGGGACGGTATATATATTGCATAAAACTGCACAAGGTGATAGCATAAAAGTCAGAGTTTAGAGTAAATATTTACGGCTTTCAAGAACTCAATAATACGAGTGATGTTTATATTATCAAAAAGTTCATACATGTCATGCACAATGTAATAACGATCGCGTGTAGGTTGTAGGTCAAAGCACTCTATCATAAAGTGCTTGACAGTGAATGGTTCATTGCAAGAAACGCACTCTGGTGGGTCTTCACCCTTTAGTATGTGGGTGTGGGTGATATAAGTATGACCAATTCGGATTCTTGCAATGACTACCTCCTCCCTACGAATGCTTCTGTAGGAAGGAGTCCATTCTCCTAGAGTTGGTTTGATTGCGTGAAGTTTGTTATTTACAGCATCATTCCATGATGCCTGCCATTTCTGACGTAAGATTGATTGATTGATTGATTGTTTGTTTTTTAACGGCGCATCAGCACTTTTAGGTTATTTAGCGCCAAACAAAGTGTTACTTGTATAATCTTTTAAAACTTATAAAAGGTTCTATATCGACCAGCGATATAAAAGAACAAATGGTTGAAATTAAAAATGGTAAGATGGTAACGGTGCAAAATAAAGCTTCCCGATCAACGGGAGATGTAAAAAAGATGAATAGGTATTAAAATGGGACGGTATGTATATCGCATAAAACTGCACAAGGTGATAGCATAAAAGTCAGAGTTTAGAGTAAATATTTACGGCTTTCAAGAACTCGATAATACGAGTGATGTTTATATTATCAAAAAGTTCTTTCATGTCATGCACAATGTAATAACGATCGCGCGTAGGTTGTAGGTCAAAGCACTCTATCATAAAGTGCTTGACAGTGAATGGTTCATTGCAAGAAACGCACTCTTCCTTAATGCTTCTCGGCGTAGTTTAATGGCTTCCTTACATTCCTTAGTGACCCAAGGTTTTAGGGTTCATTTACAATATGGCGAGGACTTGGGAACGGATTCTTCTGCAATCTCTATTAAAATAGATGTAAAATGCTGAATGGTGTCGTCAACATTGAAAACTGTATCCTCATTCAGCCTAGTTTTACAGAGTGTTTCAAACTTGGCCCAGTCGGCCTTCTTTAAATTCCGTTGTGGAATTACTTCATCGCCTGTAGAGTTAAGATTTACAAGAAAGATTGGGAAGTGATCACTGCTGTGAAGGTCATCAGCGACCTTCCATTCATAGTCCAAAAGCAGAGAAGGAGAACAAATTGTCAAATCGATGCTTGTGTATGTACCCGTGCCTGGGTGTAAATATGTAGGTGTTTTGGTATTATATAGACACAGATCGTGTCTAGAAATAAAGTCTTCAACTTTGTGACCTCTGTCACTTATATGATTTGATCCCCATAAAATGTTATGGGCATTAAAATCCCCGAGTAAAACAAAGGGTGCGGGAAGCTGTTGAACAAGATTGTCGAGTTCGTTTGGTACTAGGTTAGTGTTTGGTGGTAAATAAATAGAGCAAAATGTAATCACTCGATGTAGAGTGACGCTTACAGCAATGGCTTGTAAATTGGTGTTTAAATGAATGAAGCTATGAGGAGCTCTGTTGTTTACAATAACAGAAACTCCTCCTGATGCCCTATCAACATTTGGAGAGCAGGTGTTAAACAGGGAGTAGTTTTTAAATGTGATATTGTCTGTATCTTTCAAGAATGTTTCTTGAAGGCATAGTACCGCAGGATCATGTTCGTTTAAAAGCAGGAGAATATCATTGTAATTTACTTTAAGCCCTCGACAATTCCATTGTACCATAGTGTTTTTCATTATAAGTTTAAATTAAAGATTGTGGAGCTAGGTTAGACCTTTCGCAGACGGAATTTGTTTTGTTATTTCTCTGGAGGAAGTACGGGGGTGAATTTTTGTTTGTAGGTCTGGAGTTCCCTTGGGCGCATGGAGCAGATTCTTCTGCATCCATGCTCTCGATGTCTCCAAACCTGTTATAAAGTTTGATGGGGTCATCTGACCCCTTTTGTTGCCTGTTTCCGTGAGATTTTTTACTCTTTGGTGATTTAGTGATTGATTGATTGATTGTTTGTTTTTTCACGGCGCATCAGCACTTTTAGGCTATTTAGCGCCAAACAAAGTGTTACTTGTATAATCTTTTAAAACTTATAAAAGGTTCTATATCGACCAGCGATATAAAAGAACAAATGGTTGAAATTAAAAACGGTAAAACGGCAACGGCGCAAAACAAAGCCTCCCGACCAACGGGAGATGTAAAAAAGATGAATAGGTATTAAAATGGGACGGTATGTATATTGCATAAAACTGCACAAGGTGATAGCATAAAAGTCAGAGTTTAGAGTAAACATTTGCTGCTTTCAAGAACTCGATAATACGAGTGATGTTTATATTATCAAAAAGTTCTTTCATGTCATGCACAACGTAATAACGATCGCGCGTAGGTTGTAGGTCAAAGCACTCTATCATAAAGTGCTTGACAGTGAATGGTTCATTGCAAGAAATGCACTCTGGTGGGTCTTCACCTTTTAGTATGTGGGTGTGGGTGATATAAGTATGACCAATTCGGATTCTTGCAATGACTACCTCCTCCCTACGAATGCTTCTGTAGGAAGGAGTCCATTCTCCTAGAGTTGGTTTGATTGCATGAAGTTTGTTATTTACAGCATCATTCCATGATGCCTGCCACTTCTGATGTAAGAACTTTCTGATACAAGGTTTAAAATCAGTATATGGTATTTTAAAATCAGATGGTTGTTGAGAAAGGGCCATTTTAGCAGCGCGATCTGCTTTTTCGTTACCTTTAATACCAATGTGGCTAGGTAACCAACAGTATATTATATTGTGGGAGACACTCAGCTCGGTATTTTTTACGAGTATGTTTTTCAATAATGGGTTCTCCAGTTTTCTTTTGTATAGTGACTGGAGTACTGATAGCAAGTCGGAGAAGATGATACTGTTTAAAATACGGTTCTTTTCTATATGTTGCAGAGCAAGGTCTATTGCTCTGATTTCGGCTGTAAAAATTGATGCTCCATTTGGTAAGCGAACTTGCTTTGTGTGATTTCCACAAACAAAGGCTGCAGCAGCCTTTTCCTCATCCTTTGATCCATCAGTGTAAATTCTGGTGTAGTTTTTAAATTCGGTGAGGAGTTCATGGTAAGAGTTGTGGAAGATAGAAGGGTTTGTTTCGGATTTTTTACCATCGTGTAACGTAAAACGTACTTTTGGTTGTTTAATTAGCCAGGGTGGTGTTTCGGAGATGGATGTTTTCTGAATTTTTGAAAGATCTATATTTGTAGTGTCAAGGCTGGATGATATTCTAATGCCAAAGGAAGGTGTGGCGTTTGGTTTATTTTCATATAAAGTTTTGTATTTGGGTTGAAAAACAGCCGAAAAAGCAGGATTCAGAGGGTTTGATTTTAATTTGAGAGCATACTGTGCGGAAAGCATTTCTCTACGATGCGATAACGGTGGTTCATTCGCCTCAGCTAGAAGGCTTTCACACGGGGATGTTTTAAATGCTCCCAGAGCCAGTCTTATTCCCTGATGATGAATTGGATCAAGCATTTTAAGATGCGATTTTCTCGCTGAACCATACACAACGCAACCATAGTCCAGTTTGGAGCGAATAAACGTTCTGTATAAATTTAGGATGACTTTTCTATCAGCACCCCAGTCAGTGTGCGCTACTACTTTAAGTAGGTTAAGTGCTTTTAAGCATTTAGCTTTTAAGTTCTTTAGCTGTGGAATAAAGGTCAGTTTTCTGTCAAAGATTATACCTAAAAATTTGGTTTCCTCAACAACTGGAATAGGTGTTCCATCCAGTGTGAGGTTCGGTTCATCGTGATGTTTTCGTAACTGACAGAAATGCATGCATACCGTTTTTGATTTCGAGAATTTGAAACCGTTTGCATTGGCCCAATTTTGAATTTTGTTTATATTTTGCTGCAGTTGTCTTTCAATTGTATCCATGTGCTTTGACCGATAACATATTAGAAAATCATCAACGTATAACGAGCAATCCACACCAGGAGTCAAACACTTGGTGATGCTATTAATTTTGATGTTAAAGAGCGTCACAGACAAAATACTGCCCTGGGGCACACCCATCTCTTGTTCGTGCAGATCTGAGAGGGTAGAGCCCACTCGTACTTTGAATTCTCTGTCGGAGAGAAAGTTGGATATGAAATAGGGCAGACGGCCTTTTAGACCTAGATCGTTCAGGTCATTTAGTATCCCGTACTTCCATGTCGTGTCATAGGCCTTTTCTAAATCAAAGAAAACCGCTACTAAATGTTCTTTCTTAACAAATGCATCGCGAATGAATGTTTCTAGTCTAACCAGATGATCATTGGTGCTCCGGCCATATCGAAAGCCACTTTGGAAAGGAGATATTAAATTGTTAGTTTCCAAATACCAGACAAGCCGAGAATTGATCATTCGTTCCATTGTTTTGCACACACAGCTTGTGAGTGCAATTGGTCGATAGCTATTGGGGTCTTCGCTATCTTTACCGGGTTTGGGGAATGGTATTACAGTTGCTTCTTTCCAGATTTTGGTACATTACCAGTAATCCATAAATCATTGAAGAGTTTCAAAAGAGATGTTAATGATGATTCTGGAAGGTGTTTCAGAAACTGGTAATGTATCTCGTCAGGCCCAGCGGATGTATCATGGGCCTTGTCTAAAGCCTCCCTAAGCTCCGATAGTGAGAACAATTGATTATAACTTTCCGAGTTGTTGGATGTGAATTTTAAACGTGACTTTTCTTTTTGAGTTTTAAGTTTTCGGAAGGCTTCTGAATAATTAGATGAAGAGGAATTTTTCGAGAAATTGTCAGCAAGAATATTTGCAATGTCACGTTTTGAACTAAAGTTGTTATTGTTCAGTGTCAGATGTCGGAGAGGGTTTTGCTTTCTCTTTCCGTTTATTTTGCGTATAGTGTTCCAAACCTTTTTAACAGAGGAACGAGAGTTTAAAGAAGAAACATACTTCTTCCATGATGCTCTTTTACTTTCTTTGATTATGCGGCGAGCTTTGGCCCGGGTAATGCGATATATATTTAAGTTTTCGGGCGTCGGTTGATTATTAAATTTCCTTAATGCTTCTCGGCGTAGTTTAATGGCTTCCTTATATTCCTTAGTGACCCAAGGTTTTAGGGTTCTTTTACAATATGGCGAGGACTTGGGAACGGATTCTTCTGCAATCTCTATTAAAATAGATGTAAAATGCTGAATGGTGTCGTCAACATTGAAAACTGTATCCTCATTCAGCCTAGTTTTACAGAGTGTTTCAAACTTGGCCCAGTCGGCCTTCTTTAAATTCCATTGTGGAATTACTTCATCGACTGTAGAGTTAAGATTTACAAGAACGATTGGGAAGTGATCGCTGCTGTGAAGGTCATCAGCGACCTTCCATTCATAGTCCAAAAGCAGAGATGGAGAACAAATTGTCAAATCGATGCTTGTGTATGTACCCGTGCCTGGGTGTAAATATGTAGGTGTTTTGGTATTATATAGACACAGATCGTGTCTAGAAATAAAGTCTTCAACTTTGCGACCTCTGTCACTTATATGATTTGATCCCCATAAAATGTTATGGGCATTAAAATCCCCGAGTAAAACAAAGGGTGCGGGAAGCTGTTGAACAAGACTGTCGAGTTCGTTTGGTACTAGGTTAGTGTTTGGTGGTAAATAAATAGAGCAAAATGTAATCACTCGATGTAGAGTGACGCTTACAGCAATGGCTTGTAAATTGGTGTTTAAATGAATGAAGCTATGAGGAGCTCTGTTGTTTACAATAACAGAAACTCCCCCTGATGCCCTATCAACATTTGGAGAGCAGGTGTTAAACAGGGAGTAGTTTTTAAATGTGATATTGTCTGTATCTTTCAAGAATGTTTCTTGAAGGCATAGTACCGCAGGATCATGTTCGTTTAAAAGCAGGAGAATATCATTGTAATTTGCTTTAAGTCCTCGACAATTCCATTGTATGATAGTGTTTTTCATTATAAATTTAAATTAAAGATTGTGGAGCTAGGTTAGACCTTTCGCAGACGGAATTTGTTTTGTTATTTCTCTGGAGGAAGTACGGGGGTGAATTTTTTGTTTGTAGGTCTGGAGTGCCCTTGGGCGCATGGAGCAGATTCTTCTGCATCCATGCTCTCGATGTCTCCAAACCTGTTATAAAGTTTGATGGGGTCATCTGACCCCTTTTGTTGCCTGTTTCCATGAGATTTTTTATTCTTTGGTGATTTAGGTTGTTGGGTATTATTAAATGTAGTCTGAGTAGATGCCGTGTTTTTCTGTGCTTGGTAATGGGGGGTGTTTGAATTTGGTGTTGAATCGGGTGCTTCTGTTTGTGTTTGAGCGTCCTTCGTTGTTTTAGGATTGCTCTTCACTACAGTAGAGAAGGATGGGCCAGGATGGGCTGTTTTTGCCTGTACAATTTTTCTGGCTTCTGGATAGGGAATATTATTTGTGTATTTTACCCTCTGAATTTCCTTCTCCTGTTTCCAGGTATCGCAATCCTTGGAATTTGCGTGGTGCTCTTTTCCGCAGTTGACACAATGCGGAGTTGCTCTACAATCAGATTCCTGATGAGCATTGTCTCCGCATCGGCCACATATTTGGCTCTTGGAGCAGCGGTCTTCGTGATGGCCGTATTTTTGACACTTATAACACCGAAGGGGGTTGGGAATGTAAATCTCTACCTTTACTTGCAAAAAGCCAACTTTCACCACTTTAGGTACAGTTGGCCTGTTGAAGGTGAGTACAATGGTGTTGGTGTCCTGCAGATTGTTATTACGTTTAATACGTATTCGTCGGACTGCAGTGACACCTTCATCTTTCATTCCTTCGATGATGTCAGCGTCGGTGACTCCAGCCAAGTCACGGCAGCGAATCACGCCTTTGGACGTATTCAGTGTGGTGTGAGCGAATGAGGTTACTGGGATATCAAAGAACGTTTTCATTTTCCTGATATTGTCTGATTGACCTCGTCGCTCACACTCAATAAGAAGACAACCCGATTTCAACTTTTTAACACTTTTAGGTGTGCCAATCGATCCTGTGATAGTCTTTTCGATGACAAATGGAGATAGTGCGGCAAGCGGTTTCGTGGCATTTTTTGACTGTATGACCATGAAGCGTGGAAATGACTCCACACTAAATGGTTCATCGTCAGACTCTGATAAGGGTTTCGATCTTTTATTTTGATTTTTTTTGGAATTATCCATGATGGCTAGATTAAAAATTCAGCACCCGTGCTCCCCACCCACCAAGGAGCCCAACAAGGGGACACTTTTCAAGTGTCAGGGATACACAGATGCCATACTCAGTTGATAAAATTACCTTTGAATGACCCTGAAGTCGCCAATTTCTAAGGTCGGTAAAATTACCCCCCGATTGACCCGTTAAGCCACCGCCTTCTAAGACTTGGATTGATTGATTGATTGATTGTTTGTTTTTTAACGGCGCATCAGCACTTTTAGGCTATTTAGCGCCAAACAAAGTGTTACTTGTATAATCTTTTAAAACTTATAAAAGGTTCTATATCGACCAGCGATATAAAAGAACAAATGGTTGAAATTAAAAACGGTAAGATGGTAACGGTGCAAAATAAAGCTTCCCGATCAACGGGAGATGTAAAAAAGATGAACAGGTATTAAAATGGGACGGTATATATATTGCATAAAACTGCACAAGGTGATAGCATAAAAGTCAGAGTTTAGAGTAAATATTTACGGCTTTCAAGAACTCGATAATACGAGTGATGTTTATATTATCAAAAAGTTCTTTCATGTCATGCACAACGTAATAACGATCGCGCGTAGGTTGTAGGTCAAAGCACTCTATCATAAAGTGCTTGACAGTGAATGGTTCATTGCAAGAAACGCACTCTGGTGGGTCTTCACCTTTTAGTATGTGGGTGTGGGTGATATAAGTATGACCAATTCGGATTCTTGCAATGACTACCTCCTCCCTACGAATGCTTCTGTAGGAAGGAGTCCATTATCCTAGAGTTGGTTTGATTGCATGAAGTTTGTTATTTACAGCATCATTCCATGATGCCTGCCACTTCTGACGTAAGAACTTTCTGATACAAGGTTTAAAATCAGTATATGGTATTTTAAAATCAGATGGTTCTTGAGAAAGGGCCATTTTAGCAGCGCGATCTGCTTTTTCGTTACCTTTAATACCAATGTGGCTAGGTAACCAACAGTATATTATATTGTGGGAGACACTCAGCTCGGTATTTTTTACAAGTATGCTTTTCAATATTGGGTTCTCCAGTTTTCTATTGTGTAGTGACTGGAGTACTGATAGCGAGTCGGAGAAAATAATACTGTTTAAAATACAGTTCTTTTCTATATGTTGCAGAGCAAGGTCTATTGCTCTGATTTCGGCTGTAAAAATTGATGCTCCATTTGGTAAGCGAACTTGCGTTGTGTGATTTCCACAAACAAAGGCTGCAGCAGCCTTTTCCTCATCCTTTGATCCATCAGTGTAAATTCTGGTGTAGTTTTTAAATTCGGTGAGGAGTTCATGGTAAGAGTTGTGGAAGATAGAAGGGTTTGTTTCGGACTTTTTCCCATCGTGTAGCGTAAAACGTACTTTTGGTTGTTTAATTAGCCAGGGTGGTGTTTCGGAGATGGATGTTTTCTGAATTTTTGAAAGATCTATATTTGCAGTGTCAAGGCTGGATGATATTCTAATGCCAAAGGAAGGTATGGCGTTTGGTTTATTTTCGTATAAAGTTTTGTATTTGGGTTGAAAAACAGCCGAAAAAGCAGGATTCAGAGGGTTTGATTTTAATTTGAGAGCATACTGTGCGGAAAGCATTTCTCTACGATGCGATAACGGTGGTTCATTCGCCTCAGTTAGAAGGCTTTCACAGGGGGATGTTTTAAATGCTCCCAGAGCCAGTCTTATTCCCTGATGATGAATTGGATCAAGCATTTTAAGATACGATTTTCTGGCAGAACCATACACAACGCAACCATAGTCTAGTTTGGAGCGAATAAACGTTCTGTATAAATTTAGGATGACTTTTCTATCAGCACCCCAGTCAGTGTGTGCTACTACTTTAAGTATGTTAAGTGCTTTTAAGCATTTAGCTTTTAAGTTCTTTAGTTGTGGAATAAAGGTCAGTTTTCTGTCAAAGATTATACCTAAAAATTTGGTTTCCTCAACAACTGGAATAGGTGTTCCATCCAGTGTGAGGTTCGGTTCATCGTGATGTTTTCGTAACTGACAGAAATGCATGCATACCGCTTTTGATTTCGAGAATTTGAAACCGTTTGCATTGGCCCAATTTTGAATTTTGTTTATATTTTGCTGCAGTTGTCTTTCATTTGTATGCATGTGCTTTGACCGATAACATATTAGAAAATCATCAACGTATAAGGAACAATCCACACCAGGAGTCAAACACTTGGTGATGCTATTAATTTTGATGTTAAAGAGCGTCACAGATAAAATACTGCCCTGGGGCACACCCATCTCTTGCTCGTGCAGATCTGAGAGGATAGAGCCCACTTGTACTTTGAATTCTCTGTTGGAGAGAAAGTTGGATATGAAAGAGGGCAGACGGCCTTTTAGACCTAGATCGTTCAGGTCATTTAGTATCCCGTACTTCCATGTCGTGTCATAGGCCTTTTCTAAATCAAAGAAAACCGCTACTAAATGTTCTTTCTTAATAAATGCATCACGAATGAATGTTTCTAGTCTAACCAGATGATCATTGGTGCTCCGGCCATATCGAAAGCCACTTTGGAAAGGAGATATTAAATTGTTAGTTTCCAAATACCAGACAAGCCGAGAATTGATCATTCGTTCCATTGTTTTGCACACACAGCTTGTGAGTGCAATTGGTCGATAGCTGTTGGGGTCTTCGCTATCTTTACCGGGTTTGGGGAATGGTATTACAGTTGCTTCTTTCCAGATTTTTGGTACATTACCAGTAATCCATAAATCATTGAAAAGTTTCAAAAGAGATGTTAATGATGATTCTGGAAGGTGTTTCAGAAACTAGTAATGTATCTCGTCAGGCCCAGCGGATGTATCATGGGCCTTATCTAAAGCCTCCCTAAGCTCCGATAGTGAGAACAATTGATTATAACTTTCCGAGTTGTTGGATGTGAATTTTAAACGTGACTTTTCTTTTTGAGTTTTAAGTTTTCGGAAGGCTTCTGAATAATTAGATGATGAGGAATTTTTCGAGAAACTGTCAGCAAGAATATTTGCAATGTCACGTTTTGAACTAAAGTTGTTATTGTTCAGTGTCAGATGTCGGAGAGGGTTTTGCTTTCTCTTTCTGTTGATTTTGCGTATAGTGTCCCAAACTTTTTTAACAGAGGAACGAGAGTTTAAAGAAGAAACATACTTCTTTTATGATGCTCTTTTACTTTCTTTGATTATGCGGCGAGCTTTGGCCCGGGTAATGCGATATATATTTAAGTTTTCGTGCGTCGGTTGATTATTAAATTTCCTTAATGCTTCTCGGCGTAGTTTAATGGCTTCCTTACATTCCTTAGTGACCCAAGGTTTTTGGGTTCTTCTACAATATGGCGAGGACTTGGGAACGGATTCTTCTGCAATCTCTATTAAAATAGATGTAAAATGCTGAATGGTGTCGTCAACATTGAAAACTGTATCCTCATTCAGCCTAGTTTTACAGAGTGTTTCAAACTTGGCCCAGTCGGCCTTCTTTAAATTCCATTGTGGAATTACTTCATCAACTGTAGAGTTAAGATTTACAAGAAAGATTGGGAAGTGATCGCTGCTGTGAAGGTCATCAGCGACCTTCCATTCATAGTCCAAAAGCAGAGAAGGAGAACAAATTGTCAAATCGATGCTTGTGTATGTACCCGTGCCTGGGTGTAAATATGTAGGTGTTTTGGTATTATATAGACACAGATCGTGTCTAGAAATAAAGTCTTCAACATTGTGACCTCTTTCACTTATATGATTTGATCCCCATAAAATGTTATGGGCATTAAAATCCCCGAGTAAAACAAAGGGTGCGGGAAGCTGTTGAACAAGATTGTCGAGTTCGTTTGGTACTAGATTAGTGTTTGGTGGTAAATAAATAGAGCAAAATGTGATCACTCGATGTAGAGTGACACTTACGGCAATGGCTTGTAAATTGGTGTTTAAATGAATGAAGCTACGAGGAGCTCTGTTGTTTACAATAACAGAAACTCCTCCTGATGCCCTATCAACATTTGGAGAGCAGGTGTTAAAGAGGGAGTAGTTTTTAAGTGTGATATTGTCCGTATCTTTCAAGAATGTTTCTTGAAGGCATAGTACCGCAGGATCATGTTCGTTTAAAAGCAGGAGAATATCATTGTAATTTGCTTTAAGTCCTCGACAATTCCGTTGTACGATAGTGTTTTTCATTATAAATGTAAATTAAAGATTGTGGAGCTAGGTTAGACCTTTCGCAGAGGGAATTTGTTTTGTTATTTCTCTGTAGGAAGTACGGGGGTGAATTTTTTGTTTGTAGGTCTGGAGTTCCCTTGGGCGCATGGAGCAGATTTTCTGCATCCATGCTCTCTATGTCTCCAAACCTGTTATAAAGTTTGATGGGGTCATCTGACCCCTTTTGTTGCCTGTTTCCATGAGATTTATTTTTGTTTTTTGGCGATTTAGGTTGTTGGGTATTGCTGAATGTAGTTTGTGTAGATGCCATGTTTTTCTGTGATTGGTAATGAGGCGTGTTTGAGTTTGGTGTTGAATCAGGTGCTTCTGTTTGTGTTTGAGCGTCCTTCGTTGTTTTAGGATTGCTCTTCACTACTGTGGAGAAGGATGGGCCAGGATGGGCTGTTTTCGCCTGAACAAGTTTTCTGGTTTCTGGATAGGGAATATTATTTGTGTATTTTACCCTCTGAATTTCCTTCTCCTGTTTCCAGGTATCGCAATCCTTGGAATTTGCGTGGTGCTCTTTTCCACAGTTGACACAATGCGGAGTTGCTCTGCAGTCAGATTCCTGATGAGAATTTTCTCCGCATCGGCCACATATTTGGGTTTTAGAGCAGCGGTCTTCGTGATGGCCATATTTTTGACATTTATAACATCGAAGGGGGTTTGGAATGTAGATGTCAACCTTCACTTGCAAGAAGCCTACTTTGACCACTTTGGGTACAGTTGGCTTGTTGAAGGCGAGTACATTGGTGTTGGTGTCCTGCAGATTGTTATTACGTTTAATACGTATTCGTCGGACTGCAGTGACACCTTCATCTTTCATTCCTTCGATGATGTCAGCGTCGGTGACTCCAGCCAAGTCACGGCAGCGAATCACGCCTTTGGACGTATTCAGTGTGGTGTGAGCGAATGAGGTTACTGGGATATCAAAGAACGTTTTCATTTTCCTGATATTGTCTGATTGACCTCGTCGCTCACACTCAATAAGAAGACAACCCGATTTCAACTTTTTGACACTTTTAGGTCTGCCAATCGATCCTGTGATAGTCTTTTCGATGACAAATGGAGATAGTGCGGCAAGCGGTTTCGTGGCATCTTTTGACTGTATGACCATGAAGCGTGGAAATGACTCCACACTAAATGGTTCATCGTCAGACTCTGATAAGGGTTTCGATCTTTTATTTTGATTTTTTTTGCAAT
The DNA here is from genome assembly GCA_028554795.2 of Sinohyriopsis cumingii. Classification (NCBI taxonomy): domain Eukaryota; kingdom Metazoa; phylum Mollusca; class Bivalvia; order Unionida; family Unionidae; genus Sinohyriopsis; species Sinohyriopsis cumingii. The sequence goes on from CM068831.1 coordinate 79,150,533, forward strand.
TATCCATGATGGCTAGATTAAAAATTCAGCACCCGTGCTCCCCACCCACCAAGGAGCCCAACAAGGGGACACTTTTCAAGTGTCAGGGATACACAGATGCCATACTCAGTTGATAAAATTACCTTTGAATGACCCTGAAGTCGCCAATTTCTAAGGTCGGTAAAATTACCCCCCGATTGACCCGTTAAGCCACCGCCTTCTAAGACTTGGATTGATTGATTGATTGATTGATTGTTTTTTAACGGCGCATCAGCACTTTTAGGCTATTTAGCGCCAAACAAAGTGTTACTTGTATAATCTTTTAAAACTTATAAAAGGTTCTATATCGACCAGCGATATAAAAGAACAAATGGTTGAAATTAAAAACGGTAAGATGGTAACGGTGCAAAATAAAGCTTCCCGATCAACGGGAGATGTAAAAAAGATGAACAGGTATTAAAATGGGACGGTATATATATTGCATAAAACTGCACAAGGTGATAGCATAAAAGTCAGAGTTTAGAGTAAATATTTACGGCTTTCAAGAACTCGATAATACGAGTGATGTTTATATTATCAAAAAGTTCTTTCATGTCATGCACAACGTAATAACGATCGCGCGTAGGTTGTAGGTCAAAGCACTCTATCATAAAGTGCTTGACAGTGAATGGTTCATTGCAAGAAACGCACTCTGGTGGGTCTTCACCTTTTAGTATGTGGGTGTGGGTGATATAAGTATGACCAATTCGGATTCTTGCAATGACTACCTCCTCCCTACGAATGCTTCTGTAGGAAGGAGTCCATTATCCTAGAGTTGGTTTGATTGCATGAAGTTTGTTATTTACAGCATCATTCCATGATGCCTGCCACTTCTGACGTAAGAACTTTCTGATACAAGGTTTAAAATCAGTGTATGGTATTTTAAAATCAGATGGTTCTTGAGAAAGGGCCATTTTAGCAGCGCGATCTGCTTTTTCGTTACCTTTAATACCAATGTGGCTAGGTAACCAACAGTATATTATATTGTGGGAGACACTCAGCTCGGTATTTTTTACAAGTATGCTTTTCAATAATGGGTTCTCCAGTTTTCTATTGTGTAGTGACTGGAGTACTGATAGCGAGTCGGAGAAAATAATACTGTTTAAAATACAGTTCTTTTCTATATGTTGCAGAGCAAGGTCTATTGCTCTGATTTCGGCTGTAAAAATTGATGCTCCATTTGGTAAGCGAACTTGCGTTGTGTGATTTCCACAAACAAAGGCTGCAGCAGCCTTTTCCTCATCCTTTGATCCATCAGTGTAAATTCTGGTGTAGTTTTTAAATTCGGTGAGGAGTTCATGGTAAGAGTTGTGGAAGATAGAAGGGTTTGTTTCGGACTTTTTCCCATCGTGTAGCGTAAAACGTACTTTTGGTTGTTTAATTAGCCAGGGTGGTGTTTCGGAGATGGATGTTTTCTGAATTTTTGAAAGATCTATATTTGCAGTGTCAAGGCTGGATGATATTCTAATGCCAAAGGAAGGTATGGCGTTTGGTTTATTTTCGTATAAAGTTTTGTATTTGGGTTGAAAAACAGCCGAAAAAGCAGGATTCAGAGGGTTTGATTTTAATTTGAGAGCATACTGTGCGGAAAGCATTTCTCTACGATGCGATAACGGTGGTTCATTCGCCTCAGTTAGAAGGCTTTCACAGGGGGATGTTTTAAATGCTCCCAGAGCCAGTCTTATTCCCTGATGATGAATTGGATCAAGCATTTTAAGATACGATTTTCTGGCAGAACCATACACAACGCAACCATAGTCTAGTTTGGAGCGAATAAACGTTCTGTATAAATTTAGGATGACTTTTCTATCAGCACCCCAGTCAGTGTGTGCTACTACTTTAAGTATGTTAAGTGCTTTTAAGCATTTAGCTTTTAAGTTCTTTAGTTGTGGAATAAAGGTCAGTTTTCTGTCAAAGATTATACCTAAAAATTTGGTTTCCTCAACAACTGGAATAGGTGTTCCATCCAGTGTGAGGTTCGGTTCATCGTGATGTTTTCGTAACTGACAGAAATGCATGCATACCGCTTTTGATTTCGAGAATTTGAAACCGTTTGCATTGGCCCAATTTTGAATTTTGTTTATATTTTGCTGCAGTTGTCTTTCATTTGTATGCATGTGCTTTGACCGATAACATATTAGAAAATCATCAACGTATAAGGAACAATCCACACCAGGAGTCAAACACTTGGTGATGCTATTAATTTTGATGTTAAAGAGCGTCACAGATAAAATACTGCCCTGGGGCACACCCATCTCTTGCTCGTGCAGATCTGAGAGGATAGAGCCCACTTGTACTTTGAATTCTCTGTTGGAGAGAAAGTTGGATATGAAAGAGGGCAGACGGCCTTTTAGACCTAGATCGTTCAGGTCATTTAGTATCCCGTACTTCCATGTCGTGTCATAGGCCTTTTCTAAATCAAAGAAAACCGCTACTAAATGTTCTTTCTTAATAAATGCATCACGAATGAATGTTTCTAGTCTAACCAGATGATCATTGGTGCTCCGGCCATATCGAAAGCCACTTTGGAAAGGAGATATTAAATTGTTAGTTTCCAAATACCAGACAAGCCGAGAATTGATCATTCGTTCCATTGTTTTGCACACACAGCTTGTGAGTGCAATTGGTCGATAGCTGTTGGGGTCTTCGCTATCTTTACCGGGTTTGGGGAATGGTATTACAGTTGCTTCTTTCCAGATTTTGGTACATTACCAGTAATCCATAAATCATTGAAAAGTTTCAAAAGAGATGTTAATGATGATTCTGGAAGGTGTTTCAGAAACTAGTAATGTATCTCGTCAGGCCCAGCGGATGTATCATGGGCCTTATCTAAAGCCTCCCTAAGCTCCGATAGTGAGAACAATTGATTATAACTTTCCGAGTTGTTGGATGTGAATTTTAAACGTGACTTTTCTTTTTGAGTTTTAAGTTTTCGGAAGGCTTCTGAATAATTAGATGATGAGGAATTTTTCGAGAAACTGTCAGCAAGAATATTTGCAATGTCACGTTTTGAACTAAAGTTGTTATTGTTCAGTGTCAGATGTCGGAGAGGGTTTTGCTTTCTCTTTCTGTTGATTTTGCGTATAGTGTCCCAAACTTTTTTAACAGAGGAACGAGAGTTTAAAGAAGAAACATACTTCTTCCATGATGCTCTTTTACTTTCTTTGATTATGCGGCGAGCTTTGGCCCGGGCAATGCGATATATATTTAAGTTTTCGGGCGTCGGTTGATTATTAAATTTCCTTAATGCTTCTCGGCGTAGTTTAATGGCTTCCTTACATTCCTTAGTGACCCAAGGTTTTTGGGTTCTTCTACAATATGGCGAGGACTTGGGAACGGATTCTTCTGCAATCTCTATTAAAATAGATGTAAAATGCTGAATGGTGTCGTCAACATTGAAAACTGTATCCTCATTCAGCCTAGTTTTACAGAGTGTTTCAAACTTGGCCCAGTCGGCCTTCTTTAAATTCCATTGTGGAATTACTTCATCGACTGTAGAGTTAAGATTTACAAGAAAGATTGGGAAGTGATCGCTGCTGTGAAGGTCATCAGCGACCTTCCATTCATAGTCCAAAAGCAGAGAAGGAGAACAAATTGTCAAATCGATGCTTGTGTATGTACCCGTGCCTGGGTGTAAATATGTAGGGGTTTTGGTATTATATAGACACAGATCGTGTCTAGAAATAAAGTCTTCAACATTGTGACCTCTGTCACTTATATGATTTGATCCCCATAAAATGTTATGGGCATTAAAATCCCCGAGTAAAACAAAGGGTGTGGGAAGCTGTTGAACAAGATTGTCGAGTTCGTTTGGTACTAGATTAGTGTTTGGTGGTAAATAAATAGAGCAAAATGTGATCACTCGATGTAGAGTGACACTTACGGCAATGGCTTGTAAATTGGTGTTTAAATGAATGAAGCTACGAGGAGCTCTGTTGTTTACAATAACAGAAACTCCTCCTGATGCCCTATCAACATTTGGAGAGCAGGTGTTAAAGAGGGAGTAGTTTTTAAGTGTGATATTGTCCGTATCTTTCAAGAATGTTTCTTGAAGGCATAGTACCGCAGGATCATGTTCGTTTAAAAGCAGGAGAATATCATTGTAATTTGCTTTAAGTCCTCGACAATTCCATTGTACGATAGTGTTTTTCATTATAAATGTAAATTAAAGATTGTGGAGCTAGGTTAGACCTTTCGCAGAGGGAATTTGTTTTGTTATTTCTCTGTAGGAAGTACGGGGGTGAATTTTTTGTTTGTAGGTCTGGAGTTCCCTTGGGCGCATGGAGCAGATTCTTCTGCATCCATGCTCTCTATGTCTCCAAACCTGTTATAAAGTTTGATGGGGTCATCTGACCCCTTTTGTTGCCTGTTTCCATGAGATTTATTTTTGTTTTTTGGCGATTTAGGTTGTTGGGTATTGCTGAATGTAGTTTGTGTAGATGCCATGTTTTTCTGTGATTGGTAATGAGGCGTGTTTGAGTTTGGTGTTGAATCAGGTGCTTCTGTTTGTGTTTGAGCGTCCTTCGTTGTTTTAGGATTGCTCTTCACTACTGTGGAGAAGGATGGGCCAGGATGGGCTGTTTTCGCCTGAACAAGTTTTCTGGTTTCTGGATAGGGAATATTATTTGTGTATTTTACCCTCTGAATTTCCTTCTCCTGTTTCCAGGTATCGCAATCCTTGGAATTTGTGTGGTGCTCTTTTCCACAGTTGACACAATGCGGAGTTGCTCTGCAGTCAGATTCCTGATGAGAATTTTCTCCGCATCGGCCACATATTTGGCTCTTGGAGCAGCGGTCTTCGTGATGGCCGTATTTTTGACACTTATAACACCGAAGGGGGTTGGGAATGTAAATCTCTACCTTTACTTGCAAAAAGCCAACTTTTACCACTTTGGGTACAGTTGGCCTGTTGAAGGTGAGTACAACGGTGTTGGTGTCCTGCAGATTGTTATTACGTTTAATACGTATTCGTCGGACTGCAGTGACACCTTCATCTTTCATTCCTTCGATGATGTCAGCGTCGGTGACTCCAGCCAAGTCACGGCAGCGAATCACGCCTTTGGACGTATTCAGTGTGGTGTGAGCGAATGAGGTTACTGGGATATCAAAGAACGTTTTCATTTTCCTGATATTGTCTGATTGACCTCGTCGCTCACACTCAATAAGAAGACAACCCGATTTCAACTTTTTAACACTTTTAGGTGTGCCAATCGATCCTGTGATAGTCTTTTCGATGACAAATGGAGATAGTGCGGCAAGCGGTTTCGTGGCATCTTTTGACTGTATGACCATGAAGCGTGGAAATGACTCCACACTACATGGTTCATCGTCAGACTCTGATAAGGGTTTCGATCTTTTAGTTTGATTTTTTTTGGAATTATCCATGATGGCTAGATTAAAAATTCAGCACCCGTGCTCCCCACCCACCAAGGAGCCCAACAAGGGGACACTTTTCAAGTGCCAGGGATACACAAATGCCATACTCAGTTGATAAAATTACCTTTGATTGACCTTGAAGTCGCCAGTTTCTAAGGTCGGTAAAATTACCCCCCGATTGACCCGTTAAGCCACCGCCTTCTAGGAAGCCTTCTAAGTCTTGGAAAATGGAAATATAAAGGAAAAGAATATAGGGACAACGGTGGTATCAAGAGAGATACAAGGAGAGAGAGAAAGAAGGTGAGAAAGTTAATAAAGACCTCCTAGGGCTCGGCGTGACCAGCCGATTTGTCGGAACCGGGCCCATCCCGACCACCCGTCTAAGAGAAGTAGAGGCCAAAGTAGTGTATTGCAGGGAAAGCCACTGCTCAACTACCAGGATCCTTTCCTCCCTCGACACGGGACGCAACCCACGGCAAACAGGTTGCCTCTACTTAGTCGCCTTTTACGACACGTAGCGAGGCACGTCGGGCCAATTCTACAACCCCGGACCCGCAGGGGGACTTCACTGTTTTATTAGCCTGCACTGCTGCAGGAGGAAAACTGAAACCCATGGTTATCTTCATCTTTAAAAGGATAACCATGCCAAGAGAAACGTTGCCAGCTGGAGTTGTTGTTGTCTGCAACAAAAAGGGCTGGATGAACACAGAGGTGATGCAGACCTGGACGGACAAATGCTTCAGAACAAGAGGCGGCGGATTTTTCAAGAAGAAATCTCGTCTGATTTTTGATGCAATGGCTGCCCATAAGGAGATCATTCCCGAATCGGCTAGCTATAACAGTTCTTCGGACGATGACTCGGCTGCATCCGATACCACTGACGCCAGTGAGGATCAATTAGCATCAGTTATGGAGTTATTCCGCACCGACAACAGTGAATTTGATTAAAGTTTCGATGGATTTGAAGCCGAAACTGATGACGATGAAAATGAAGATGAATAGAACAATATGGTACATTGATTTTTGATCATGTCAAACACTATTTAGCAACGGTTTATTGTGTTTAATAAAATTTTTAAATATATGGTAGAACTGATTTTCATATTTAAGTCCTATATTGAACAAATTCTTGTCTTGTTTTCGAACTATTTAGTCTTGTCTTGTTTTCAAATGCACCACCAAAGATACTGAAAATTTAAGTATCTTTGAACCCAACCGCATGTATAGGTAATACAGCCGCCGTAGTTTTTGCTGTGATAATTAATAACAATAAACAAAACTATTTAAACATACTATATTATATAAATTTGAAACATTTACTCCTACTAAACTTAGATCTGCAATAATTATACAAAACATTGAAATGAAAGGATTTGAAATTTGAAGTGGCCTGCATTGGATTGGTACACGTGGTAATTACTGAACACTTACCCAATTGTTTTTACAACTAGGAATGCAAATCGTGAAGTGTGAATATCGACCACAATAATCGTCCTTCAATATCACACACTGTACCGTTCGTTCGTGTTAAAAAATACTTAGACAAGACGCACCCTAAGTGCAGGGTAAGTAAAATTTTGTATAAGACGCGTCTTATATATGCGAAAATACGGTACTAGTCTTCATACATTTAAGATGATTTCATAAATCTACAAAATCTGTCGGTCTATCATCATTATTGATACTGTTTGGATTATATTATTGATCATACAATAAATATACATGTCCATATGCTTTCTGTGATAAACATCTTAATTCATTCGGCCCCAGCACTGTTTTCAGTATCTCTGCTGATATGCCTCAGAAGCCTCACAAAATATTCAACTGCTGAACATATCTTTCCTCAGCTTGCTCAATAATTTCAAGATCAAACCCGAGAAACTCCACATTTTTGCTCTCATCAAAAATCACTCTTCCATCTGCCATCATTTACGATTTTTCATGAACAGAACACATGTAGTTAAACTGCTCTCAAATTTAGCCTTTTGCTTCTGAACAATTCAAATTTCCATAAATGAAAGTAAAATCATTTCTGATTGGTTTAATAGTTGTTTAGTTCCTGGAATAAACCATTTCTAACCTATCAGAGATGTTGTATCTAACATACATTCATCACGCCTGGAGACGGGATCAGCCATTGAATGCAGTAAACAATTCACGACTACAGGCAGGATCGGCCAATGAATGCAGAAACCGGATCACGCTTAAAGACGGGATCGGGGCCGAATGAGTTAAAGGTGACAAACCATACTTCCCGGAAATGCCAGCTGATGTTCAAGTGAACAAAACTAGATTTTTAAACAAGCTTAAAGAATAATTCAAATACAAAAGTAAAAACGTTTTCTTCGAAGATATTTATGATGGTACACTGACAATGGAGGGTCCTTAGGTTTTCCAGAAAACATCATTTACCTTCAACACAGATGGAGTGCCCGTCTTCAAGAGTAGCAAAGTTTCAACCTGGCCATTGTTTCTTGTTATTAACTCTTTACCTTCTGCTAACGCATATATGCGACCATAAAAATAGCCTTGAAACCCCAGACAGGCATATACAAGCTGCTAATAATACTCTCTGTCCCGGCTGGCTCATACATGTGTTTCCGGCCAAGGGTTGGGAAACCCCAGATACGCATATACACGTTTTATGTTAAAGCTTTGTACTGGATGAAATTACAATCATCCATTCATTTTTAAAATATTTAGCCAATGAAATTAGTCTTTACATAAAATTATGAACGTATTCTATTAGTAGTTTTACAGCATATAAGTGGGAAATTCTATTGAAAACGAGGTCAATTGTGAAAGTAAAACAGAATGGCAACATTCATGTATTCCGATGATGACTCTGATGGTAGTTTTGATGGATTTTTAAGTGATGATGTTGATGGAATTAAAGGTCCATCCTGGCTTATATTTTCCCCAATGTTTCCTGTCGTACATGGAATAGCTATAGATTATATGCATGGTGTTTTACTAGGTGTTCAGAAACTGCTGTTGCAATTGTGGTTTGCATCTGAATTCAAGGGAAAATCGTTCAGCTATCATAGCAATGTATGTGATGCTGATAAAAAGACTTGAAGTATTCACCCATCCTTGACATAACAAGATTACCTCGTTCTGTTAATAGAAAGGGGTCTCAAATACTGGTCGACATCTGAATTCCACTCTTTTCTCTTATACTTCAGAGCTATAGTACTCCATGGAATATTAAACAATAAGTTTTTCATTTTTTGTTGCTGGTAAAAATGGGATGCATATTCTTCTCAAGTGCGAGTCCCATGAAAGCGATATATGCAGAACTGAAAAAATGGTGTGTGAACTTTTCCAGAAATTTGCACAATTATATGATAATTAGTACAGGACTTAAACTATTCATCAGCTGGTACATCTGGCAGATAGTGTACGATGTTTGGGACCCCCTTTCTATACTTGACTATTTTTCATCTGAAGATAAAGGTACACTAAATATTGAAAATCAAATTATCAGTAAAATTTTGTTGAATCAAATGCAGACAGAACAAAAAACATGAATTGCATAGAGTCAAATCTTGACAAATAAAAATCTACCTAGTTCCAAATGATGTCTCCAAGTCGGCTTAAATCTACAGAGTCTTCATGTTTTAAAAAGGTGGGAAATAATTGATAATGACATGATCCAATAAGCGATACCTTGTCCTGAAATTTGTCGAAAGCTGGTTTTAAACTCCATCTTTTCGGATTCACTATCAGTATTTCAGGCAGCACACAAGTTGGAAAATCGATTAATGGCAGATATTCGCCTGTCACATACCTCCCACAATATAGTATATTGTTGGTCACCCAGCCATGTCAGTATTAAAGATAACGAAAAAGCAGACTGCACTGCCAAAATGGTCATGTCTTTAGAAGCATCTCATTTTCAAATACTATACGCAGATTATAAACCTACATTCCACAAGTCTATATGTGGCAAGTGGCAGGCATTGTGGATGGAGACAGTGGATAACAAACTGCATGCTATCAAAGCAGACCAATCTGTCATTGTAACTGGTCATACTTATATAACCTACTCCTAAATATTAAATGGCAAAGACAAACCAGAATGCATTTCATGCAATGAACCATCAACTGTGATTGATTGATTTATTTTTAACGGCGCATCGGCACTGTTAGGCTATTTAGCGCCAAACAAAGTGTTAGTTCTATAATCTTTTAAAACGTATAAAAGGTCCTATATCGACCAGCGATATAAAAGAACAAATGGTTGAAATTAAAAAAACGGTAAGATGATAACGGTGCAAAATAAAGCTTCCCGATCAACGGGAGATGTAAAAATGATGAATAGTTATTAAAATGGGACGGTATATGTATATTGCATAAAACTGCACAAGGTGATAGCATAAAAGTCAGAGTTTAGGGTAAATATTTACGGCTTTCAGGAACTCTATAATACGAGTGATGTTTATAGTATCAAAAAGTTCTTTCATGTCATGCACAATGTAATAACGACCGCGCGTAGGTTGTAGGTCAAAGCACTCTATCATAAAGTGCTTGACAGTGAATGGTTCATTGCAAGAAACGCACTCTGGAGGGTCTTCACCTTTTAGTATGTGGGTGTGGGTGATATAAGTATGACCAATTCGGATTCTTGCAATGACTATCTCCTCCCTACGAATGGTTCTGTAGGAAGGAGTCCATTTTCCTAGAGTTGGCTTGATGGCATTAAGTTTGTTATTTACAGCATCATTCCATGATGCCTGCCACTTCTGACGAAAGAACTTTCTGATACAAGGTTTAAAATCAGTATATGGTATTTTAAAATCAGATGGTTCTTGAGAAAGGGCCATTTTAGCAGCGCGATCTGCTTTTTCGTTACCTTTAATGCCAATGTGGCTAGGTAACCAACAGTATATTATATTGTGGGAGACACTCAGCTCGGTATTTTTTACGAGTATGTTTTTTAATAATGGGTTCTCCAGTTTTCTATTGTGTAGTGACTGGAGTACTGATAGCGAGTCGGAGAAGATGATACTGTTTAAAATGTGTTTCTTTTCTATATGTTGCAGAGCAAGGTCTATTGCTCTGATTTCGGCTGTAAAAATTGATGCTCCGTTTGGTAAACGAACTTGCGTTGTGTGATTTCCACAAACAAAGGCTGCAGCAGCCTTTTCCTCATCCTTTGATCCATCCGTATAAATTCTGGTGTAGTTTTTAAATTCGGTGAGGAGTTCATGGTAAGAGTTGTGGAAGACAGAAGGGTTTGTTTCGGATTTTTTGCCATCGTGTAGCGTGAAAAGAACTTTTGTTTGTTTAATTAGCCAGGGTGGTGTTTCGGAGATGGATGTTTTCTGAATTTTAGAAAGATCTATATTTGTAGTGTCAAGGCTGGATGATATTCTAATGCCAAAGGAAGGTATGACATTTGGTTTATTTTCGTATAAAGTTTTGTATTTGGGTTGAAAAACAGCCGAAAAAGCAGGATTCAGAGGGTTTGATTTTAATTTCAGAGCATACTGTGCGGAAAGCATTTGTCTGCGATGCGATAACGGTGGTTCATTCGCCTCAGCTAGAAGGCTTTCACACGGGGATGTTTTAAATGCTCCCAGAGCCAGTCTTATTCCCTGATGATGAATTGGATCAAGCATTTTAAGATATGACTTTCGGGCTGAACCATACACAACGCAACCATAGTCTAGTTTGGAGCGAATAAACGTTCTATATAAATTCAGGATGACTTTTCTATCAGCACCCCAGTCAGTGTGTGCTACTACTTTAAGTAGGTCAAGTGCTTTTAAGCATTTGGCTTTCAAGTGTTTTAGGTGTGGAATAAAAGTCAGTCTTCTGTCAAAGATAATACCCAAAAATTTTGTTTCCTCAACAACTGGAATAGGTGTTCCATCCAGCGTGAGGTTCGGTTCATCGTGATGTTTTCGTAACTGACAGAAATGCATGCATACCGTTTTTGATTTCGAGAATTTGAAACCGTTTGCATTGGCCCAATTTTGAATTTTGTTTATATTTTGCTGCAGTTGTCTTTCAATTGTATGCATGTGCTTTGACCGATAACATATTAGAAAATCATCAACGTATAACGAACAATCCACACCAGGAGTCAAACACTTGGTGATGCTACTAATTTTGATGTTAAAGAGCGTCACAGATAAAATACTGCCCTGGGGCACACCCATCTCTTGCTCGTGCAGATCTGAGAGGGTAGAGCCCACTCGTACTTTGAATTCTCTGTCGGAGAGAAAGTTGGATATGAAAGAGGGCAGACGGCCTTTTAGACCTAGATCGTGCAGGTCATTTAGTATCCCGTACTTCCATGTCGTGTCATAGGCCTTTTCTAAATCAAAGAAAACCGCTACTAAGTGTTCTTTCTTGATAAATGCATCTCGAATAAATGTTTCTAGTCTAACCAGATGATCGTTGGTGCTCCGGCCATATCGAAAGCCACTTTGGAAAGGAGATATTAAATTATTAGTTTCCAAGTACCAGACAAGCCGAGAATTGATCATTCGTTCCATTGTTTTGCACACACAGCTTGTGAGTGCAATTGGTCGATAGCTGTTAGGATCTGCGCTATCTTTACCGGGTTTGGGAACTGGTATTACTGTTGCCTCTTTCCAGATTTTAGGTACATTACCAGTAATCCATAAATTGTTGAAAATTTCTAGAAGGGCTGTTAATGAAGGTTCTGGGAGGTGTTTCAAAGACTGGTAATGTATTTCGTCAGGCCCAGTGGATGTATCGTGGGCGTTATTCAGAGATTCCTTCAGCTCATACATTGTAAACGGTTGATTATAACTTTCTGAGTTATTCGATGTGAATTTCAACCGTGTCTTTTCTTTGTGAGTTTTTAATCTTCTGAATGCTTCTGAGTAATTAGAGGATGAGGAATGTTTTGAGAAGCTATCAGCAAGTATGTTAACAATGTCATGTTTGGAATTGATATTCTTGTTGTTTACTTTGAGATGTCGAAAGGAATTGTATTTCCTATTTCCATTGATTTTGCGGATCGTGTCCCAAACTTTCTTTATAGAGGAACGAGAGTTTAGAGTTGAAACATATTTTTTCCATGATGTTCTTTTACTTTGTTTAATCGTGCGGCGAGCATTGGCCCGAACAATACGGTACTTAGTTAAATTTTCGGTTGTTGGACGATTATTAAAATTTTTCAGTGCTTCTCGGCGTTGTCTAATGGCCTCTTTACATTCTTTTGTGAACCATGGTTTTGAGAGTTTTTTACCGTTTGGTGAGGACTTGGGAATGGATTCTTCTGCATTGTCGATTAAAACAGAAGTAAAATATTGAAAAGGGTTATTGTCGTTTAAGACAGTATCCCTATTAAGTCTAGTTGTACAAAGTGTTTCAAATGTGGCCCAGTCGGCCTTCTTTAAATTCCAATGTGGAACTGCTTCGTCAATTGTAACGTTGGTATTGTTAAGAGAGATTGGAAAGTGATCACTGCTGTGAAGGTCATCATCAACCTTCCATTCATAGTCCAAAAGCAGCGATGGGGTACAAATTGTCAAATCAATACACGTGTATGTACCAGTTCCTGGGTGTAAATATGTCGGTGATTTGGTATTATATAGACACAAATCGTGTCTGGAAATGAAGTCTTCTATTTTGTGACCTCTGTCACTTATGTGATTTGAACCCCATAACATGTTATGGGCATTAAAATCACCGAGTAGAATAAAGGGTGCGGGGAGTTGTTGAACAAGGTCGTCTAATTCATTTGTTACTAAATTGGTGTTTGGTGGTATGTAGATAGAACAAAAGGTAATCACCCGATGCAGAGTGACACTCACAGCAGTGGCTTGTAAATTTGTGTTTAGAGGGATGACGCTATGAGGGGCTCTGTTGTTCACAATAACAGAGACTCCTCCTGAGGCTCTATCAACATTATGAGAGTAGTTGTTAAACAGGGAGTAGTTTTTAAGTGTGATGTTATCTATATCTTTCAAAAATGTTTCCTGAAGACATAGTACTGCAGGATCACGTTCGTTTAAGAGCAAAAGAATATCATTGTAGTTGTAGTCATTTAAGTCCTCTACAGTTCCATTGTATGATGGTGTTCTTCATTACAAGTTTATATTGAAGATTCTGGAGCTAGGTTAGACCTTTCGCGGAGGCAATGTCTTTGGTTATTTATCTGGAGGAAGTACGGGGGTGAATTTTTTGTTGTTAGGTCTGGAGCCACCTTGAGGACATGGAGCAGATTCTTCTGCATCCATATCCTCAAAGTCTCCAAACCTATTGTGCAGTTTTATTGGGTCATCAGACCCTTTTTGCTGCCTATTTCCTGTCGACTTTTTCTTACTGTTTGGTGATTTTGATGGTGGAGGATTGTTGAACGTTGTTTGCGTCGATGTTGAGTTTTTTGGGGGTTTGTAATGCGATATGTTCGAGACGGAAGGGGATTCAGGTGGGTCTGTTTGGGTTTGGGCGTCTTTCGTTGCTTTTTGATTGCTCTTTACTATGGTTGAGAAGGATGGGCCGGGGAGTGATGTTCTATTTTGTACAAGCTTCCTGGCCTCTGGATACGGGATGTTGGATGTGTATTTGATCCTTTGCATTTCCTTCTCCTGTTTCCATATATCGCAATCTTTTGAATTTGCATGGTGTTCCTTGCCGCAGTTGACGCAATGCGGAGTGGCTTTGCACTCGGATTCCCGATGAGAAGGGTCTCCACATCGTCCACATACTTGGTTTCTGGAACAGCGGTCTTCATGATGACCGTATTTTTGACATTTGTAGCATCGGAGGGGATTTGGTATGTATACCTCAACCCTAACTTGTAAGAACCCAACTTTGACAACTTTAGGTACCGTTGGTCTGTTGAAGGTGAGTATAATGGTGTTGGTGTCTTGCAGATCGTTGTTTCGTTTGATACGAATCCTACGAACTGCAGTGACACCTTCACTTTTCATCCCCTCTACGATGTCTTTGTCGCTGACTCCAGCCAAGTCACGGCAACGAATGACGCCTTTTGATGTATTTAGAGATGTGTGTGCGAAACAAGTCACTGGGATGTCTTGAAATACTTGAATTTTTTGAATGTTCTCAGTGTGTGCTTTACGTTCGCACTCCGCAAGCAGACCACCTGATTTAATCTTTTAAACGCTTTTTGGTTTGCCGACTAATCCAAGTATAGTCTTTTCGATTATAAATGGCGATAGTGCGGCTAGGGGTTTGGTTTCATCTTTTGATTTGATGACCATGAAGCGAGGAAACGATTCCACACTACATGGTTCATCATCTGAGTCAGTTCCCGTTTTGGTACGTTTATTTTGATTTTTTTGATTTTCCATTTTGGCTTGAAAAAAAAATTCAGCACCCGTGCTCCCCACCCACCAAGGAGCCCAACAAAGGGACACTTTTCAAGTGTCAGGGATACACAGATGCCATACTCAGTTGATAAAATTACCTTTGATTGACCTTGAAGTCGCCAATTTATAAGGTCGGTAAAATTACCCCCCGATTGACCCGTTAAGCCACCGCCTTCTAGGAGGTCTTCTAAGACTTGGAAAAGGGAAAGATAAAGGAAGAGAATTTAGGGGCAACGGTGGTATCAAGAGAGATACAAGGAGACAGATAAAGAAGGTGAGAGAGTAAATAAAGACCTCCTAGGGCTCGGCGTGACCAGCCGATTTGTCGGAACCGGGCCCATCCCGACCACCCGTCTAAGAGAAGTAGAGGCCAAAGTAGTGTGTTGCAGGGAAAGCCTCTGCTCAACTACCAGGATCCTTTCCTCCTCCGACACGGGACGCAACCCACAGCAAACATGTTGCCTCTACTTAGTCGCCTTTTACGACACGTAGCGAGGCACGTCGGGCCAATTCTACAACCCCGGACCCGCAGGGGGAACCATCAACTGTGAAGCACTTATATAATTAGTGACATTAGTTCGCCCCGTACTTTTGTTGGCAGAAATCAAGCATAGAATTTATGTCAAAGTTTATTTTCACATTCCATACAGATTCTGAGAGAAATCCGTCCAGTATTTACATTTTTCTTCTTGAGTGGAGCAAAATTTGCAATTAGTCAGTTTGAGAAAAATTCCTTACACTTTCTGGACGGAAAGTTTCGTATAGGTGGAGGCTGTGCTAGGTATTATCATTATGCACTTTTATCTATAAACGCTGTACCAATATTTACTAGTTGATACAAGCTTATTTTTACAATAGACTAGTTTTATAAAAAGTTAGTGGCAGACACGATTCAATGAATATTCATCAAGTTTCTATTTCTTGTGAACCAAAAGTTTTTAAGATTCATAGCAGATCATAGCGCACCGGTCATTTTGTTTTTTAAATACTGTGAATTAATTATCATTCAAAAGCAGAGATGTACCACTTTACACAAATTTTGTATTTGATGCAAACCACGATTTGTCTCGAAGAACAATTACCCTAACATGGAAACTATGAAATATTTGATGAACTTAAACCACAAGTTTGACCAAAAATTTTATTTTATTTTTTAATTTGCAAACATGCCCAAAATGAAGTTTAAAATTTGTAATTATATGTTCAAGGAATAAGTTCTTAAATGATCAATAAATAATGTGCAGTGTGGTCCCATTATACATTTAGGCGGCCATTTGTGTATTAAAAGTATTATTCCTAATCCAGCTCTGTTATTATTAGTCGTATATTTTGATTTATTATCAATATTCAACACAGTTCAGAGTGGACAGAAATTTCCATGAACATCATGTCAACCTCGATTACCAATGGGATGGGGGATGACAAGCACATGGAAACGTGTATCCCTTTGATAGATAGATTGATTGATTGATTGTTTGTTTTTTAACGGCGCATCAGCACTTTTAGGCTATTTAGCGCCAAACAAAGTGTTACTTGTATAATCTTTTAAAACTTATAAAAGGTTCTATATCGACCAGCGATATAAAAGAACAAATGGTTGAAATTAAAAACGGTAAGATGGTAACGGTGCAAAATAAAGCTTCCCTATCAACGGGAGATGTAAAAAAGATTAATAGGTATTAAAATGGGACGGTATGTATATTGCATAAAACTGCACAAGGTGATAGCATAAAAGTCAGAGTTTTGAGTAAATATTTACGGCTTTCAAGAACTCGATAATACGAGTGATGTTTATATTATCAAAAAGTTCTTTCATGTCATGCCCCTTTGATAGAGAAGACTGTTTCAAAATCTGGATTGAATGAAAAGGTGGTGAAGGAAAACATATTGTGACCTTATTTTGAAAACAAAACAGCATAACAAAGCAGTTATTACACATTTCTGCAAAGACTAAATTCAGAATTTTCAATCAATGAGTTCATTAAGCGATGCTTCAATTTCTTATAAATTAATGGGTATCACATGTATTAACTTTATTGCTGTTACTGCAGACCTTAGAAACTGAAGTGAAATTGAAATTGCCTCACAAACCCATATTGCTAAATAACATCAATCTCGAAGTACATACAGGCGATCAATATCAATTCATAAAGCAATCAAATGCTGTAAAGTATAATCAAACATTAAATTGCCTTGCTCACTACAACTCCAAACATTTAATGATTGATTGATTGATTGATTTTTAACGGCGCATCGGCACTGTTAGGCTATTTAGCGCCAAACAAAGTGTTATTTCTATAATCTTTTAAAACTTATAAAAGGTCCTATATCGACCAGCGATATAAAAGAACAAATGGTTGAAATTAAAAAACGGTAAGATCATAACGGTGCAAAATAAAGCTTCCCGATCAACGGGAGATGTAAAAATGATGAATAGGTATTAAAATGGGACGGTATATATATTGCATAAAACTGCACAAGGTGATAGCATAAAAGTCAGAGTTTAGAGTAAATATTTACGGCTTTCAAGAACTCTATAATACGAGTGATGTTTATATTATCAAAAAGTTCTTTCATGTCATGCACAATGTAATAAAGATCGCGCGTAGGTTGTAGGTCAAAGCACTCTATCATAAAGTGCCTGACAGTGAATGGTTCATTGCAAGAAACGCACTCTGGTGGGTCTTCACCTTTTAGTATGTGGGTGTGGGTGATATAAGTATGACCAATTCAGATTCTTGCAATGACTACCTCCTCCCTACGAATGCTTCTGTAGGAAGGAGTCCATTCTCCTAGAGTTGGTTTGATTGCGTGAAGTTTGTTATTTACAGCATCATTCCATGATGCCTGCCACTTCTGACGTAAGAATTTTCTGATACAAGGTTTAAAATCAGTATATGGTATTTTAAAATCAGATGGTTCTTGAGAAAGGGCCATTTTAGCAGCGCGATCTGCTTTTTCGTTACCTTTAATACCAATGTGGCTAGGTAACCAACAGTATATTATATTGTGGGAGACACTCAGCTCGGTATTTTTCACAAGTATGTTTTTCAATAATGGGTTCTCCAGTTTTCTATTGTGTAGTGACTGGAGTACTGATAGCGAGTCGGAGAAGATGATACAGTTTGAAATACGGTTCTTTTCTATATGTTGCAGAGCAAGGTCTATTGCTCTGATTTCGGCTGTAAAAATTGATGCTCCATTTGGTAAGCGAACTTGCGTTGTGTGATTTCCACAAACAAAGGCTGCAGCAGCCTTTTCCTCATCCTTTGATCCATCAGTATAAATTCTGGTGTAGTTTTTAAATTCGGTGAGGAGTTCATCCAAACATTTAAAATGACATCTCTATTTTCTCTTCATGATGGAGAAGGGAAACAAAAAAAAGTATCAGTTTTGTGACCATTTAACAGCAAGTGACAATACAGTGGCCAGTTTACGATGAAGAAGAACCTCCAACTTATGGGAGGCATCTGGCAAGCTTTCTTGCAAGCCTACATTGGTCAAGCTGAGCCACGACTACAACTAGCGCAGACAGTGGAAAGATATTAGTGGTCAGTAATGGCGAGTCTTAGTCTGGGAACCTTTTCTCAATTTGATTATTGCAGAGAATATACTTTATCAAACCATGTCAAAAGCTACAATTGGTTATTGTTACTTTTGAAATATTGTTGCCAGTCACGTGCTTTTCAAAATTAAGTCCTGTTGGTAGTTATGTAACTGCCAGTCTATCATTTCACAAGTTTTCTCCTTCGAATGTGCAAGGATAAAATCAAAAGAATTTTATAAGTCAGGACTGTATTGGAACACTTACAGAAATAGAATGAGACACCACTTGTGTCCAAAAGGGTTTTTATAGCAAAGGCATATCCAGATTTGACCCGTTTGCTAAAAAAGGTACAGTTGTATGTGTTAAATGTCAACACTTATTTTTGAATGCTAAAAAATTGTTTTGTGTAATATTATTAATGTTAAACTTTCATAGCAACAGGTTCATTGCAAGAAACTTGTTTCGGTGGGTCTTTGCCCTTTATTGTGTGAAAATTATATAAGTATGCCCAATTGTAATTCTTGCAATGACTACCTCGTTCCTGGTAAATGGTTCTGTAGGGAGGGCAACTCTGTACTCCTCCACCTCATGACTGGCGATCTTTAAAGGAAAGAATTTAAGTGTTGCTTATAGCCCAATGACCTACTACAAGATAAAAAGAGAAATAACTATGAGATTAATACAGTGGTACCTCGGGTTACAAACGCCTCAGGTCACGAACAATTCGGGTTACGAACAACAACTTCGAAAAATTTCTGTCTCGGGTAACGAACAGTGCCTCAGGTTACGAACGAAGGCGAGAGAGAGCAAGGTTTAACGTTGGAGACAAACGATCGCGTACAGTACAAACGAAGGCCACGCAGTACTAACATCGCTTAGTGATAGCCTAGTTTTGCACGCGTGCACAGCCTCGCTTTCATTGGCCTTACTACACAGCAGTAAAAGATTTCTTAGCAGTGGCACTGTGTTCAGTTTATCTCTTTCATTATTTTTCTTGTTAACCGCATCAATTATGAGTTCGAAGAATGGTAGTGGTGCTGCTAGGAAGCAGAAACGTATAACAGTGGAGGTAAAGAAAGAAATAATTATGAAACATGAAAATGGCGTTCGTGTGTGTGACATCGCTAATGAGTACAGCATGGCAAAATCAACTATCTCCACCATCATAAAGAACAAAGAGTTACTCAAATCAGTCGATGTGGCTAAAGGCGTTAACTAAGCTGCAGAAGCAAAGACCTCAAATTTTAGAGAAAGTTGAAAATCTTCTCTTGATCTGGATCAATGAAAAGCAACTTGAAGGAGACAGTGTTAGTGAGGCAACAATATGTGAAAAGGCAAAGCTGTTGCACAGTGATTTATTGTCGAAATTGCTTGGTACAAGTGCCGAGACTGACCATTTTAAAGCCAGCAGAGGCTGGTCTGAAAAGTTCAAAAAAAGAAGTGGCATTCATAGTGTAATTAGGCATGGAGAGGCTGCAAGTTCTAACGAGAAAGAAGCAGAAGCGTTCAAGGTGGAATTTCATAAGATCATCAAAGAGGAAGACTACGTTCCACAAGAAGTCTTTAATTGCGATGAAATGGGCCTCTTCTGGAAGAAAATGCCAAAGAGGACCTTTATCACCCAGGAGAAAGCACTGCCGGGGCACAAACCAATGAAGGACAGGCTAACTCTGCTGTTCTGTGCCAATGCCAGTGGTGACTGCAAGATTACGCCAATGTTGGTCTACCACTCAGAAAATCCTCGCGTCTTTAAACGCAACAATGTCCAAAAAAGCAAACTGCCTGTGATGTGAAAGTCTAATGCTAAGGCATGGATGACGAGAGCCATCTTTATGGAATGGCTGACTAAAGTGTTTGCCCCAAGTGTGAAGAAATACCTAGAAGAAAACAATCTGCCCCTTCGATGTCTGCTGCTTATGGACAATGCTCCTGCCCACCCACCGGGTCTGAAGGAGGACTTGGACATGGAGTATGACTTCATCAAGGTCAAATTTCTGCCTCCCAACACCACTCCTCTGCTTCAACCCATGGACCAGCAAGTGTTCTCCAACTTCAAGAAACTGTAAACAAAGGAGCTCTTCTCAAGGTGTTTTCAGGTCACTAATGACACCGAATTGACTCTGAGAGATTACTGGAAAGACCACTTCAACATCCTCCACTGCATCAACCACAATGACAAGGCCTGGAATGATGTCTCCACCCGTACCTTGAAGTCTGCCTGGAAGAAAGTCTGGCCATCGTGTGTACCAGAGAGATATTGATTGATTGATTATTTGTTTTATAACGGCGCATCAGCACTTTTAGGCTATTTAGCGCCAAACAAAGTGTTGCTTGTATAATCTTTTAAAACTTATAAAAGGTTCTATATCGACCAGCGATATAAAAGAACAAATGGTTGAAATTAAAAACGGTAAGATGGTAACGGTGCAAAATAAAGCTTCCCGATCAACGGGAGATGTAAAAAAGATGAACAGGTATTAAAATGGGACGGTATGTATATTGCATAAAACTGCACAAGGTGATAGCATAAAAGTCAGAGTTTAGAGTAAATATTTACGGCTTTCAAGAACTCTATAATACGAGTGATGTTTATATTATCAAAAAGTTCTTTCATGTCATGCACAACGTAATAACGATCGCGCGTTGGTTGTAGGTCAAAGCACTCTATCATAAAGTGCTTGACAGTGAATGGTTCATTGCAAGAAACGCACTCTGGTGGGTCTTCACCTTTTAGTATGTGGGTGTGGGTGATATAAGTATGACCAATTCGGATTCTTGCAATGACTACCTCCTCCCTACGAATGCTTCTGTAGGAAGGAGTCCATTCTCCTAGAGTTGGTTTGATTGCATGAAGTTTGTTATTTACAGCATCATTCCATGATGCCTGCCACTTCTGACGTAAGAACCTTCTGATACAAGGTTTAAAATCAGTATATGGTATTTTAAAATCAGATGGTTCTTGAGAAAGGGCCATTTTAGCAGCGCGATCTGCTTTTTCGTTACCTTTAATACCAATGTGGCTAGGTAACCAACAGTATCTTATAATGTGGGTTGATTGATTGATTGTTTTTTTTTTTAACGGCGCATCAGCACTCTTAGGCTATTTAGCGCCAAACAAAGTGTTACTTGTATAATCTTTTAAAACTTATAAAAGGTTCTACATCGACCAGCGATATAAAAGAACAAATGGTTGAAATTAAAAACGGTAAGATGGTAACGGTGCAAAATAAAGCTTCCCGATCAACGGGAGATGTAAAAAAGATGAATAGGTATTAAAATGGGACGGAATGTATATTGCATAAAACTGCACAAGGTGATAGCATAAAAGTCAGAGTTTAGAGTAAATATTTACGGCTTTCAAGAACTCGATAATACGAGTGATGTTTATATTATCAAAAAGTTCTTTCATATCATGCACAACGTAATAACGATCGCGCGTAGGTTGTAGGTCAAAGCACTCTATCATAAAGTGCTTGACAGTGAATGGTTCATTGCAAGAAACGCACTCTGGTGGGTCTTCACCTTTTAGTATGTGGGTGTGGGTGATATAAGTATGACCAATTCGGATTCTTGCAATGACTACCTCCTCCCTACGAATGGTTCTGTAGGAAGGAGTCCATTCTCCTAGAGTTGGTTTGATTGCATGAAGTTTGTTATTTACAGCATCATTCCATGATGCCTGCCACTTCTGACGTAAGAACTTTCTGATACAAGGTTTAAAATCTGTATATGGTATTTTAAAATCAGATGGTTCTTGAGAAAGGGCCATTTTAGCAGCGCGATCTGCTTTTTCGTTACCTTTAATACCAATGTGGCTAGGTAACCAACAGTATATTATATTGTGGGAGACACTCAGCTCGTTATTTTTTACGAGTATGTTTTTCAATAATGGGTTCTCCAGTTTTCTATTGTGTAGTGACTGAAGTACTGATAGCGAGTCGGAGAAGATGATACAGTTTGAAATACGATTCTTTTCTATATGTTGCAGAGCAAGGTCTATTGCTCTGATTTCGGCTGTAAAAATTGATGCTCCATTTGGTAAGCGAACTTGCGTTGTATGATTTCCACAAACAAAGGCTGCAGCAGCCTTTTCCTCATCCTTTGATCCATCAGTGTAAATTCTGGTGTAGTTTTTAAATTCGGTGAGGAGTTCATGGTAAGAGTTGTGGAAGATAGAAGGGTTTGTTTCGGATTTTTTTCCATCGTGTAGCGTAAAACGTACTTTTGGTTGTTTAATTAGCCAGGGTGGTGTTTCGGAGATGGATGTTTTCTGAATTTTTGAAAGATCTATATTTGTAGTGTCAAGGCTGGATGATATTCTAATGCCAAAGGAAGGTATGGCGTTTGGTTTATTTTCGTATAAAGTTTTGTATTTGGGTTGAAAAACAGTCGAAAAAGCAGGATTCAGAGGGTTTGATTTTAATTTGAGAGCATACTGTGCTGAAAGCATTTCTCTACGATGCGATAACGGTGGTTCATTCGCCTCAGCTAGAAGGCTTTCACACGGGGATGTTTTAAATGCTCCCAGAGCCAGTCTTATTCCCTGATGATGAATTGGATCAAGCATTTTAAGATACGATTTTCTGGCAGAACCATACACAACGCAACCATAGTCTAGTTTGGAGCGAATAAACGTTCTATATAAATTCAGGATGACTTTTCTATCAGCACCCCAGTCAGTGTGTGCTACTACTTTAAGTAGGTCAAGTGCTTTTAAGCATTTGGCTTTCAAGTTTTTTAGGTGTGGAATAAAGGTCAGTTTTCTGTCAAAGATAATACCCAAAAATTTTGTTTCCTCAACAACTGGAATAGGTGTTCCGTCCAGCGTGAGTTTAGGTTCATCGTGGTGTCGTCGTAATTGACAGAAATGCATACATACAGTTTTTGATTTCGAGAATTTGAAACCGTTCGTACTAGACCAATTTTGAATCTTGTTGATATTTTGCTGTAGTTGTCTTTCAATTGTATGCATGTGCTTTGACCGATAACATATGAGAAAATCATCAACATATAGTGAGCAATCCACACCAGGAGTCAAACACTTGGTGATGTTATTAATTTTGATATTGAAAAGTGTCACAGATAAAATACTGCCCTGGGGCACACCCATCTCTTGCTCGTGCAAATCTGAGAGAGTACAGCCCACTCGTACCTTGAATTCTCTGTCGGAGAGGAAGTTGGATATGAAAGAGGGCAGACGGCCTCTTATAATGTGGGAGACACTCAGCTCGGTATTTTTTACGAGTATGTTTTTCAATAATGGGTTCTCCAGTTTTCTATTGTGTAGTGACTGGAGTACTGATAGCGAGTCGGAGAAGATGATACTGTTTAAAATACGGTTCTTTTCTATATGTTGCAGAGCAAGGTCTATTGCTCTGATTTCGGCTGTAAAAATTGATGCTCCATTTGGTAAGCGAACTTGCGTTGTGTGATTTCCACAAACAAAGGCTGCAGCAGCCTTTTCCTCATCCTTTGATCCATCAGTGTAAATTCTGGTGTAGTTTTTAAATTCGGTGAGGAGTTCATGGTAAGAGTTGTGGAAGATAGAAGGGTTTGTTTCGGATTTTTTTCCATCGTGTAGCGTAAAACGTACTTTTGGTTGTTTAATTAGCCAGGGTGGTGTTTCGGAGATGGATGTTTTCTGAATTTTTGAAAGATCTATATTTGTAGTGTCAAGGCTGGATGATATTCTAATGCCAAAGGAAGGTATGGCGTTTGGTTTATTTTCGTATAAAGTTTTGTATTTGGGTTGAAAAACAGCCGAAAAAGCAGGATTCAGAGGGTTTGATTTTAATTTCAGAGCATACTGTGCGGAAAGCATTTCTCTACGATGCGATAACGGTGGTTCATTCGCCTCAGCTAGAAGGCTTTCACACGGAGATGTTTTAAATGCTCCCAGAGCCAGTCTTATTCCCTGATGATGAATTGGATCAAGCATTTTAAGATACGATTTTCTGGCAGAACCATACACAACGCAACCATAGTCTAGTTTGGAGCGAATAAACGTTCTATATAAATTCAGGATGACTTTTCTATCAGCACCCCAGTCAGTGTGCGCTACTACTTTAAGTAGGTCAAGTGCTTTTAAGCATTTGGCTTTCAAGTTTTTTAGGTGTGGAATAAAAGTCAGTTTTCTGTCAAAGATAATACCCAAAAATTTTGTTTCCTCAACAACTGGAATAGGTGTTCCGTCCAGCGTGAGTTTAGGTTCATCGTGGTGTCGTCGTAATTGACAGAAATGCATACATACCGTTTTTGATTTCGAGAATTTGAAACCGTTCGTACTAGCCCAATTTTGAATCTTGTTGATATTTTGCTGTAGTTGTCTTTCAATTGTATGCATGTGCTTTGACCGATAACATATGAGAAAATCATCAACATATAGTGAGCAATCCACACCAGGAGTCAAACACTTGGTGATGTTATTAATTTTGATATTGAAAAGTGTCACAGATAAAATACTGCCCTGGGGCACACCCATCTCTTGCTCGTGCAGATCTGAGAGGGTAGAGCCCACTCGTACTTTGAATTCTCTGTCGGAGAGAAAGTTGGATATGAAAGAGGGCAGACGGTCTTTTAGACCTAGATCGTTCAGGTCATTTAGTATCCCGTACTTCCATGTCGTGTCATAGGCCTTTTCTAAATCAAAGAAAACCGCTACTAAATGTTCTTTCTTAATAAATGCATCGCGAATGAATGTTTCTAGTCTAACCAGATGATCATTGGTGCTCCGGCCATATCGAAAGACACTTTGGAAAGGAGATATTAAATTGTTAGTTTCCAAATACCAGACAAGCCGAGAATTGATCATTCGTTCCATTGTTTTGCACATGCAGCTTGTGAGTGCAATAGGTCGATAGTTGGTAGGATCTTCACTATCTTTACCAGGTTTGGGAACTGGTATTACTGTTGCTTCTTTCCATATTTTAGGTAGGTTACCAGTAATCCATAAATCATTGAAGAGTTTTAAAAGAGATGTTAAAGATGATTCTGGAAGATGTTTTAAAAACTGGTAATGTATTTTGTCAGGCCCAGCGGAAGTATCATGGGCCTTGTCTAAAGCCTCCATAAGTTCTGATAGTGAAAACAGCTGGTTGTAGCTTTCCGAGTTGTTGCATGTGAATTTTAAACGTGACTTTTCTTTTTGAGTTTTCAATTTTTGGAAGGCTTCGGAATAATTAGATGATGACGAATTTTTAGAGAATGTATCAGCAAGAACATTTGCTATGTCACGTTTTGAGCTAAGATTGTTATTGTTCACTTTTAGATGTCGGAAAGAATTGTGTTTTCTCTTTCCGTTTATTTTTCGGATCGTGTCCCAAACTTTCTTAATTGAGGAACGAGAGTTTAAAGAGGAAACATATTTCATCCAAGATGCTCGTTTACTTTCTTTGATTGTGCGGCGAGCTTTGGCCCGGAGAATACGATATTTACTTAAATTCTCGGGCGTCGGATGATTGTTAAATTTTTTCAAGGCTTCTCGGCGTTGCCGTATGGCTTCCTTACATTCCTTAGTGAGCCAAGGTTTTAGGGTTCTTTTACAGTTTGCTGAGGACATGGGGATAGATTCTTCTGCAATGTCGGTTAAAATAGATGTAAAATGCTGAATGGGGTCGTTAACATTGAAAACTGTATCCTCATTCAGCCTGGTTTTACAGAGTGTTTCGAATTTGGCCCAGTCGGCCTTCTTTAAATTCCATTGTGGAATTACTTCATCAATTGTAGAGTTATGATTTACAAGGGAGATTGGGAAGTGATCACTGCTGTGAAGGTCATCAGCGACCTTCCATTCATAGTCCAAAAGCAGCGAAGGAGAACAAATAGTCAAATCGATGCATGTGTATGTACCCGTGCCTGGGTGTAAATATGTAGGGGTTTTGATATTATATAGACACAGATCGTGTCTAGAAATAAAGTCTTCAACTTTGTGACCTCTGTCACTTATATGATTCGATCCCCATAAAATGTTATGGGCATTAAAATCCCCGAGTAAAACAAAGGGTGCGGGAAGCTGTTGAACAAGATTATCGAGTTCGTTTGGTACTAGGTTAGTGTTTGGTGGTAAATAAATAGAGCAAAATGGAATCACTCGATGTAGAGTAACGCTTACAGCAATGGCTTGTAAATTGGCGTTTAAAGGAATGAAACTATGAGGAGCTCTGTTGTTCACAATAACAGAAACTCCTCCTGATGCCCTATCAACATTTGGAGAGCAGGTGTTAAACAGGGAGTAGTTTTTAAATGTGATGTTGTCCGTATCTTTCAAGAAGGTTTCTTGAAGGCATAGTACCGCAGGATCATGTTCGTTTAAAAGTAGGAGAAGATCATTGTAATTTGCTTTAAGTCCTCGACAATTCCATTGTATGATAGTGTTTTTCATTATAAATTTAAATTAAAGATTGTGGAGCTAGGTTAGACCTTTCGCAGAGGGACTTTGTTTTGTTATTTCTCTGGAGGAAGTACGGGGGTGAATTTTTTGTTTGTAGGTCTGGAGTTCCCTTGAGCGCATGGAGCAGATTCTTCTGCATCCATGCTCTCGATGTCTCCAAACCTGTTATAAAGTTTGATGGGGTCATCTGACCCCTTTTGTTGCCTGTTTCCATGAGATTTATTTTTGTTTTTTGGTGATTTAGTTTGTTGGGTATTGCTGAATGTAGTTTGTGTAGATGCCGTGTTTCTCTGTGATTGGTAATGAGGGGTGTTTGAGCTTGGTGTTGAATCGGGTGCTTCTGTTTGTGTTTGAGCGTCCTTCGTTGTTTTAGGATTGCTCTTCACTACAGTGGAGAAGGATGGGCCAGGATGGGCTGTTTTCGCCTGTACAAGTTTTCTGGCTTCTGGATAGGGAATATTATTTGTGTATTTTACCCTCTGAATTTCCTTCTCCTGCTTCCAGGTATCGCAATCCTTGGAATTTGCGTGGTGCTCTTTTCCACAGTTGACACAATGCGGAGTTGCTCTACAGTCAGCTTCCTGATGAGAATTTTCTCCGCATCGGCCACATATTTGGGTTTTAGAGCAGCGGTCTTCGTGATGGCCGTATTTTTGACATTTGTAACATCGAAGGGGGTTTGGAATGTAGATGTCAACCTTCACTTGCAAGAAGCCAACTTTGACCACTTTGGGTACAGTTGGCTTGTTGAAGGTGAGTACAATGGTGTTGGTGTCCTGGAGGTTATTATTACGTTTGATACGTATTCGACGGACTGCAGTGACACCTTCACTTTTCATTCCTTCGATGATGTCTGCGTCGGTGACTCCAGCCAAGTCACGACAGCGAATCACGCCTTTGGACGTATTCAGTGTGGTGTGAGCGAATGAGGTCACTGGAATATCGAAGAAAGTTTTTATTTTCCCGATATTGTCTGACTGACCTCGTCGCTCACATTCCACGAGAAGGCAACCCGATTTCATTTTTTTGACGCTCTTTGGCGTACCAATCAAACCTGTAATTGTTTTCTCAATCACAAACGGAGAGAGTGAAGCAAGGGATTTTGCGGCATCTTTAGATTGTATTACCATGAAGCGTGGAAATGTGTCCACACTACATGGTTCGTCGTCCGAGTCAGATAAACTTTTCGTACGTTTATTTTGATTTTTTTTTGGAAATATCCATTTTGGCTAGATTAAAAATTCAGCACCCGTGCTCCCCACCCACCAAGGAGCCCAACAAGGGGACACTTTTCAAGTGTCAGGGATACACAGATGCCATACTCAGTTGATAAAATTACCTTTGAATGACCCTGAAGTCGCCAATTTCTAAGGTCGGTAAAATTACCCCCCGATTGACCCGTTAAGCCACCGCCTTCTAGAAAGTCTTTTAAGACTTGGAAAAGGGAAAGATAAAGGAAGAGAATTTAGGGGCAACGGTGGTATCAAGAGAGATACAAGGAGACAGATAAAGAAGGTGAGAGAGTAAATAAAGACCTCCTAGGGCTCGGCGTGACCAGCCGATTTGTCGGAACCGGGCCCATCCCGACCACCCGTCTAAGAGAAGTAGAGGCCAAAGTAGTGTGTTGCAGGGAAAGCCTCTGCTCAACTACCAGGATCCTTTCCTCCTCCGACACGGGACGCAACTCACGGCAAACAGGTTGCCTCTACTTAGTTGCCTTTTACGACACGTAGCGAGGCACGTCGGGCCAATTCTACAACCCCGGACCCGCAGGGGGAACCAGAGAGAGAAGAGTTTGAAGGATTAGAGGCAGACACAACAGCTGTAGTGGATGAGATTGTGTCTTTGGGCAAAAAAAAATGGGCCTGGAAGTCGATGGCAACGACTTGGAGGAGCTGACTGAGGACCACAGTGGAGAGCTCACTACAGATGAGCTTGTGGATCTTCAGAATGAACAGCTAAAGACATTAAAGGAGGCGCAGTCGTCCGATGATGACGAGCCAGTGACCATTTCAACTGCCAGGATTAAAGAAATTTTCAGCAAGTGGGCAGAGATCGAAGACTTCATTGTGAACCATCATCCAAACAAACTTGTTGCTAACAGGGCAGTAAACCTGATGAATGATAATGCAATGGCCCACTTCAGAAAGATTCTCCAGCAAAGGAAGCGACAAATTTCCCTTGATAGTTTCTTGGTGCAGAAAGATTCCCAGTTGGCTGCCAAGGAACTCCTGAAACTAATGATTCAGAATAGCAAACAAAGTGACAAATTTCCCACGATCGTTTTCTTGGTAAGAAAAATGGACTAAATCTTTTTTTTATTTTACATTTAATTTATTTGGTTGTTTTCTTTCTCTTTATTTAATACGTGAAGTACACCTATTCTTTGCGTTTTGTCAGGTAAACGACCGGATGTTAATAAAAAAGAACGATTCTTTCATCTTTAAACGGATTGTCTCTATTTCATTGACTTCAATGTTTCGGTTACGAACGTTTCGGGTTACGAATTAAGTTCGTAACCCGAGGTACCACTGTATACAGAAAAGATACGACACAGACAAAATAGTGGAATAGGGATGACATATATAATTTACGATAAAATAAGAGTCCACTGATAAGTTCCATAAATTTAAGACAAGACCATTTTCTTTAGACTACCGAGTGCTTAAACTTTTCTGATATTTGTACAATAAGATTATCAAATTAGCTGCTGTGGATGTATTATCAGCATCATTTCATCCAGAACACGCAGAGAGAAGCCTCTGGCTATCTTTTGTGGGCAGCCTATTCCCCAGCAGGGGTGACAGGCAAAACTGATTCACATTTTCAACCAATTGGTTTGGTAGAAAATAAAGTACTGTAAGTGTTCATTGTGAAATTTGAAATATGGGAATTTTTGAAGATATAAATACTACATTACAACCGAGAAACCAATGTGCACGCACCTTGTTTACACAAAAAGAGGACTGTTTCTGATTTAGCGATGTGATTACCAAAAGACTGGAAAATTAACAATGAAAGTTCTGAATTTGAGTTTTCTGGCGTCAGTGCTGATGAATTACCATAAGATTCAGACATATCTGACCCCGAATCAGAGTCGGGTTTTACCCATGTAAACACAGAAAGCAAGTATGCACACAATGGCACTCATTGGAGAGTTCCCAGGTGCGATATCCCACCACCCTGTCCCAGCACAATTAAATAATGTAAGAATGACAGAAAATGTGTGAACTCTCATTCCACTATAAAGCATGGGAAACAATGCGCAAAATAAATGGTAAAAGAAAGAACCCCATTTTTGTTTCCCTTTACTCACATGTGTGCGTCAGACTCTCATCCAAAAATCTGACAAAAACTTTTTGTTGCCATGCACCATTTTTGACAAAAAGGACTTGCATTCTGCGAGCAGCCATGCACCATTTTTGACAAAAAGGACTTGCATTCTGCGAACAGGATTTGCTCAATCTCCAAGGCAGTGGGCATGGGATGGCATCGTGTTCTGCTTAGAGAGTAGACATTTTGACGGTGTTGCTTTCCCTAATCTCGCACTATTTCAGCAACATGTCAACCAGACAAATGAACATTCTTTTCCTAGTAGAAAAAGATATTGAGATGAAAACGACATGCACTCAGAATCACCAGTCAAGAAAGTGAATGAAGCCAAACTTGAAAGACAACGAAGGAAAGAACTCCCTTTGGCTTGAATACGGAACAGCCATACCGATTGATATTTGCTAGACTATGAAAACGGCAAAACTGAATAAACAGGGCCTAAGATTTTTAATTTTAAAAAATCAGTCATTGTTTGCCATGAGGTGTATGGAGCACACATTACTGCCCAAGGCATTCTTTCACAAAGAATCTGGAAACTTACTGAGAAAAACAGTTCACGAAACTCGGCTTCTGTTACGGGCATGCTTTCATCATATACGTTGTCATTGTCATCCGATAGTGTGATTCTATTCATCAAAATATGATTGGTTTTAGTGTGGACATTATTGAAGTATTGTGACAGTTTATAACTTTGAGCAGAAACCATGTCCACTACAACATCTCATTAAACAATACACCTAAGAGTCGGCATGTATTAGTAAAGTCATTGGCATTGTGCAAAAAAACAAACGTATTATCCCCGAGGCATTTACCACAGATTAAGCATATGGTAGCTACTGTACAACACTCTACCACTAACAAACCACTTTGCTTTACAAACAACTAAACAACAGTAGAATATAAACTGTGGCTGCCGATTACAGTGGAACTCCGCTATAACGCGCCTCGCCATAATGCGAATTCGGATATAACGCGGTCGTAGCATGGCTCCCGAAATTTCGTATATTCATTCACACATGGAGAAAAAAAATTTGGAGAAAAGTGAAAAAAACAAAACAAGAAATTAACTTCATTTTGGGCATGAGATTAGTTGCGACTTTTAAAATAATATGATCGTGGCATGGTTCCTGAAATCTAAAATTCATTTACGTGTATTTTTATCGGACCGTGAAAATATTTGTTTAACGTACGAGAAATAGTGTGTAAAACGTTTATTATAATTTGGTGGAAGAATTCGCGTATGACTTTTAATAATAAACGATCGGAACTTAACAATTTATCCAGGTTCTTTAAGTGATTTTGGAGAAGTGATCGTGTATGAATTCTAAAATAATACGATATATATAACGTACGAGAAATAGTGTGTACAACGCTTGGCTTCTGAAATTTATCAATTTGAACAGGTTGTGGTGAAGCTCCGTATTCTACTCTAGAAGAGAAAACTGGTTTCATTAGGTTTTTGAATTGTTAAGCCGAAGTAAACATTATCGGAAGTGTTACTTATTACGGATCCATGAGTAAAGCCAGTAAATCGTCTTTGTGATTGTCTTCCATGAATTCTGTATACAGTCGTTGCTCAAACAATAGCCGACATGGGCTTCTTATTTAACTGCAATCACAGCCAAGCAGCAGACAAAGCTGTGGTTGATAAAAGAGTCGCACAATTTAATAAACATCAAAGGACGAAAGCCGCCAACATGTATGCTGTGCTTGGCGGTGTGATCAAACAACAAACAGTTGAAAGTAAATAATATCCACTTTATTATGAAATTGTACATCCGTTCAGCTTAATTTTGTTTTATATAAAAAGTGATTCTTAACCATTGCAGGCCTTCATTACTTAGTTATCGAGCTTTATCTGTGTACGTTGTTTGCTTATATAAAAAAATATTTTACTGTTATGGAAAAGCAAGTTCAAAAACGCAAGTCGTTTTCTGCTAAAGAGAAACTGTATGCCCTAGATCAACTAAAGAAGGGCAAACAACAAACTCAGCTTGCCAGAGATCTAGGAATCAGCGAGTCCACTTTGCGAGGGTGGAAAACAGATGAAGGAAAGCTCCAAAGTCTACCCAACATTCTTGAAGAGGAAACTGGTTTACAGCGTAAAAGGGTTAAGTTAGCTAATGACAATGTCCTAGATTCAGCTTTGTACCAATGGTTTGTACAAGCTCGCTCAGAAGGTGTTCCAATTTCTGGCCCAATTCTGAAAGCCCAAGCAGAGAAATTTGATCGCCGTATCAATGGAGATGATTCCAAATTTAAGGCGAGTAATAGCTGGCTAGACAGATTCAAGAAAAGGCACGCTATCAGCCAAGTTCTTGTGTCTGGGGAAATCCGCTCCGCTGACAAAGAGGCTGCCAATTCCTACCTGATTGGGCTTAAAAAGTTTCTAGAGGACGGTTGCTACACAGCCGACCAAGTTTACAACTGCGATGAGACTGGTTTATGTTATAAAATGTTACCCGATCGCACCCTTGCAACCAAGACTGACAGTCACAAACGAGAAGGTTTCAAGAAGAGGAAGGACAGAGTGACTCTCTTATTTTGTGTTAACAAGTCTGGCAGCCACAAAGTCAGACCTCTGATGATTGGAAAATCGAAAGCTCCCAGATGTTTTCATCATGTAAATATGAAGGCACTTCCATTTCAGTACACTAACAGCAAGAATGCTTGGATGAATAGCTCCATATTTGACGACTGGTTTCACAAAACATTCGTTCCAGATGTTCGGGCTCATTTACGAAAACTCAAGCTGGAGGAAAAAGCTCTCCTCCTGCTGGATAATTGCCCTGCCCACCCCCCAACGGAAAATCTTGTCAGCAGTGATGGCAAGATCAAAGTTTCGTACCTCCCGAAAAACACTACGTCAGAAATCCAGCCACTTGACCAAGGCATAATTTCCGTATTTAAACAAAATTATCGCCGTGAAATGATAAAGGGAATGGTAGCAGATAATAATGCATCCGTCGACACATCATTGGCATTACTCAACTTAAAAGAAGTATGTCACCTTGGAGGTAAAGCCTGGGATGCTATCACTGCACGCTGCATTGAACGATGCTGGATAAAGGGTCTTGGGCCAGCTTTTACGCCCTCGACACAAAATGATAGTGACGATGAGCTTGAATTTACAGGATTCACTGAAGACGACGTACGTTTAGCAGAAGAAGCACTCAAAAAATACGAGCACAGTCATCATGATATCCTTAACTGGTATTCAGTAGATGACATCTGCCCTATATACGAACACATATCAGATGACGAAATTGTTACAAATGTCAGCAGGAAGAATGAAGCTGCACAATCAGAACCTGAAACCAGTGACGATAATGATAACGATGACGATGGCACCCCAACTCCCCCACCAAAAGTGTCTGAAGCAGTAGTACATTTAGAAGCAAGTTTAAGGTGGCTGGAAACACAAGATGTTGACAGCGTCAAAGTCCTTCAATTAAGAAACATTCTTGACTTTGCTAGAACCCAACAGTTCGCGGCAAAGAAGCAAACGTCATTGGTTATATTTTTCAAGAAATGATGAAATTTAAATTTGGAACCACACTGACTTTGCACTTTGCGCAACGATTAATTTAGCAGTTTTCACATGTTTATTTTGATGTTCACAAAATCTGAAATAAAAGTTATTTGCACGCTGAAATCATGCGTTGATTGTTAATTATTCTTGCAGCTGTCGCATATGATAAAATTTTAGCGGTATGAAATTTGTACAGACACCGTATGTAGACCCGGGAATAGCTGCATGCAATGACCGTACGATATCAGACGGCAAGTAAATGGTTTCAATATTTTGTTCATCCTATATTTTACACGACGAATTCAGACTATTACAAAATTATTGAATATTTTAAATCTGTACGATTTTCAATGAAATTGCAGCCATTATGGATGAACTGCATGCCACGACGGCACGGTAGCATACGGTGTTGATACACTTTTCATGATATAGCGATAGTCTGGTATTATCGGTCAATCTGTATTATCGTTCAAACAAATAAAAATTAGTAAATGTTTTTAATGCACAGTAATAACCTATAAATATATTAGCCATCGATTATTTTGAATATATCTTATTTAATGCATTCCAGTTAATTTTCATCTGATGATAAGCCGACTTTTGATCATTGTACATGTATACACGTACATGTTCTCGGAAAAAAAGTTAAATATTGTAAAACCCCGCATTAACGCGACCCCGCTTTTAACGCGATCCGATTTTATGGACCCCGATCATCGCGTTATAGCGGGGTTCCACTGTACTTCTAAAACACCTGTCAAAGAAATCCCACAAATTATATTGTTTTACAATTATTTACGGTGACTCATATATTGCCCCGTTATTTACCCTTCCTAAGCGTGCGCGCAACAAACCCCTATGGAGCCTCTCGCTATTGTTCCTTTAAGACTATCATACATGTATTTCTACTCTCGATCAAAATGTTTGTCGTAATTCTTTTATTTATTTACGTAGATTCTTTTCATTTTTACACTGAAATAAGCTAGCGTGCATTTGTACGATGCCATAGAGTTTAATGATTACTGATTAGCTGAGGATTAAATACCTGACTGGAGATTACTAATATGGTGGTTCTTTTGGAAAATACACGTACCACCGTGGCTCAAATAACACGTATGGCTGCTTCTTCTGGTGGATGGACATCTGTCAAATTGACGTAAAGTACGTTAAAACATGTTTTTCATTCATTATCCTACCACTTAAGTTAGAAAAAAAAATGTTTCACTTCACGACAGCACAAATCTTATGAGCCATGTGGCATTAGGCACGTGATCTCATCTTCGGCGATCAACAGAAACAATAAATACTGGAAATAGAGGGAAAAAAGCTTTAAAAATTTCAGACTTGGACCTTGGCCCGCAGATAAACCCCTTTCTCCAGGCCTTATTTTTTCCCTAAATTGTTCGGCTTATATGCGAGTATATACAGTAGTACAGCACAAATCTTATCAGCCATGTGGCATTAGGCATGTGATGTCATCTTCGGCGACCAACGGAAACAATAAATACTGGAAATCGAGAGGAAAAAGTGATAAAAGTTTCAGACTTGGACCGCAGATAAGCTTCTTCTTCCAGGCCTTTTTTAACCTAAATTTTTCGGCTTATACGCGAGTATATACAGTAGTACACTGTGTGAAGTGGTACACGTGTAATGCGAACGGAAATACATGGAATGTTTTTGATGATCTCCTCAATATAGTGTAATTTATCCTGAAATTAATGTTGCTCTATGAGGAAAATAATGTAATGTTTAGACTGTCATGCTCTATTTGCAGAGAAACCCTAAACATTCAGACAAATCCAATTAGGCAGCATGCAAAAGAGCATGCAGAACAAAGTAGAGGAAAAGAACATGAAT